>JAOWBW010000771.1:185128-280107 GCA_026119855.1 Campanula takesimana | reverse complement strand
TTATTTGTAAATATCTTGACAAAATCAGACTTAAATAGAAAAAGCATCCCTCTGGCCAAACCATCCGTACGGATGGTTATGGTCATCCTGGGGATTTTACATATTTATCAGAAACAGTCTAGTTTTCAGGCAGAAACAGAGCAGTCTACTGAAACTGGACATAAATGTGACTTTGCAGTTTATTGTTGTACATAAGAATTTCAAATGCTCATTCCTATGCCTTTGATCATGAGATTAGGCAACAAAACCAAGGATTTGGGTATGATCAAGACAATCATTGGAGAAAGAAAGACAAAAGGTGATGAACATGACTTTGAGCCAAGACAACCATTTGGATGAGTAAAGAATGAAACTTTATCATCCAAATGAGTCTTTTCATCCAAATTAAACCTTTGGGACAACAAAATCAACCTTTGAACGGATAATGATTGAGTTTTTACCACCCAAAGGTGACATTATTAGGGATAAATCAAAGTTTGGATGATAAAGATTGAAGCTTTACCACCCAAACATGATTATCATGGCCATAGATGAACAAATGTAACATAAATGTACAAGGCTTTCTCCATATGTGCAATGGATCACCAAGACAAAAGTAAAGACATGAAAGTAAAGGCAAGAATGTAAATGACATGAACATAACAAGTCATGATCATCCTTTGATTTCAACCCTTAATCACACATAAAGCATGAGGGTATCATAGAATCACCTCATGACTTGGTTCCAATTCATAAGATTGCATAAATGTAAAGACATTTGTATGTAAAAGAGACAAACATGTAAATGAACAACAATATAAACAATGTAATAAGAAAGATATTAGATGGAGAGAAGATGGGGAGAAGGAGGCCTCACCTATCTTGGTTGTGGCCTATCTTCCTCTCTCTTTTCACTCAAGTTTGTGTTTCTGCTGTAATTTGGACAGAGTTTCACTATCCTATACTAATTTCTCCCCCATGAGATGATCAGCAAGGGATTTAATTTATAGGGACCTGGAGGTCCTAAAGTAGCCATACGGATGGGGCTTCCTGGTGGCAAAACCATCTGTACGGCTCACCCTAGCAAGATTCTGGATTTTTCCATTTTTATTCTAGAACAGTCCTAAGGTTTTTGGTTTATCCTAGTGAGGTCCTAGCCTATCAGGTTTAGTACTAAGAATACCTCTAAGTTGGTTTTAATTCAGATTGGGGTACTTACAGAGCCCCTCGACAACGTTGCTTTAGGAAAGCGGGGTTTTCGACCTTAAAAGCATCCCAATTTGTCTATGATGGGAGGCCGGTATAACCGATTTGGTTAAATGGCTGAACCTAGGGGTATAGGATTCCTACGTGTCCTATTTGCGGGGAATCAAGCCTAATGTAGTTCGTGTGAATGATGTTTTTGGGACATGGGAGCTGTTTAGCGGGAGCTTACCCGGAAGGTGGACATCTTTCATTTTCTTCTAAGACCTTTTGGTAGGTGGATATCTTTCATCCTCTCCTAAAATGTTTTGGTAGGTGGATATCTTTTATTCTATCCTAAGATGTAGGTGGATATCTTTTATCCTCTCCTAAGACCTTTTGTCACGGTAGTCTAACCGAAAGATGGATATCTTTTATCCTCTCCTAAGATGTCTTTGGTCTTATGCCCAGTTAGGACTGCCGGGGAATTTGATTTGACCTCCTTGGTCAAAACTAGGACTTGGTCAACACTACTTCTATGGGATGGTTGACTAAAAGAATGGGCTTACGTCACATTTGGACTGCCGGGACATTTCAACTTGACTTTTTTGGTTAAAGTTTGGATTTGGTCAACACTACTTCTACAGGATGGTTGACTAAAAGAATGGGCTTACGTCACATTTGGACTGCCGGGACATTTCAACTTGACTTCTTTGGTCAAAGTTTGGATTTGGTCATAACTACTTCTACGGGATGGTTGACTAAAAGAATGGGCTTACGTCACATTAGGCCTGCCGGAGAACTTTAACTTGACTTTTTTGGTCAAAGTTTGGACTTGGTCAACACTACTCTACGGGATGGTTGACTAAGAGGATAGGCTTACGTCACATTTAGACTGACAGAGAATTTGAATACTTAAAAGGAATGGGCAACGTTACATTTGGACTGCGGGACATTTCAACTCTTAAAAAGAATGGGCTTACGTCACATTTGGACTGCCGGGGAATTTTAAACACTTAAAAGGAATGGACTTACGTACATTTGGACTGCCAGGACATTTCAACGCTTAAAAGGAATGGGCTTACGTCACATTTGGACTGCCGGGACATTTCAACGCTGAAAAGGAATGGGCTTACATCACATTTGGACTGCCGGGGAATTTTAACACTTAAAAGAATGGTCTTACGTCACATTTGGACTGTCGGGACATTTCAACACTTAAAAGGAAATGGGCTTACATCAAATTTGGACTACGGGGAATTTTAACACTTACAAAGAATGGGCTTACGTCACATTTGGACTGCCGGGGAATTTTAACATTTAAAAGGAATGGGCTTACGTCACATTTGGACTGCCGGGCAATTTTAACGCTTAAAAGGAATGGGCTTACGTCACATTTAGACTGCCGGGACATTTCAACACTTAAAAGGAATGGGCTTACATCACATTTGGACTACCGGGGAATTTTAACACTTACAAAGAATGGGCTTACATCACATTTGGACTGCCGGGGAATTTTAACATTTAAAAGGAATGGGCTTACGTCACATTTGGACTTCCGGGGAATTTTAACGCTTAAAAGGAATGGGCTTACGTCACATTTGGACTGCCGGGACATTTCAACTTGACTTCTTTGGTCAAAGCATGGATTTGGTCAACACTACTCTACGGGTTGGTTGACTAAAAGGATGGGCTTACGTCACAAGCTTATCGAGTTCTCAATGCCAAGAAAGTGGCTGAATTCGTGAAGAACAACATCATGTGCCGATATGGCGTTCCTCACGAGATTATCTCTGACAATGGTTCTCACTTCGAGAAAGAAATGGATGCACTCTTGGTCGAGTACAAAATCACCAAGCACAAGTCATCCCCGTACCGCCCTCAAGAAAATGGTGCGGTCAAAGCGGCAAACAAGACGATTGAGCCCATTATACGGAAAATGGCTTCAACAGGAAGGGCTTGGCACGAGAAATTGCCTCTAGCATTGTGGGGCTATCGTACATCAATTCGGTCAGCAACGGGAGAAACCCCCTATACATTGGTTTATGGCTCTGAAGCCGTGCTGCCGATCGAACTCGAAGTTCTCTTTTTGTGAGTCTTGCTCGAAAATCAAGTCAATGAGGTTGAATGGATGAAAAGTCAATATGAATAATTAGTCCTACTCGACGAAAAGAGGCTAAGGGCGTTTGAACGTACGAGAGCCTATCAACAAAGAATGGCTAGGGCTTTCAAAAAGAAGGTAAAGCCCTGAGATATTAAGGTGGAGACTTGGTCCTCAGACAACATCCTCCTGGAAATGGGGTCCCCGATGGATCGATCCATACGTGGTCAAGAAGATACTGAGTGGCGGTGCAGTCTGACTCGTAAACTTGGATGGCGATCAATTGCCGAAGGAAGTCAACCTCGACAATCTCAAGGGAGGCCTAGACTAAAATTAGAACAAAGTTCAAAAGAAGCCCGCTAGATTGAAAACCCGCAAGGGCGGTCTAAACAAAAAACAGGGTGCACACAAAATAAAAAATAAAAAAACTGGTCTTCATTTGTTTGAACTACGGAGACCTGAGCCTCCCAAAAAGTTGTAGGAACGTAGGCAACCTTCGGGTGCAATCTAAAATAATCATTTCATTAACGAGATGCAATTTTGTTCATTTCTTGAATCATTTTTATCATTACATACGGGATTGTTAAGCCATAAAAGACATTAAAACATTAAAATCCTAATAAGTGGTCTATTTAATTGCAATCTTGAGGTACAAAAGAAAAATCTAATCTTTTTTGGGTTTGGGGACCCACTGCTTTCGACTACGGCCCTTGACCTTCTTGAGTGGGGGCGGAGTACTCACAGAACCCCCAAGACGGGAGAAAACACTAAGACGGGACAGAGCTTCATCAATAACCTTCCCCTTACCTTTGTCAAGGGAGGCCTTAGCGGGGACATTAGACGAACGTCTCCAAACATATGGAGAGTTGCCTTTGCCTTTACCATTCTTCTTGGGCAAATGGTTTGGCTTAGGGGCTTCAACACGAATCACCAGCTTTGGAGGCTCGACAACAACTTTATTTGGTCTTCCCAAATGGTCAAAGACACTAGGGCGTGCCTTCACAATAGGGACGAGCTTTGACTTCTCACCTTCGGGTACGGACACCTTCAAAAGAAAAGGTCATGGGGGCCCTTTTTTACAAGAATTTTTACTTTGGACAATGGGGAATATTGCAGAATACTATTGTGGGAATAAACTGGTCGAAATGGGTTCAAATTTATAGCTGTTGGAGAATCCCGTTCAGAAAAGAAATGGGCTGTAAATCCATAGCCCAAACGTGGGCGCCCCCTCCCTTGGTTATGAGATGCGCACGCCTACCATGTACAAAGCCAGAGGCACGCGCCTTTGACAGACGGACAGAACAGAACGGGCCCTTGTTGAATAAGGAAATCACGCAGAAAAGGAGTCCGGATGTTCCCAGAATCACCCAGATCATGACAAAAGCTCCGCCCTTGAACACACAGTTGGGCACACATTAATTTGGTCCGCCCCTAAGGCATGTCTAAATTAGAATAAGATAGAAACTCCAACTAAGCTTAAAGTAGGATGTGTCGTTCTTTCCAGTAAAGGCCAATCTCGGCATTTTCTCTCTCTAAAAAAAAACATTGTGATCCGCAGTCAACTCTACCCGCACCTCATAAAGGTCAATCAAAGCTCGGTCAAGGTGAACCGCACAATCACCAAGCTCTCCACAAAATAAGCACAAAAAGACGGGTTCGCTAAACGGACTCAGCCAGTCCGCTCAACGGACTATAAACAGGCATGACGGATTAGCCAAAGGGACTCAGCTAGTCCGCTCAATGGACTATAAATAGGCATAACAGGTTCGCCAAATGAACTCAGGCAGTCCGCTCAACGGACTACAAATGGGCATAACGGGTACGCCACACTGGACTCCGCCTAGGTCCGCTCATCAGACTTTAAATGAGCAAATGACAGTTCCGCAGAACGGATTCAGCTCAACTCAAGTCTGCCAACCAGACTCTAAATCAGCATGACGGAATTCACTAACCGGATTTCAGCTTCAATCCGCTCAACGGACTCTAAACAGGCATAACGGTTCCACTAAACGGCTCCAGCCTCAGTCTGCTAACCAGACTCTAAACCTTGGCCACGGTGGGCCGTCTCTTATCATCGTACCCCTTCCATCAGCAAAAGCCGCTCACACAGGGAGCGCACCTCTATCCTTCGCAATCTCAAATTCTTGCTTCTATCGAGTCTTTGCTTTTCCTTGGTGATATCCTCGGCGGATGTCTTTCTTTCTTCGGCGCGTTTTGCTTCGCAATCCACGCCGCTGAGGGGATCTGTAGACACCCCGCCTTAGAACCGCTCACCCTGATTACACATTTAATTTTGTGTTTCTACTTATTTTAAGTGTTTTTCGTTAGTTTCTGTTACTTCCATTAAGTTCCTGACTGACTCTGTTAAGTTCGGGGCTAAATTGAATAACAGTTCTAACTTTCCAGTCTATTCTGTCAAAATTGCCTTTTTAGAGTCGCGCGCCTCTGATCCTTGAGGTCAGACGCGTGCGCCTTCCGCCCCAAAAGGACGGAGGCGCGCGCTTCTGGGCGTCATTTACAGATTCTCTCCAAGAATCCCTCCCTTGCTCAATTTACATGATTTTGCCTGAGAATTCCCTTTTTGTGACTCTGTTTTGGCACTAAAAACATCTTCTTTTTACCTATAAAAACCCTCATTCTCCACCATTTTTGGGGAGGACTTTTTAACACAAGAAAACTATACCAAAAACTCTCTAGGCATATTCAAGCATTTCTCCAAAAAATCTCTTGAAGTTTAGGTACTCTTTCTTATTTTTCTCATCTCTACTTCTTTTATTTTTATCAAAGTGTGCAATCAACCCAAACCATTTTGGGACATGACACTAAAGGCCCCTTCACTACATTGAAGTTGGCCAAGGAGTTATCTCCCCACATTCAAACCCCCTTTTTTAACCCCTTTTTAAACTCATTTTCAAAAGTATAGGAAGAACACATTTTATCATGTAGACTAGGAACAAGCAAGACCAACATTAGTTGGGCGGAATGGGTGTTTAAGTACTTCTCATTCCGTAACCTAACCGCCGAACCTCAAATACACGAATCTCTGGTTTTCATAAACATAGGTCATTATTATGTTTTTCTTATGTTCCTCTAAAACATAGGTGGCGACTCTAAACAAACACAAACAACATAACAAAACAAGGCGGGATCACCCCGCTCGCGCCGGGGTATCTACACAAGTAGAGATAAGAAAGGCTTGAGGTTCTCAACTAGTGACAACTTTAAATGCGTCGTTTGATCTGAAAAGGAAAAGGAATTTACCCCCCAGGAAACTTATGAAATTCCCAAAGCAAAGCATTCATTCTGCTTCAAATTGTAGAGGACATGATAAAGTCCAGAGATAAAATTTCCATTATGTCTACCCCAAGAAGCAAACTGGAAAAGCTAAGGATAAAGCTAAAGTTGAACCTGCGCTTGTAAACTCATGTTTTGATTATGGTTGCACTTCAACTTCAACTGCTAAATCTACGCAAAAGAGCCATGCACATGAAAGCCATGCGCCTCAACGCCAGATGCGCAATCTTAAGAAAAGCGCACCCAGACATCAAAAGATGGTGTTTGTCAAAGCTAGTTCATCGATCTAGTTCAGAATGCTAAGCCATCATTGTGTTGTGTATGATGGTTTAGGTTACAAGGCTACAGAATGCCTTTTGCGGTTTGCTCCTAATGCCAAGGGACGTAAAAATCCTAAGGTTAAGCAGGAGTGGGTTGTCAAAATTTGCTAACTCTAGGACCCAAGAATAAAGGAGACCTGCGCTTTAATGTTTATCTTTCACGTCTCCTGCTTTACTGTGCACTCTTCACAAGATAAAGCGCACATATGGTTGTAGATACCCCGATCTCGCACCCCTTATCAAACATGTTTAAATCGGTCAAAACCCTAAAATTGACCTAAAGCCCTCGATTTGGCTATGCGGGAGTGCCGTGAGCCTTATCGGTGCATCAAATGGATTAACGGACTTCAAATTCATGATCAGAGCGAAAAAACGAGTAAACAGGCGTGTACTTTAAATTTTTGAGGTGCGGGGCCCGAAACGGGGCCCGCACCCCTAGAACTGCTCGTTACCGTCCATTCTGTGCATTAAAAATATATTATTGTCGTTCCTTTCTTAAGAAAATATTTCAGATATACCGGCCTGACCAGAAAAATATTCCGAGCAACTTTCATGTCGGACCCGCAGACAACCGAGACACCGAAGCGCGCACGACGGAGCAGTTGCGGGGCTAATGCCGGAACGGGAAAGATGGTTATCCACATTGCAAAATATCTCAGCAAGTGGTGGACCAATCGGAGCTTGATACGTGGCTAAGGAAGATGACTTGAAGCCTTAGTGTAAGAAGGATAGATAATGATCAAAAAATCACCTCCCTCCTGAGATACACAACACACACACACCCTCTACACATATTCAGCCCTCCCTCTCTTCTTGCTCTCTAGCAACTCCACAACCCCTAAATCTCAACCACTAAACCACTCATACACCACCATAGCACCACCACAAAGTAATCACTAAATACAACCCAAATCAAACACTCATAACACCCATTCAATCAAAGGCAAACAAACACCTTTAGAAAAACACCAAAAGACTTCCCTTGGAAGCAAAGGGAGCACCACCTAGGTAATTTATTCATCTTATAATATCTCTTAAGAGTAAGATGTAGTGGTTTATGTAATTTCTTGAGAGGTCTAGCCACCTTGTTAGGCTAGGCCTCCATTTGATGTCCAAAAACAATGTTGATACTCTTGTTGTTCTTCATTCTAAATGATGATATATCATGATTAAATGCTCAGATTATTGTTGTTTTGTGTTGTTAACATGTATATATATGCATGTTCAAAGTCTCATGTTCATGTCATGTCATTTGAGTAAGTTTACATGATTGTTTTCATGCCATATATGGATTTCCAGTAATCTGTCCAAGCTATACCTTCCTGTCTTGTTGCTTGGTTTACGCATATAAAACGTGGCTTTTGGTCTTAGACCACAAAATATATTTTGTTCTAGACAGAAATATGAAGATGAGCATGTAGATATTGTTTTTTTTGACTGAGTGTAAGAATCTCTTTCCATTTTTTGTTTCAACTCTCTGTTCTCAGATTAGCATGTTTCCTGTTCTGACTCCAAACAGTCAGAGGTGTGTTGCATGACTTAAACTTGTTTTTTGGATTTGAAATACTCCAGATCTAAACTTTGACATGTTAGGAACAACTTTCATGTTAAGTGTTTTACATGATTCCCTTGTTTTCATGATGCAAAAAGTGGATATTTTATGGATGTATGAAAATCTGTCAGACTGGGCTGTGGAAAGTATTGTCTTGCATGCCTTGTTTGGACACCATAAATTACTCCTAAAATCAGAGGAAAAATCATGGTTGATTATTGATGTGTTAGGGAGTTTTAATAACTTTTAATTTCCATATTGAGTGAGTATAAGTGCAGGTACAAGAAAGAGAGATGGACAGCAGTCCCTAAAATGTTTGGGGACGGACTTTTAGATATTTATTTGTTGTGGGATTTGTTTCCATTTTTGTACACCAATGTAAATATTAATCCCCCACCCTCTTTATGTGTTTCCTTTACTGGATATGAATGCTAAATCACTTTCAAAACCGAGTGGGAGTCCACCCAAACCGACTCTCATTTGTGAATTAAAAGCAAACATTCCTAGAAAAGGAAGACTCCTCATATATTAATCACCATTTTGTTAGGGCATAAAACGCATAAAATTGAATCTACGTGGCATGCATACTAGAGACTATCACGGGCGAGGAGAGTGCTTAATCCCTTCTCTTCTCGTAACTTAGCCCCCGAACCCACTTTCTCTAAACAAAAGGTTTTATCTTCATTTTTCCTAAAATAAAGTGAGGTGGCGACTCTTGACTGTTTTGATTCCATCGAGAGGAAACCATTGTGTGAGAACCGAGCGCATTTCCAAAAGCGCATTAGCACAAAACGGACCCGAATAGCCCTCACGAGCGATCATTTCGCGGTTGCGGCTTTCGAGCGCGGGCTCTCACAGTGGCGACTCTGCTGGGGATTGATTTAAGTGGGCTAGACTCTAATTTTTGTGTGCCATGCTTTATGTGCCTTGTTTGGGTTGTATATATTTATGCCATAACCTTTGTTTTGTAGGGGCATTCTTTTTCCTTCACCCTCTTATTTGTATATATATGCATGCGTGGTGAATGATTCCCTTAAAAGGAAAATTGGACAAAGAAAATAAAAAGAGAAAATAAAAAAAAAAAAAAAGAAAAAAGAAAAAGAAGATTTTGTTGTTTTCTTTACTTACTTTCAAAATCATTTTTCCAAATTCATAGATACCTCACACACATGCATGTTTTTTGAAAATAACGTCTCGTAGAACCGTACAAACCTGAGAAGGTAACCCAAGGGTATAAGGGAGCTCATCGACTTCCTTATAGGGCCCGCGAAGTACATTCTCACCACAAATCACGCCTATTAGTCGTCGGGATGGGTGTAAGCCAATCTTCCCCGTTACCAAGTCACGATGTCCATATTTTCAAAAATGACACGTCCCAGACTTCATGCCGGTTTTTGTCTGGCAATTTCCCTTCAATCCTATGAGTTCCCAAAAGAAAGGTTATAAACGACCTCAATTATGGATATCGTGCGGAATTATTTGATTGACTTGAAATTGTTAAGACCCTCCCATAGACCGTAACCGAATGTTGGATCCCAGAAAGAGTATAGGCCCTTCACTAGGGGCTTGGACAGCCAATAGTACAGGTGCAAAACGTTGGTCCTATACTTTGGAGATGGTATCCACTATTCCAGGATTGGATGAAAAAACGTGTCAAAACAAAGCAAAGTGCTTGTCCGGCATTCATAGGTTTGTGCGTTGCTTGCGCTTCAAATTTTGAAATAAATAAAACAAAAAAATTGTTGGTTCGTTTAATTCTTAAATATTTGTGCACATAAAGCTTCATTCCCCGGAAATCTAAAATAGGTTTCCTTTTTTATTCATCTTGTAGAGGGAGAATTCTTTTTGTTCTCTAGCGCGACATTCAAGGTCCATTTCAAGCGCCACTTTGATCAACTTTTACTCCGGATACTCTTCCAGCTATGACTAAAGGGAACATGCATTTTGTACCGGACCTTATGAAGGAGGAATGGCTGAGACAACGACTGGAGACCCATTTCAATGGAAGGATGACTAACTTTGAACCCAACCCTCGAATGGAACAATGGTTAAAGGAGCGCTTGGAGGCACATACAGATCTTATGTTAAGGTTCTTCCAAGAATGTCAAAAGGAAATGGCTGACCGTGTTGTGGCTCTTTTATCTGACCAACCGAAGCTTAAGAATGCTATGCAGACTTGTCCTGGTCCAGAAGCACCAAAGGAAGGAGCCTCGTTTGAGATGCCTAATCAGGATGTGAAGAATGACGAGTCACCTCTTTCAGAGATGCAACCAATGCTTAACAATCATATGGTGATCCATTCCCCTCTAGCCATTCTAGAAGCATCAAAACTCAATACCACATTGGTTCCTTTTGGCCATGATGCACTCCCAGAACGAATTTTAGATCCAGAAAGCCATCGAGGGCTCAACGATCCCTTGCCAATTTGCTGCCCGATCATCACACAAGAATCCGCAAAACATGAGTTTCTTCCAGTCACACTCCCCAATCAAGATGATGAGACAAAGCATGATGCGTCTTCCAAGTTTAAAGGCCAACAGGGGCTCATCGATCCCCTATCAGATTGCTCTGTAGTAGAATTGACGAAAGGATGAGAATGCTTTAGTCATGTCCCCTTATCAAAAATCCGATCGCAAAAGGGTGGATACTCCTATTCCAGAAAGTCACGTAAGGCTCAATAACCCTCCATTAAATTCTCCTGTGGCTCCAAGAACAAGAATTATCAGCCTCAAGGGTAGTTCATCCATAAGCAAAGAGTTGCAGCAGAAGCTCAACAAACCTCTAAAAATGACTGGGCGTGTTCCTAAGTCCCCTGGATCGGGTAAATCTGTTTGTGTCGACGATAGCTCATCATTTTCCTCTAAAGGCGGCCCAATGGCTACCGCCGATGTATGTTCCAGATTGAAAGATGCCCCGGGTATTTCACAAATGAAAAGAAGAAGAAATGATCAACACATAAGCCATGTAGATGTTCCATATGGCATGTCGTCCCAACGGCTGCGACGCCATTTTTTAGAATGGGTCCTGATGGAGTCCTGTGGCCTATAAAGAATGCAAGATTCTCCGCCCGTCACATCCGACACCGAACCATAGCAAGTATTGTGAATATCATGAAAAAGCCTCACATGGTACTATTGAATGTTACATTCTCAAGGATAAAGTCCGTAATCTCTTGGGGGCTCGGAAACCTGAACCAGATATTTGAGCCATGGGGCTCACTTGACTCCCAAGGCCACTGCTTTTTCACTCCGACGACATGGGTAATAAACGGACAGACTTTTGGTTTGCTAGCCTGCAAGGCTGCAACACTTTTGCTCACTTTTGGAGATTTCTAGCTTCCGGTGTCTAGATCTCTTTTTGCTTGTGACTGGGCCCACCGCCCCTGCTCCTAATCTTGTCCCTTTTTGCGTATCACTTAGTAATGTGCTCACACATCTTCTTTGTCTTCTAAGTCTAAGAGTGTGTTGTCTTCGTGCTTTTATTTTATTGCTTGCCATGTAATATATGTTTTCAGTCAATGAACTTGCCTTATAACCAAGTGCCTTCTTAATCTAGACCCGCAAACAATTAATCTCACCTAATAAAAGCAATAAATGAAATTTGAACAAAAATTAGACTGTGATTAATTGAGATGGGAACTAGGGCCGAAGGAAATCAACGAAGTTCACAAAGGCAATCGACAAAGCCACCCGACGAACGAAGATTTCAGGGTGCAATCAAAGGAATTTTCGGAAAGGCCAATCAAATGGAGAAGGCCGAAGATTATCACACTCATGCCAGCGCAAGTGTCGGCGATTTTCCTTTAATGTATAATGTATTTGTAAATTCTCGCATTTTGTAAATTTATGTTTCAGAAGTTATTATGTTTCTTCTTGAGTGAAAAAAAATGAAAGAGTGCAAAAAGGGGAGCAAAAAAAAAAAAAAGAAGAAGAAGCATTGTTTATTTTATTCTTGTACATTACATTCTTCTTGTTGTTTAATTCAATTGTTTTGGAAAGGATATCCCGACACTGCAAGTTTATGTGTATGCCCTCAGCGACGGCAGTTGGCAATTCATACTGAAGACTTCATCACTTGTTGCATAAAAACAAGACATGGACCGAGGGTCCGACAATCTCATGTGACATCATCAATTTCAAGGAGCACCGCGTAGGCGAGGCCAATCTGCACTAAGGAAGATCTCGATCTTTCAACTTTGGGCAAAGCACCATCAACGACGACAACTGGTGACTTCAGTTGGAGACCAATGTGCTCTACCAACCCCTTACACTGAGGGAACCCAAGAACCAAAAAATCGTGCAGCCTCCAATGGCGTGATCAATATCAAGAAAAGGAGATGAAGACGAAGGCCTCTCATCAAATGAGGTCAAGCAGCGGCGCGAATCACAATGCATGCCCAACGATGTTCTCATGACAATTTGTCACGATCTAATTTGAGTTCAAATGATTTTTTAAGCTTATCTAAATGAAAACCAAAATACTAATATGATTTTAAGGGTCCATTTGATTTTAAGACACTTGACCATTAACGCTTGTTCAAGTCTTAAGTCTTTGATTTCGATGTGTGAGCATGCATAGGTTTCCCGAGTCTAGGGGCTTCCCCCCTACTCTCGTCCTTCCGACATCTCATTTTTACGCAAACACGATGTCGGGGATCCCACTGGGATTTCCATTTGCTTCCACAAAACACTGGCCTCGTGCCTTCCCCTGCCAACTCCTGTAAGTTGTCACAGCAAAAGAGACAAAGGAATGCTATTCTTTAGATCTCAGAATCTCAGTGCCATAAAGAGATGTCGAATGAATGAACACGAACTGGGGCTGCATTGTCGCGACCCCGACCCCGCGGGCCGGGAGCTCGCGAGCTGGACGTCGACTTAAAACAATAAAACACCAAGATACTGAAGATAAAAATTCCCTTTGATACCAAAAGATGATAATACACGGTTTTAGAAATCCAAATCTTAACAACATTACTAAACCACTAGTATAAGCTCCACAAGCTTACACCAAAATACAAAATATTACAACTTCTTAATGACGTCATAGTTTGGTAATACTATCCCAAAGGTTATACATTTAAGTAATGCAAACCGAACAACAACCTGCCCAAAAGCCACGAACCCTCTCGACGTCCTCCTCATGATCAGCGAGTCCTATTACTTTCCTCCTGGGGGGGTTAAGGAAAACAAAGATAAAAAGAAAGGGGGGTGAGATAAATCTCAATAAGCCACTTATGCAACTACATGACATGTTATGATGCAATAAACAATAATAAAACTCACATAGCACGTAGCAATTATCAGTTAACAGATAGCAGCGGAAATAAACAAGTAACAAAGGATATTAGCCAAGGTTTCCCAAACGGATAGAACAATCGTTGCGCAGCTTCAACCAAATCAAACAATCTTCGTAGCAGCATAAACAGCTGAAGATAGCAACCCCGGTACCGGAACCATGTAACAACGATAAAGTAACAAGGGGAATATGACACAAAGTCATAACCCAAACAACTAGCTATAATACTCACCAAAAGGAGCTAGCTCATCCCAACCAAGGCCAATCTGGGAGGGGAAAAGAGGAACCAATGGACGATACTATACTGGACTTGGCTCGTGCCATTATAGTATTATCCATTGCCTGACTCGAACACAAGTACCAGCTGGACTTTCAAATAAGGGCTAAGTAATAAAATACTAGCTCAATGAACAACTAATGATTCCAAAGTAGGGAACCATGCCAAATAATCACCAAAAGATGAAATAAAACCAACCACACATAATAAAGGTTTTCCAATATTCCCAAACAATAATTGATCAATTTCCATAGCACATTTGTTCACAAAGGAATCATTTTCAAACACTAGAGTATTCCACGATATTAACTTAAGTTAACTAGAATGGTACCCCGAGCCTAGACCAAGCTGACTTCGAAAAACAACAAAAATAACCATTCAGTTCAGTTCATGGGCGGTCGCCCAAACCCCTGTATTCAACATCATCCAACTGACCTCCTGGGCGGTCGCCCAACCCAGCCATGGGCGGTCACCCAAAACCACTCTGGGCGGTCGCCCAAAACCATCGCCTAATCACCAAAACCACTGATGACCTGGGCGGTCGCCCAACCTAAGAGTGGGCGGTCGCCCACAACCCCTGTTCTGCTGGAAATCGGCAAGATGAACTGGGTTCATCAAAATTTCTTACCCATTTTTAATACTACTCTTACCCCAACTTCTAACAAGCATACCCAAGTACTAAAACAACTTATAAACTCATAAAAGACCTATATAACAACATCTAACAACCCAAATCAAGAAATGATTCAAACATCAAATTCTCACAAAAGTGGATAAAATGTCAATCAACTTCAAATCAAACAAAGAAGCAATATATAGCAAACATAGCATCATATAAGCTTAGTATGAACATTTTTAGCATAAATGGGGGAAAAGCAACTTACTTGGAAATTATGAAAGGAGACGGAATTCGATCTTTCTTAGCTACAAACGATCCTAGCGACGATCTAAACATTTTATATAAAATGAGTAATGAGAAAAGATGAATAAAAGATGATCAAAAGAAAGAAAATGGAAACAAACTTACCTTTTCTTCTAACAATGGAGGAGAGAGAGATGATTGAGTGTGTGTGTGTGTGTGTGCAGGAGAAGTGAGGGAGAAGGTAGGATATTTTAAAAGAAATATACACTTAAGCCTCTCTACTTCTACCTTGAACAATTAAACCCAAACCAAACATCTCTCAATTAACACTAAAGCCCCTAACTTCAAACTTAGCACAATTGATCAATTAAAATGCTAGACATAAAGATATTATGAAATATAAAATGCACACATAAATTATAAAATAAATAAAATAAATTCAATAAAATAGTGCTAGGGTTTCGGGTCGCGACATGCATGTCAGAGTTTTCGGGTTTTGTTTCAAGAAGCAATGATGTGACTTCATGACAATACAATTTGTTGAGTATGGTTTGTTCCGGGTGATACGAAAATTCAGATGGCAAAATGCGAGAGTATAAGGCAACTCTCATTGACAGTTGATCCTTTGAAGGAACGCAGGAAATGCGGAAGTTAACTTTTGAGAAACATCGCGAGTTTCAAAAACTCTCGAGGTCAAGGACATCAAGAATGTGGGATGACTCTCATATACAATTAACTCCCTTAATGTGTGGATCATCAAAATAAAGTGCCATCTCGGATTGACAGTATGGCCCGCAATGCTCAAAGCTCACTCTTCAGAAATATCAAGAATGTGGGACAAATCTCATAGATAGTTAGGTCCCTAATGTGTGGATCACCAGAATACAGTGTCATCTCGGATTGACAGTATGGCCCCCAAAGCTCAAGGCTCATTTCTTCGGCATCATCAAGATTATGTCTCGCCGAACAAAGACAGTTGACTCCCTATCGATTGGGTATTGCATGACAGAAATTGTGAATTGCCTCCAACAGAGAAGCATTGAATGATCAAACAACTCTCAAAGACAGTTGACTCCCTACCGATTGGGTATCGCATGTCAGGAATTGTGAATTGCCTCAAACAAAGAAGCATTGAATGATTGAACAACTCTCAAAGACAGTTGACTCCCTACCGATTAGGTATTGCATGTCAGGAATTGTGAATTGCCTCCGGCAGAGACGCATCGAGTGTTTGAATAACTCTCAATGACAGTTAGAGCCCCTAACGGTTGAAATGCCAAAACATGAAGTTGTCTCGAAGCGACAAATTGGATCAACATGAGATTCACTCTTCAAGTGCAACAAAAAATTCATATGCCTGATTCAGGGGCTTGTCCTATAACATGATCGGGGCTTCCATAGCCAGCACCTGAGGTTGATCCTTGCGAGAGATACTGGGGCTTCAGCACCAAGAATGTTGGGGGTTAATGTCAGAAAGAACAAACGGGGCTTCCTCAGCCAGAACTGGGGCTGACCCATCCATATCATCCGAAGATATACCGTTGAGTAGTCTTGTTCAAATGGGTGTTCGGAATTGACCTTTTGAGTGTTCCCGCTAGGCTTTCGGCTTTGCTTCACCATACACATCTCCATATTCCTCATATTCGCAAAAATGCAAAATTCACAATAAAGTGTAATCCATTTCATTCATGATTCTCCATCTATTCATTCATAAACTTTCACTCATTAATTCATAATAAGCGAAGTTTGAAATGAGAGCAATGCACAAGTGTCAAATAAAAGAAAAATCAAATGCAAAAAAAAAAATCATCATGCATAAAAGGAGAGATGTGACTTTCACCCTTCAAAAGAAAAATGATTGCAAAATGAAAAGAGAATGTATTCTTGTCCCAATCTTTCTCTGAATCTCTCGATCTTAAAGATTTCAATCCGTATATGTGTTCTAAAACTTTTGTTGCACATGAATGACACTCTCGAGCACATTAATGTCGAAGATATATTTTGCTTGCTTTTGGAAATCTCTTGCAGGTACACATCGCACACCCTGCCACATCGTGGTCCTCAGAAGAAGGTTCCTCATCAACATCAATGCTAAGGGAATGAGATTTCCCGATGCCCTTTCTGCAAAATCAGTTCGAGTTGCCAAAGTCGAACTACGTTGGTCTGATTCTCGAAAGAGATACGTAGGCAGCTTGAATTTTCAGGTACGACCACATACTTGCAAAAAATCTTATCCAGGTACGAAGTTGGAACCACACAACGAACCACATCTTGGTTTCACAAAGAGGTTGCTCATTACAAGCGATCAAAATCCCACAACAATGGCGAAGCCAAAGAGCTAACTTGCAGGTCACAACAGATAATGTTGATCGTGTCATTTCTCCTGATATACTTGAGACTTCAGTCAAAATTGAATGATTCCAACCCGGTATCAATTGCCAAGAGTCGCAGCGACTCCAAAAGCGGAGCAGCTTGATTATGAAAGAATCAAAAACCCTTTTTGGGCGAACAAGGATCCAGAATGAGATTGCAGCACTCAAAACGGTGCCGACAGACCACGCAAAGTAATGTTTCGGCGAATCCAAAAGCGGAGAAGCTTGATTGTGAAAATATCAAAAACCCTTTTAGGGTGAACGGGAATCGAAAATGAGGTTGCAGCACTCAAAATAGTACCGATGGATCATGCGAAGCGATGGTTCATCGCTTGATAAAGCACAAAAATCTCATCACACAGCAACTCAAAAGCGGAAGAATTTGGGCGTGGCTCAGAATGCAGCGTATCCTTGAAATATACACGTGTTACCTCTCTGCCACTTTTACTTGCAACTTTGTCTGCTTGCCTTGAGAAATGATATCTCTGGGTGACCCATTATAATGTGTAGCCTTTGTTATTGGGCAATTATACCGTCCTGATACACTCACCCAAAATCATTTTCAAATGGAGGAAATTTAGATCTCCCCACCAATTATAGACAAATCAATTTTGGCTTGAGAAAATATAGATCTCGCCATCAATTACACCCAAAATAATTTCCAAATGGAGAAAATTTAGATCTCCCATCAATTAGAGACAAATCAATTTCGGCTTGAGAAAATGTAGATCTCGCCTTCAATTATAGACAAATCGGTTTCGGCTGGAGAAAATTTAGATCTCCCATCAATTATAGACAAATCCCCATCGGCTTGAGAAAATTTAGATCTCACCATTGAAATTATGTTGTTCCTTCCCCAAGAGTCAGATGCGACTCGACTTGATGTTGAATTAGGTCACCTCCTAGATTTCGAGGTGTCTTCCCCCGAAGAGTCAGATGCGACTCGTCTTGATGTTGAACTTAAGTCATCTCCCGGATTTTGAGATGTACCTCCACTCGGATTGTACCTTGCGTCAATCCTTGAGTAATGTTGATCTTAAGCCTTCTCTTGATGTTGAGTCGGATCCTCCCAGAACTACAACTCGACTTGATTCCCATGGAGGGATACGTAGGCAGTTTACCCCGGTGAACTCAGTCGCCCATTCTCATAAGCAATTGCTCATGTCAACTTACCCCCCCCAGCAAAGAGAGATCGCATCTCAATGCAACCCCCCAGCAAAGAGAGATCACATCTCAATGCAGCCCCCAGCAAAGAGAGATCGCATCTTAATGCAACCCCCAGCAAAGAGAGAACGCATCTCAATGCAGCCCCAGCAAAGAGAGATTGCATCTCAATGCAACCCACCAGCAAAGAGAGAACGTATCTCAATGCAACCCCCCAGCAAAGAGAGAACGCATCTCAATGCAACCCCCAGCAAAGAGAGAACGCATCTCAATGTTCCCCCCACTCTGATTATACCTCATGTCAATCCTTGAGTTTTGTTGATTAAGGTCATCTCCTAACGCTGAGTTGTACCTTTTCCCCAGCTGAGCGAAGCATTCCCCATTTATGATTTCCATCCAGAACTGCGTGCTGTCGTACATTCTCCATTTATGATTTCCATCCAGAACTACGTGCTGTCGTACGTTCTCCATTTATGATTTCCATCCAGAACTGTATGCTGTCGTACGTTCTCCATTTATGATTTCCATCCCCAGCAAAGAGACAACGCGTCTCAATGCAACCCCCTGCATTTTAAATTTCAATAAATCTGAACTACGATTGGTCTGATTCTCGAAAGAGATACGTAGGTAAGCCGGAAATCCGGGACCGACCATTGTTTGTCTTTGTTTGATTGCTTGTTTGAGTTAGAACTACGGAGGCTTGATTCTCAAGAGAGATACGTAGGAAGTCCTACTTTGGACCCAGCCGTTACACCCTAGACGAGATCGTTTGTCTCTTAGTGAATCGTAGAATCCCCTTTACATTACAAGGAGATTCGATGAGGGGCTCTGTAGATACCCCGATCTCGCACCCCTTATCAAACCTGTTTAAATCGGTCTAAACCCTAAAATTGACCTAAATCCCTCGATTTTGCTATACGGGAGTGTCGTGAGCCTTATCGATGCATCAAATGGATTAACGGACTTCAAATTCATGATCAGAGCGAAAAAACGAGTAAACAGACGTGTACTTCAAATTTTTGAGGTACGGGGCCCGAAATGGGGCCCGCACCCCTAGAACTGTTCGTTACCGTCCATTATGTGCATTAAAAATATATTATTGTCGTTCTTTGCTTATGAAAATATTTCAAATATACCGGCCTGAGCAGAAAAATATTCCGAGCAACTTTCATGTCGGACTCGCGGACAACCGGGATACTGAAGCGCGCACGACGGAGCAGTTGCGGGGCTAATGCCAGAACGGGAAAGATGGTTATCCACATTGCAAAATATCTCAGCAAGTGGTGGACCAATCGGAGCTTGACACGTGGCTAAGGAAGATGACTTGAAGCCTTAGAGTAAGAAGGATAGATAATGATCAAAAAATCACCTCCCTCCTGAGATACACAACACACACACACCCTCTACACATATTCAGCCCTCCCTCTCTTCTTGCTCTCTCTAGCAACTCCACAACCCCTAAATCTCAACCACTAAACCACTCATACACCACCATAGCACCACCACAAAGTAATCACTAAATACAACCCAAATCAAACACTCATAACACCCATTCAATCAAAGGCAAACAAACACCTTTAGAAAAACACCAAAAAGACTTCCCTTGGAAGCAAAGGGAGCACCACCTAGGTAATTTCTTCATCTTATAATCTCTCTTAAGAGTAATATGTAGTGGTTTATGTAATTTCTTGAGAGGTCTAGCCACCTTGTTAGGCTAGACCTCCATTTGATGTCCAAAAACAATGTTGATACTCTTGTTGTTCTTCATTCTAAATGATGATATATCATGATTAAATGCTCAGATGATTGTTGTTTTGTGTTTTTAACATGTATATATATGCATGTTCAAAGTCTCATGTTCATGTCATGTCATGTCATTTGAGTAAGTTTACATGATTGTTTTCATGCCATATATGGATTTCCAGTAGCTGTCCAAGCTATACCTTCCTGTCTTGTTGCTTGGTTTACGCATAGAAAACGTGCCTTCTGGTCTTAGACAACAAAATAGATTTTGTTCTAGACAGAAAGAGGAAGATGATCATGTAGATATCGTATTTTGTTACTGAGTGGAAGAATCTCTTTCCATTATTTTATTCAACTCTCTGTTCTCAGATTAGCATGTTTCCTGTTCTGACTCCAAAACATAAGAGGTGTTTTGCATGACTTAAACTTGTTTTTTGGCTTTGAACTGATCCAGATATAAACTTTGACATGTTAGGAACAACTTTCATGTTAAGTGTTTTACATTATTCCCTTGTTTTCATGATGCAAAAAGTGGATCTTTTATGGATGTATGAAAATCTGTCAGACTGGGCTGTGGAAAGTATTGTCTTGCATGCCTTGTTTGGACACCATAAATTACTCCTAAAATCAGAGGAAAAATCATGGTTGATGATTGATGTGTTAGGGAGTTTTAATAACTTTTAATTTCCATATTGAGTTAGTATAAGTGCAGGTACAAGAAAGAGAGATGGACAGTAGTCCCAAAAATGTTTGGGGACGGACTTTTAGATATTTATTTGTTGTGGGATTTGTTTCCCTTTTTGTACACCAATGTATATATTAATCCCCCACCCCCATTATGTGTTTCCTTTACTGGATATGAATGCTAAATCACTTTCAAAACCGAGTGGGAGTCCACCCAAACCGACTCTCATTTGTGAATTAAAAGCAAACATTCCTAGAATAGGAAGACTCCCCATATATTAATCACCATTTTGTTAGGGCATAAAAGGCATAAAATTGAATCTACGTGGCATGCATACTAGAGACCATCACGGGCGAGGAGCGTGCTTAATCCCTTCTCTTCTCGTAACTTAGCTCCCGAACCCACTTTCTCTAAACAAAAGGTTTCATCTTCATTTTTCCTAAAATAAAGTGAGGTGGCGACTCTTGACTGTTTTGATTCCATCGAGAGGAAACCATTGTGTGAGAACCGAGCGCATTTCCAAAAGCGCATTAGCACGAAACGGACCTGAATCGCCCTCACGAGCGATCATTTCGCGGTTGCGGCTTTTGAGCGCGGGCTCTCACAGTGGTATCTCGACAGTGGATGTTCCAGACACATGACTGGAGATATCAACGCTCTTGAAGATGTGCATGAAGGAAGAGGTGCCTCAGTAACTTTTGGGGACAACAACAAAGGGCACATAGTTAGATATGGAAGAATCAGAAAAGATAAAGTCTGCATTGAAAAAGTTACGCTTGTAGAAGGCCTCAAGCACAACCTGCTCTCCATATCACAATTCTGCGATAAAGGTTTAGAATGCCATTTCACTTCAACGCACTGCTATATCAAAGATGGCATATCCGGACTAACTTTGCTCACAGGGACTCGTAAGGCTAATGTTTACATTATTGATCTTAGTGCTGTAAATTCTATCACTAATCTCTGTTTTGTAGCAAAGAATATAAGTGAAAGCAACTGGCTATGGCATACGCGCTTAAGTCATTTGAACTTCAAATATTTGGCTAAGATAGGATGGGAAAATCTTGTCAAAGGACTTGCCAAAGTAGCTGATCACCATGACAGAAAATGCGCAGCATGCCAACTTGGTAAACAACCTAAGCAGTCTTTCTCCAGCAAGACTACGCCATCAACTTCAAAATGTTTACAATTGCTTCACATGGATTTGTTTGGACCTGTCACCACCACGAGCATTGGAGGAATCATGATCCACTTCGTGGCTCATTCACTCTATGAACTAGGAACTTTGTCCCCTTCGGGTACTCAAGATACACATGGGTAGAAATGATGATATCCAAAGATGAGTGCTATGATATCTTGACTGCACTCTTTCGCAAGCTCCAAACTCAAAAACAAGACGACATCGTGAGCGTTAGATCAGACAATGGAACTGAATTCAAGAATAACAATGTTGCTCAATATTGTGATGACCATGGGATTGATCACAATTTCTCTACTGCTGGAGTTCCTCAATAAAATGGCATTGTCGAAAGAAAGAATAGAACGTTGATTGAGGCTAAAAAAACAATGATAGCAGAAGGAAAGCTTCCAAAGTATTTCTGGGGAGAAGCTGTCAACACTGCTTGCTTTACTTAGAATAGATCCCTCATCAACAAAGCCTACAATAAAACTCCATATGAGCTATGGAGAGGAAGAGTGCCCAACATTGCTTTCTTCAAGATTTTTTGCTGCAAATGCGATATCATCTACAACGACAAAGATCATAGAGGTAAATTCAACGCCAAAGAAGATGAATGTATTTTTGTTGGGTATGCCAAACATTCAAAAGCTTTTCGTGTTTTTAATAGAACTACTCTAGTAATTGTAGAATCTGTGCATGTTACTTTTGATGAGCATTCTCTCCTTGAGCCACATTTGGCTCCAAATGATTCTGATGATTTTGCTGAGAATGATGAGACAGGTACGCAGCCACAAACTGCACCTGCGCAGAATGTTAATCAAGTTGATCAAAATCAGAATCAATGAAGTCCATCTCATGCGCCTACACCAGATGTTGCGCCAGAAGTTACAACTCCTAATGCACAGACACCCCCTCCTATGCATGATGTTTCCCCACTTCAGCAAATCACTTTTGATGATCTTGATGCTGGAGCAAATGAAGTATCCATTAAAGATCTTCGTATTCCTACTACTCAAACAAACTTATCTCCCAAGGTTCATGAAGTTAGAGATCATCCAACTACAAACATCATTGGTGATGTCAACGTAGGGGTTCGTACTAGGAGAGCATCTAACTTTGATGTGTATCATTTCTTTATTTCTCAAATCGAACCAAAGAAGATTCATGAAGCACACAAGATTCAAGTTGGGTTGTTGCTATGCAAGAAGAGCTTAACCAATTTGAGCGCTGTAAGGTTTGGATTTTAGTTCCCAGACCTCATGACCAAGGAGTTATTGGTGCAAATGGGTATTCAGAAACAAGATGGATAAGAATCGAAGCATCACCAGAAACAAAGCTAGATTGGTTGCGCAAGGCTATAGGCAAGAGGAAGGAATTAACTATGATGAGACATTTGCGCCTGTAGCAAGACTCGAAGCTATCAAAATTTTCTTAGCTTATGCCTCTTACAAGAAATTAAAGCTTTATCAAATGGACGTGAAGAGCACATTTCTCAATGGTGAACTCCAAGAGACGGTCTACGTAGCTCAACCACCTGGATTTGAAGATAGCAAATTTCCAAATCATGTCTTCAAACTTCAAAAAGCTTTGTATGGACTAAAGCAATCTCCAAGAGCATGGTACGATACTTTATCAAAATTCTTGCTAGAGAAAGGCTTCAAGCGCGGTAAAATCGATACAACTCTTTTTATTGCTAAGTATAATGATCATTCCCTACTTGTTCAAATTTATGTTGATGATATTATATTTGGTTCTACTAATGAGTTACTTTTTAAGCGCTTTGAGAATCTCATGAAAAGCAAGTTTGAGATGAGCATGATGGGAGAACTCACATTATTCCTCGGTCTTCAAATCAAACAATTGAATGATGGCATCTTCATTAATCAAGCCAAGTACACAAGAGACTTAATCAAGAAATTTGGATTTGAGAATGCTAAAGCATACGACACTCCAATGGCCACATCTAACAAGCTTGACAAAGACTTAAAAGGTAAGAAAGTTGATCAAACTTTATATCGAGGTATGATTGGCTCTCTCCTTTATCTTACTGCAAGTAGGCCAGATATTATGTTTAGTGTTTGTGTTTGTGGCCAGTATCAAGCAGATCCTAGAGAAGCGCACTTAACTGCTGTTAAACGCATTATTAGATATCTTTCTGGAACTATTAACCTTGGACTTTGGTACACTAAAGATTCGGATTTTGATTTGCTAGGTTATTCAGATGCAGATTACGCAGCATGCACCATTGACAGGAAGAGCACTAGTGGCACTTATCATTTATTTGGAAATAGACTTGTTGCGTGGGAAAGCAAGAAGCAAGCTGCTGTGTCCATCTCTACTACAGAAGATGAATACATTGCTGCTGGAAGCTGCTGCTGCCAATTCCTATGGATGAAGCAATAATTAGTGGACTATGGAATTCATGGAGAGAATTGCCCAATTTTCTACGATAATATGTCCATCATCGCCGTCTCCAACAATCTTGTAATTCACTCAAAGACAAAGCACATCGACATCAAATATCACTTTCTCAAGGACCACGTGGAAAAAGGAAACATTCACCACGTAGGCACAGACAATCAAATTACTGATATCCTCACAAAGGCTCTTGACGCAAAGAGATTCATCTTCTTGAGAGGAGAAATGGGCATGCTTGAACTCAGCTAACTTGTCCATATGATATGTTATTACTAATGTTCTTGTGTTTGCTTGATAAACTATAAATTAGGTTGTTTGTGCACCTGCGCAGGAAAATATATGCGCATGAAACCTCACTTCAAAGTTTTATAGAAACTTAGGTAGCACTGCGCATGCTGTCGCATGCGCACAATTGGTGGACCGTAGGTAAGTATCCTATTCATTAGAATTACACATAGGTCCCTGACTGAAAAGTCAATGCTTAATGCACAAGGGTACTTGTGTAATTAAAAAAATTTCTCGCCTTAATTTTTGATTTTTTTTGGGAAATTACTTTTTTACCCCTGCGCATATCCCAGTGTCATCAATGCAAACGTCCATTGAGTGACAGCGTATGTTCATCTTCCTACTCAACATTTATGAGGGAGTTGAGGTGATAGTGACTTGCTTAGAACCGCACACCCACGCGCGCTAGGCCTGCACACGCGCGCCTCTGGTTGGGCCACGCCATCGCAGCACGTGCCCCACTCTTTTTTCCCACCAAACTTGTCGCCTTTCACCAAACCACCCCGCTGACGTCATGCGCCCTTTCCCCTTCTTGCTTAAAACCGCCTGCAACCCTTCCCTTCTCTCTCTTCTGTTCATTTTCTCTTTTCACCAAAACCACCTTTCTCTCTCTCTCTCTCTCTCTCTCTCTCTCTCTCTCTCTCTCTCAGACGTCTCTCTGCACCCTATTTCCTCTTTCTCTCTCTTTGACTTCCATCATCTTCTCTGTACCTCCTTCTTCCATTTCCATTTCAAGAACCTAATCTCTCTTAAAATGGCTCCTAAAAAAAATACTCAACAAATGCCCGAAGAAATTCTCTCTTCTTCTTCTTCCTCCTCTTCTTCTTCATCTGGGTCGGACCAAGAAAAACTCGCTCAGAAGCCCATAGTCGACGACATGGTATGATTTCTCTAAATTTTTCTTCTTATTTTCATGTCTGTCTGCCATTGTTGGTGTTTGAGGTCTCAAAGCCTCCCTTTGTGATTGTATGCTTGATTCTTCACCTTTTTTCAAAATTGTTTGTTGCTATGTGTTCGATTTTCTCTGATCTACTCTTATATATTCTTTATTTCATGATCAGAAACATCTTAAGTTGATTTTTCTCTCATTTTTACGTTTGCTTAAACCGTAGCAGGCGGAAGGTTATTTTCATTTTCTGGGTTTAATCTTGTGGTTTTGACAATATCATTTACATGGCTGATTTCGTCTCTCTCTTGCGGTCATTTTGATATGCTTTTTGTTCAATTTGGTCAACTTTTGATTTTTGGTGTTCTTGGTGATCTTCGTGTTCATGGGCATTTCTTTCGTGTTCATGAAGTTCTTCTTTTTTCTCTCATGGTTTCGCTCACATGAGGATTTCTTCATGTTTGTGTTCCGCGCATATTTGCTTGATTCCCGTGCATTCTTGTCATGTGATTTTTGATAAAGTATGGAGTTGCTGCGCATAGGTATATATGCGCTATCTACGCATGTGCATAACTCCATGCGCAATTTTATTTGTCTAATTCATTTTTTTGCTTGCGCAGAACCCATTTTACTTCATTGGTGGCCAGGAAGTAAATCAGAAGGATCTTTCTCTCGTTGCGATTTGATCAGGCATCTGAGTTCATCTGGGATTCTTCCTCTCTTCACCCTTGATCAATCATTTTACGTGCCATCTCTCATTGATGAGTTTTTCGAGACTGTGCGGGTGATCAATGCTAGGCACAAGGGTGAAAGCACAAAGATAATCAAGGCTACAGTTCAGAACTACGATATATAGGTTCATCCAAACCATCTCCGCAGGCTCTGCAATTTTGATGTAGGAGATGCACCTGTCTCCTATGATGCTGCTGCGAAGCAGAACAAGCTTGCGTAGAAGCTTGTCAATGCACCCACTCTCAGCAAGAAATGGTCCGTCCATGATCGCAAGGAGTTCGGTAAGGTGATGTATCACCTGTGCACCCTTATTGGTTATTCCCTCAATTGCAAGAATGGGAATAAAGGGAAATTTATCACCAAGCAGTGGGAATACTGCGCAGCTGTCTACAACAAAGATGAGCTTGACTGGCCACAAATCATTTGGAACGAGCTTATGAAGGCTATGAAGAGTTATGATGCGTGCTTCAACGATGGGAAGCCTAAGTACAGGACTCACTGTCGTCTGCTCACCAAACTTCTTCTATAATATGAAGAATTAGCAGCTCTTGTGGACAAGAAGACAGTTTTGAAGCAGTCTTGCTCCTTCAAATACTACTCCTGAGCGCAGCACCATTCTCTGCGCGATAAGATAGGCAACGCAGACTACAATCGTATCTGGAAGTCTGATTCTGACCCTAAACGGGAAACTTGGGTTGGGCCAGAACCCAAAAATAGCAAGGCAAAGAAGAGCGCAGGTGGTCCAAGTGCTGCGCCTACTCAGGAAGTGCCTGAAGAGGCTTATAGGCGTAAAGGCAAAGGCATCGCAGAACCTAGCACTAAAAGGCACAAGGAAATTTCCAATGTTCAATCCACCGCAAGCATTAAGATCAGTGAGCCTGCTCCTGCAGCCCCAACCTCCTTCCAAGAAATGCGAGGCTGATGCGCCTGCGCCTTCTCCCAAAAAGTCAAAATCTCCCAAGGCTACCTTCCAAAGGGTCCCTCCTGCTTCCCATGACAGTGAGTCGCGCATGGATCACACTGGTGATTCGAAGGATGCTACCCTTCAGGAGGAGACAAGGCCCAAGGCCCTTACTGCGCAAGAACCTACAGCTGCTGCTGAAGCTGCTCCTCTCTCCACCCCTCCTCGCCTCAAGCAGAAGGTGCGCAGCAGCGCCAAGGGGTCCAAGAAACTCCATACTCCCTCTCCTTCCAGCTCTCCAAGAGAACCCACATCAAGTGCCTTCCAACGCATCAATATCCCTGTTGGCAACTCCCGCAGGGTTACCACAGTGTTAGATGATGGGGTAGATCTTGAGCCTGAGGATGATGAGGACACTGCTATTGATTAAAATGTAGGTGGTGATGGCGCAACCCCTCCTGAAGCAGTGATCACTCCTCTGCGAAGAAATCCCCTCTTGTTAATCCTATCTCCACCACCTCTCCTCCAAAAAGGTCAACTCCACCTCTTGTTTCAACAGTTCCTGCGTTCTCAACCTCTTCCCTCTCTTCATCAAATGAGATGCGTCAAATCCTTCAAGCCCTGAATATTATTCAGGTGAATCAAGTTGTTGCGCAGTCTCAAATGGCTCAGCTCCTAACTGCGTAAACAGCTATTCAAGATCAACTTGATGCGCAACGATTGGAGATTGCTGCCATTAAGGGGGAGAATGCAGCAAAGGCTAGTACTTCCTCCACCAGCCCCATATCTAATCTCTCAACTTATTTTGGACTCTCTCAAGACAATTAGCTCTCTACTGGAAAACGTTTGTACTTTTGAAGTTATTGATCTTGGGTTCAGAGACATTTTGAGGCGTCTGCGCAAGAACCTGGCTGATGGCTTAACTGAAGGCTTCGCCAGTCTGGAAGACAATATCTTAGAGAAGATTTCTCAAGGAGGTCTTGCGCAGCCTGGTGCACTTAACATGGAAAATGTCAGGGAGTGCATTACTCAATCGATGACAGATTTTGCTAACGGGTTCAACGCTAGAATGAATCAAGCGATGTTTGATATTCAAGCAAGCGTGAACACCCAGCGCCTCCACACTGACACATGCCTTGAGGCTACGCAGACCGCCATCCAAGACACCATTTCTACTGTGGAGCAGTCATACTTTAATCAGATGACTGGCCATCAGATGGCTTACTCTGCAAACTTCAGAGAGCTTCAAGAAGACAATAGGTTGATGCGCAGAGGGATGACTACTTATGTTGGAGAAGTTGTTACGTTCAGAGAAACGTTTCAAGATCTGAAGATTGAACTTATGAACAAGTTCAACAGCCTATAGAATGAGCTTCGAGAAGCCTTTGCAGGATCAAGATAGACTAGGTCTATGTAATTTCTTTTTTTTTTGCGCAAGGTAACCTTTTTGTGCGCATTTTTTTTTTCTTGTTCAAACTTGTAATTCTCAACTATAATCATTTCAAGTTTTAATGAGAAAAATGCATCATTTTGTTTCAAAACCTTGTTCAATTCAAAATTTTCGTTTGTGGAACAATGATTGCATTATTTCAACTCATGGGCATAATCTTTACTGCTCATATTTCTATGCATGGTGTTTAAACATTCAGTTTAAACACATACTTAAACCTAAACTCATATTATTTGTATGCGCTGAATGCTATTTCTGTCTTTCCCATATTGTAAATTCTTTCTTTTGGATAGACTAGAAATCTATAACACTGGCTAGTGTGTGCATTAACTTGAGGCATGATTTACCTTTTACATTCTTATGAACATGTTATTATCAAGTACAATGAATTTCCTTTGTTATAGTAGGTAATGGCATCAATCATTTAGGGGGAGATTGTTGGGTATGCTTATCTCTTAACCTCCTATCTATGTTACAATTGATTGATACCATCACTTATTAGTATTTTATGGACTTTATGACCCTATGTAAGAAGTTTAATAACTTCAATTTTTAGCTTAGTCTATTTTATAGTATAGGCTTAGAATATAGGACTTGGAGCAAAAAATGATCGAAGATTTCCTAAGAGCAGGACATTGGTCACTACGCAGGACATCTCTGCGCGCAGGACATCACTGCGCATGACTTCCATGCGCAGCATTTAAACCTGCTCAGTTTTCAATGTTCTCAGATTCCCAAACTGGGAAAGCGTTAAGATGATGTACGCTTATTAAAAGCCGAAAGTGCTGAGGTGCGCAGAAACGACAAAACAAGCACACTCAGAAAATCCAACGATGGAGATGCGCTCAGATGAAATATTTCAAATGAAGACAGCTTTCAACCTTCTAGAAGAAGATTTGAATTTTGTCTTCACACTCTGTCTCCAACGGCTACAAAGGACACATGCGCACCAATCACATTGTGTCAGCTCATTGTCTTTGCTCAGAGCTTCAACGGCTATTTTCAAGCTCTCAGTTATAAATAACATGCTCATCTTCATTTCCAAGTTGTTTGAGTTTTTTCTTTCTAAGAAAAATTTAAAGTTCTGAAGATTGCTGCTTAAATCCCAGATTCACAAGATCAACCTTCAAACCTTCATACCTTCAAACTCCAGCCCAGATCCTAAAGCCTTGTAACACCCAGAATTCTTCGTGCTCTTCATCTCATATATTCTTAGAGCCCAGAATATCTGATACACACACACACCTCTTGAAACTTTGATCATTTAGATCTTACTTCTTGAGATACACCGGTTTAGTCTAGGATTTTCTCTTCATAGAATAGATTTTGATTTAAGTTTTGATTCATTGTAATCTTGTAAAAGCTCCTCATATCAATACAAATCTCATAGTTAGAAAATCCAAGACTAACCATCTTAGTAGAGGACGTAGATCTTTCATCGATCGAACCTCTCCAAATAGCCTGTTCATTGTTCTTACTTTATTTCTGAATTACTGCTTTGTTTGATCTTATCAGATTGCTATTCTTGTTGTTGTGTTTGTTGCTGCTTATTGCCTTAGCACAATTTTATCCAACTCTTTAGCCAAACTTAGCACGTACGTATTTAGTCTCTGCGGAGTATACCCTGCACAGTAGCTACTTTAATTTCCGCTATGCATTTCACGCTCTCTCTGCGCGCTATACTTAGCTTATTTGAGAACTGTGGGCATAAGCCATTGATTTGCAAAAGGGTTTGAAAAGAATTTAAAATCGCAATTCACCCCCCCCCCCTCTAGCTATTTTTCATACCCTTGTTGCTCCTTTGGGACCAACAAATACAGTAGATACGTTTGGATACAGTAGCTAAATTTTGAACATTCTAGCTAATTTTTGAAAATTGTACTTAGATACAGTAGATATACTTGGATACAGTAGCTAAATTTCAAACATTGAACTTGGATACAGTAGTTAAGTAGCTAATGTATCTAAGTATATTTTGAGATTTGTAATGATGTTCAACATTTTTTCTCAAAACCCTATCTTTAGGGTTGTAATTCGATTTGTCTCGTTGATACGAAAAATTCAGTGTTCTCGTTTTTTTTCCCGATATATATATATATATATATATATATATATGTGTGTGTGTGTGTGTGTGTGTGTGCTCAAATGAGAACATAAATATTGTGAGAACCGTGAGAACTTAATGTATCCAATGATGTATCTCATTTGATACATTAGTTTTTACCTAATGTTTCCAAGTAATGTATCTAAGTGAACCATTGGATACATTAGTTTTTTACCTAATGTATCCAAGTTTTTTACCTAATGTAGGTGCTCAAATGAGAACCTAAATATCGTGAGAACCGTGAGAACTTGGATACATTAGGTAAGAACCTAATGTATCCAAGTAATGTGTCCAATGTATCCAAGTGAACCATTGGATACATTAGTTTTTACTTAATGTATCCAAGTAATGTATCCAATGTATCCAAGTAAACCATTGGATACATTAGGTAAAAACCTAATGTATCCAAGTTCTCACAGTTCTCACGATATTTAGGTTCTCACAGGAGCACGACCATATATATACACATATATACATATACATATATATACACATATATACATATATATATATACACACACACACATATATATATATATATATGTATATATATATATATATATATGTATATATATATATGTATATTTATGTATATATATATGTATATATATATGTGTTTATTTAACTTGGAAAATTGAGGGAAATTTTGGGGTATATGTATATATATATATATGTTTATTTAACTTGGAAAATTGAGGGAAATTTTGGGTGATGACGTGGCAGACTTGGAAGGGCTATTCACACTGAAACTTTTACCCCATAGTTCAGAAAAATTTCAAAATTGCCACCGATTCTCCATCCTATTGTCTCTTAATCTAAACCATTCAATTATTTTAATATAGTGGTGGTTATTGGTTCTCATGGTTCTCATTTAGTTATGGTTCTCAATTGAGCACTTATATATATACACACACACACATGCATACATATATATATATATATATATATATATATATATATATATATATATAATATACATACATACATTTATAGATAGGTGCTCAAATGAGAACCACAATTGCGTGAGAACCGTGAGAACCAAGCATAACCATTAGATTAGAATCAAAATCAAGGGTCCAGATTATAAATAGATTGAGTACACTTCGATACAATACATAAATTTTGATATTGCACTTGGATACAGTAGCTAAATAAGTACTGTATCCAAGTGTTGCACTTGGATACAATGGGTTAAAAACTAATGTATCCAATTGTATTTTTTAAAAATTAGCTACTGTATCCAAGTGTATCTAATGTATCTATAATATGAACCCTTGATTTTGTATTTAATCAAACGGTTATGATTGAGTCTCACGGTTCTCATTTAAAATGGTTCTCACAGGAGCGCGACCCTACGCGCGCGCGCGCGCGCACACACATATATATATATATATAAATGAAGAAAGTCTTACCATTTTTAGAATGAGGCCCATATGCACCTCCAAATTAGGAAAGTTGGGTAAATAAGGTCAAATATGTCATTATCTTTAATTTAGCACAAATAGTCAACTTTGCATGTAGATTGATTTTTATATGATATTTTTTTATTTTTTTATAGTGAAAAAAATGAATTATGATCAATATATAGTGAAATATTACTAATTGATGAGGACGGAAGGCGTTGAAGTTTCCGAAGTCTATTGAGCGCGCACGCGGAAACGGTCGTAACTTTTGACTCCGGATCAACCACGGAACGCACTGCATATCGAATTGAACGTCGGAGCGAGACGAACAAAAGTCATAAGGCATATCCCCTTGAGGCATGGTTTAAAAGCCCCCAAAAAAACGTTGTTTAGGGTCTAAAAACATGCTTCTAAACTTTTTATCCGTTTTTATACTTTTATATATATATAATTAAGGTTTATTTAGTTTTACGGTTATAGAATGTTTAAATACTTTGTTCTAGGAGTTTTGGATGCAATTTTTGTCATTTTATGATATTGATTTTTATTCTAATATTACTGCACGTTAATAGATTAGATAGTCGTATTTTTAATTATGTTAATTTTCTTAAAGATAATATATTAAAATAAATTTATTTTTAGTTTTAGAAATATTATTATTGATGAAATTTGTGTTTTGTCATGGTTAACTATGTGTTGCCTTATCTTGCGTTAGAGATGCAGCTAACCTTAATATATTGATATGTAATGATACATTTTCGAGGTGGTCTCTTGTGAGAACACTTAGATCTGTCTTATAGAAGAGACAGGTCGACCCATAACCCGTGTACAATATTCTCCGCGAAGCGTAGGATCCCAACCCATGCTCCACTCAAAATCTGCCACGTGGCAGCGACCCATTGGCCCAAATTTTTTTAATTTTTTTCCCAGAAAAAAAAATGTTTTTTTTTTTAGTTTTTATAAAAAAATTTGACTGTTTTTTTTTCGTTTGCCAAAAGTAATACTTAGTATAACTAAATGTAACAACTGTGTTACTTATAAAGTAACATTGTTTATAACTAAATGTAACACTAGTTTTTTTTTGTTTTTTTAAAGAGCTCATTTTACTCATCTTTCAACTATAATACTAACTATAAATACGTGTAACACTAACAATAACTAAATGTAATTATCGTTATACTGAAATGTAATACTCCCTCTGTCCCTAAATGAGTGTCCAAATTTCATTTTAAGGGACACTGAAAATCTCAACTTTTTGAACAATTTGGTAACAACGATTCATATATAATCTTGTAATCTCCTTTCCAAACTTTTTGTTTTGCACATATAAAGAAAGCGGTGAATTTTTTTTTGAAAAAAAAACATTTAGGGAGAAAGTTATGTTAAAAAGAGACACTCATTTAGGGATAAAGATTTTTTGAAAATGGACACTCATTTAGGGACAGAGGGAGTAGTGTTTTTCTTGATTTTATTTTTTGAAAGAAAGTAACATTTGAAAAATAACAACTTATATACATGAATGTAATTATTTGTACAAGTAAATGCAACACTTTAGTAGATGATATTGTAACATATTTCTATAGATAATGTTTATTTTTACATGTATCATGATAAATTGAACCCATTTTAACTTATTATTTGAAAACATATGGATATACTATTATACAAGTAAACATAACTGTTTTACAATGTTATTATACAAGTAAAATGTAGCATTCGCTTATAAAAATTGTTACTTTCTTATTTTTACAATGTTACTAACACAAGTGTTTTTTGTTCTAAAGTGTAAATGGTTGAATTATTACTTTTCTATACATATGTGTTACAATTATGTATAAACACTGTTACGTATAAATAACACGTTCGTTACATTTTAGTTATAATAAGTACTCCCTCCATCCCACCTCACTTGAGACTTTATTCCATTTTGGGCCGTCCCCACTTCACTTGAGACCTCTCAAAATGGCCATGGTTTTATTATTTTATATTCCATCTACCCCACCCACTCATTCTATTTCTTCATTTTCCACCATACAATTTATTCAACCAACCTACTTTTAACCCCACTAATTCTCTCTCCTCATTTTTTACCACACATTTTCCTTAGTTTATTCTTTTTCCTTAGTCATCGTGCCCACCTCTTAGGTCTCAAGTGAGGTGGGATGGAGAGAGTATTACTTTTGGCAAATGAAGAAAATATAAAAAAAAACAATGTTACTTTTCTCTATATATGTATTACTTTTATGTATACAAACTGTTACATATAAGTAACACATTTGTTACATTTAGTTATAGCAACTATTACCTTTGGCAAACCGAAAAAATACAAAATATATATATATATATATATATATATATATATATATATATATATATATAAAACAAAAACAAAAAATCAATAATTTTTTTGGGTTTACCCGCGGGTCATGGGTCAAAAATGACCCGCCTCTACTATGAGACGGGTCATGGTGTTCTCATACAAGTTTTTGTTTACATTTCCTGGCTAAACTGATGTTACCACTAACAATATTTTGTTCAGATAAATTTTTTATAACTATAATGTGTCATTCTTATTCAACTCATCTAAATTTATTAAAATTGAGTATAAGTAACTTCCGTGCATCGCACGGGAGTAACACTAGTATATATTAATATGATTGGTCCAGTACGGTCCAACCTAGTAATAAAATTGCTCAGAATCAAGATCAGACGATTCAAACCAACACATCGGTTCAAGATAAATTTGGAACCCAGAAGAGAACATCAACATTGGTCGAGCCCAATTTTGATTGGTCTGGGCGGGTTCAGTCCAGTCCGGTTTCAATTTATTTTTATTCACCCCTACCCACCGGTACAGAAATACACACTCAAACACACTTTTCTCTCTCATCTCACTCTCTAAACACAAACTTTTCATACCCTTTTAAGGGGAAAATACATTTTTATGCCCCTGTAATTAGGTCTAAGATGCAGATATGCCCTTAAACAAATTAATTGCCATCCTTGTCCCTGTACTCATGAATAATATGTGTATATTTGGCCACCGTCAACTTACCATTTAAAAACTAACGAAAATGCTGACGAAGCTGCTGATTTGGATATTCCAGTGAAATACGTGGAAAATGAAATGCCAAATGGAATTTATGATATGGAAAGCTATTAATTAGGCATAAAACTACGTCGTATAGCTTAGTAACTTCCGTTAGACTTTGTTGCATTTCGTTAAATAATTTGTTAAATTCATTTCATTGTTTTGTTAATAAATTAACGGTTTTGTTAAATAAGATATCACCTAACGCCAATTATCGCACCACCATCTACCACCGCCCACCACCACCACAACCATCATCACCAAACTCGACATTGATCAGAAACAAAGAAAAGAAATTGAATCCCAATTTGAAGCAAACTCAAAAATAAAATTAAAAAAACTAACTAGTAAATTGGAAAATCAAAAGCCCAGCTTGTCTAGATTTGAGGAGAAGAAGAAGTGATGGGGGTGTGGTTGGGGGAAGGGTCAGACAAAGTGCCCATGGCTACAGTCACCCCTCACCACCGCACCAACCTTTCACCACCATCATTACAACCAAAAAAAAAATTAAAAAACCAATTTTCCCATCACCCACGACAACATTATTTTCTGGAAATTCAAGGTCTCTAGATCTATCGTTGGCTATGTTGAACCCATGACCATGTTCCCAATAAAACCTTCAAAACTCGTATTTAAGCAATTGGGTCATGGCCATGTTCAATCCAAGGCAGCAATCACCCTGCTCTATCCTCTATTGTGGCATCGCAGCCATGAATCTCGGCGCCGGACTTGCTCAAGTCATTTACTGCTCTGCTCTTCAAGAAAGTTTTGTCCGTTGAAAACCATTGCAATTTCTTGGCACATATCAGATCGCACTTGAAGAACAAATTTTTTGAACAATTGAAGAACAATTCGTACAGGGATTTGGGATTTTTTTTTTTTTCAAACCAGGGTGTAGGGGATTTTATGAAGAGTGTAATTGGGGAGGAAGGCAATTATTGACGACGTCGTTTTTTAACTTACTGGGCTCCTTGTTACACATTCAATACGACGTAGTTTTAAGCCAAAAAAATCCACTTGGGCACTCTTTTTCCAGATAGTAGGTCTTGTTTTCCACGTAGGCCGCCTAGTCAGACAATTCATTAGTTTTTGGACGGAAAAATGACGGTGGCCTAATATACACACATTATTCTCGAGTACAGGGGCGGGGATGGCAATTAATTTGTTTAAGGGCATATCTGCATCTTAGACCTAAGTACAAGGCATAAATCTGTATTTTCCCCCCTTTTAGACTAAACTCTTTCTCTAATATCCCTTCCCCATCTAAATTAAAGAGAACAAAACCAAAAATATAACTAAATAAATAAATAAATAAATAAACAAACAAACCACTTTTTCTTTCTTCTTACTCCATCTTCCCTCTCGAATTTATATTTTAAGATTCCTCGCAATACCCCTTTTATTTATACACCTCACAAAGTTATAACGTAAAAAATAATTAATACATTTTTCCATATTAAAACTCTTTAATTATTATTCATAATTACTAATTTAAATATATCTCATTATTACCTTGATTAATATATAATAAATACAAATTTTAAAATTAGTTCAATACTATAAAATTAACACTCATGTAATGAGTACATTATTATTTTATATTATATCATTTTATTTATTTATTTTCCTACATAATGCTAGCTAAGTTATGGTTGGAGAAGAATTTTGAAGTATCACAATCACATGTTATTATTTGTAAACGCGTTCAATGAAAAATTTGTTTAGAATTGAGCGTCATTCATTGTTTGAGATGCGTTGAAACTTTACACTCCACAACACAATTCGTCGATGATTGCACGCTTTAATAAGAGTTGAGATTAGACTTCGATAATTGTGGAGCTTAGCTTTATTTTATTGAATTTCAGTAAAGAAAGCTTTTGATGTCTACGCTAAAAAAATAATCCCAAACACATTATTAGAAATGGTTTTATTAGAGGGAAAACTCGTATATTAGGTACTAAAGAAACACTGTTTTTTAGATGTCCTCACCGATGTTTTTTATTTGGAATGTCCTCATTCAACTACGAATTTTGTGTAATGTCCTCACCCACTGGAAGGGGCCGTCAATTTTTTTAACGAGAATTGAGCACGTGCAATCACGTGATTAACACCCATTAAATATTTAACGTTTCCTTAATTTAGTTAACCCAAATCTAACAAAACAATTTTGAATTTGTAAATTACCAATTTACCGTCTTCTTCAACCTTAGAGTAGAACCCCTTCATTTCTTCATCGTTCCCTCCCCTTCCTCAAAATCCAGTAAATCATAGTTTTATCACCACCATTTAGACTGTAACTAAAACATCCCTCATTAATCCAACTTCGAACTAAAGATTTGAACAGTTACACCAGTTATGTTCCCCAATGTTGAAGCCAAAATCAAAGAAAACACTCAACATATATGAAACCCACGCAGTTTCAATCACACCCGCTGTGATTTCCTTAACCACGCAACTCCCAATTCGATTGCTTATTTTGAGCCCAAATTTATGAATAGAGCACGGATATGGGAGTGGGTTTATGAGCTAGGGCTCACGTTTGAAGATAAGAGAAAGAAAACTAGTCCGTAGGCGATGGTGTTAGTGGGTAGTGAAAGAGATGACAGAGGTCGAACTATAGCCGAGAAGAACATGATTTCGTTGCCGGTGGTTTTCGAGCTGAGTCGTCGGATTTAACAACGCATCAGAACAAAAGCTTGTTTGAAGATTAACTCTTTTTAGCCCTTTGTCTCGTAGCTTCTCGCTGCTCTAGTCAGTCTATAACTGCTATTAATGAAGCGCACGGCACTCAAGCTAGAAAGCTCGTTCGTTATGCTGGTGGCTTCAGAGGTTTTGTTTGCGCGTACCAGCGCTCAAGTTGGTCAAGGCGGCGGGGGTCTAAGGGGAAAAGGTTGTGAGCGAAGGCGACCGGCGGTTGCCGGAGAAGATGACGTGGCCGGTGAAAATGGGGGAGGGTTTTTTATACAAGATACAAATCAAGATGTTCATGATGAACACAGAAAGAAGAGAGATATTGAAGAGAGAGAAAGTATTGAAAATGTATTAACTGTATTGTGTATTCTGTTACAAGAAAGAAGACTCTATACTGTATTTATACAAGCAACTACTCTAATATTATTGGAAAGACCACTAACTGAATATACTAACTGAATACAACAACCTCACCTCTATTTACAAATAGATCCCTCAACTTTATACTAAAGTAACTACAATCCTTTAAGATTTTGAGTGTGAATCTTCAGTACCATCCATATTATCCCCCCCCCCCCCCTCAAGCTTGATGTGCTAAAAATGTTAAGAACATTAAGCTTGGACATGAGATGAGCTATTGAAGCAGAAGAGAGAGCCTTAGTGAACAAATCTGCCAACTGATTTGAGGTAGAAATATGATGAGTAGAAATGACTCCAGAAGTTATTCTTTCCCTGATAATGTGACAATCTATCTCAATATGCTTTGACCTTTCATGAAGAACAGGATTAGATGCCAAATGAATAGCAGATTTGTTATCACAATAGAGAGGGACATGACTAGCAATAGAAATACCAAAATCAACAAGAAGAGCAATAAGCCAGACTATCTCACAAGAGGTATTAGCCATAGACCTGTACTCAGCTTCACAAGATGATCTTGACACAGTTGTTTGTTTCTTGGCCTTCCAAGAGATTAGAGAAGAACCAAGAATCATACAAAAACCAGATAATGACTTCCTTGTAATTGGACAAGCTTCCCAATCAGCATCACAGTAGGCAGAAATCTGACAGGAACTTTAAGAAGAGTAGAAAAGACCTTGACCTATACTACCCTTCAAATATTTGACTAACTGTAAAGCTACATCCCAGTGAGGTTTTCTAGGAGTAGTGAAGAACTGGCTCAAAATATGAACTGCATAACTGAGATCTGGCCTTGTAATAGTAAGATAAACTAACCTGCCTACTAATCTCCGATACTGATTTGGATTAGGGAGAACCTCACCTGTATCAGATCTTAAGTTGTGATATTGAGGAAAAGGGACCTTGGATGACTTGGCAGCCATATAGCCAACATCAGAAATGATATCCAATGTATACTTTCTTTGATGAATGCAAATACCCTCTGAAGTTCTTGCTATTTCTATGCCCAGAAAGAACTTGAGAGGCCCAAGATCCTTAATGTTAAAGTGAGCTTGTAGGTGTTGTTTAACAGAAGTAATAACAAATGTGCTAGATCCTGCAATGAGGATGCCATCAACATACACAAGAATGGCAGTAAACTGATTATCCCTTGAGAGAGTGAAAAGACTATGGTCATTCTGTGATTCACAAAACCCAAAAGAAGCAAGAACAGTAGCCAATTTGCTATACCATTGTCTAGGTGCCTGTTTGAGACCATAGAGGGATTCAAGTAGTCTGCACACAACAGGTCTAGAAGGCTTAGGGGTTGTTGAAAGAAGGACATAACAAAGGGGTAATTTCATATAAACTTCTTCATCCAAGTCACCATGCAAAAAAGCATTGGCAATATCCATTTGAGATAGGTGCCACCCTTTGATAGCTGTGATGGCCAAGAACATTCTTACAGATGTCATTTTAGCCACAGGTGCAAAAGTTTCAAAATAGTCTTCTCCCTCGGTTTGGGTAAAGCCTTTAGCTACAAGTCTAGCCTTATACTTATCTAGGCTACCATCAGATTTTTATTTCAACCTAAAGATCCATTTGCAGCCTATACATTTCTTATGCTCAGGTAATTCCTGTAATTTCCATGTATTATTTTGTTCTAAAGCATTCAATTCAGAAGTCATGGCTTGACACCAATTTGGATCTTTGAAAGCTTGAGAATAAGAAGATGGCTCAGTTAAAGAAGAGATGTTACAAACATAAGAGTAATAAGAGGGAGAAAGATTAGAATAACAAATGAAGGAGGAGGCAGTGGCAAATGTAGGGGGAAGAGAAGTATAGTCTTTGTATTTACTTGGTACATGTCTGAGTCTGACAGGCCTTGAATTAATAGAAGGAGAAGGAGTAGAGGTAGGAACTGGAGGAGTGAAAAGAGAATCAGAGACAGGAAGAGAAGGAGAAGAAGGAATTGATGGAATAGAAGAAAGTGAATCATCAAGATCATAAACAAGACCAGTGGTATTGTCCATGAACATGGGAATGTGAGAATCTGGAGTTTGGTAGTGAGAGTTAGTGAAAGGAAAGATAGATTCATGAAAGAAAACATCCCTTGAATAGAAAATCTTGTGAGTTTGAAGGTCATATAACTTGTAGGCCTTTTTACCATAAAGGTAACCTAGAAATACACATTTGATAGACCTTGGAGAAAATTTGTCTCGTTGAGACTTAAGAGTTGAAGCAAAAGCTAAGCAGCCAAAGACTTTAAGATGAGCGTATGAAGGTGGTTGGTTAAGAAGCAATTCATAAGGAGTTTTGAATTGAAGAACTGAAGAAGGGGTTCTATTCAAAAGATAAGTGGCAGTGAGAAGGCATTCGCCCCAAAATTTAATGGGAAGATGAGAATGGAACCGAAGAGCTCTAGCAGTGTTGAGAAGAGTTCTATGTTTCCTCTCTACTCGCCCATTTTGCTGTGGAGTTTCAACATATGAACTTTGATGTTCTATGCCAAGAGAAAGAAGATAGGCAGAAATGGATGAGTTAAAGAACTCAGAGCCATTATCAGATCTTATTTTTTGAACTGAGGTTATGAACTGAGTGTTAACCATTTTCAGAAATATGGATAAGTAATGAAGGACTTGAGATTTAGAGTGAAGAAAGTAAATCCAAGTTGTCCTTGAGTAGTCATCTACTATAGTGAGGAAGGAAGTGAATCCATTATAAGTTTGATGCCTAAATGGACCCCAAACATCACAATGAATTAGATTGAAAGGAGACAGAGCATGATAAGAACTCAAAGGAAAAGGAATTCTACTTTGCTTGGCAAAATGACAAGGTTCACAAACAAATTTATTTAATTGATATGGACTTGTGACAAGGAATGTCAAAGTATTTCAGAGTTACAAGTGGTACATGACCAAGTCTACTGTGCCATAACAAAGAACTACTTGTATTGGAATAAGAAATATTACAAGTAATGGAAGGAGAAGTGTCACTGGAGAGAATGAATCTATACAAGCCCCTTTCAAGTTTGCCAATCCCCATCAATTTCTTGGAGACTGAGTCCTGAAAAGTACAATGATGAGAAAAGAATGTGACACTGCAGTGATTTTGAGAGGTAAGTTTGTGGATAGATAAAAGATTAAAAGTGAATGAAGGAACAAACAGAACATCATCGAGAGTGATGTGATTAGAGAGAATCACACTGCCTTTATGAGTTACAGGGACTTTGTGACCATTAGGAAGAAGTAATTGAGATGTAAAAGGGTAGTAAGAAGTGAAAAAGTCTAAAGATGAAGCAATATGATCGGATGCTCCAGAATCAATTATCCAAGTTGATACATCCATAACCTTTGAATTATAATGCATAGAAGAAAAAAATACATGAAAATGAAGTGGATATACCTGCAACATGCTCTATAGAGCTGGAAGTGCTTGGGTCAGTTGAGATAGAAGTCTCTTGGTTAATCATGTTAACCAGTTGCTGATACTGAGCTGATGTCATAGTGATGGATGATGAGTCTGAAATGTCATTGGAAGCACTAGAACCTGTGACAGCATTGACCTTTGATTTGCTCCTGAATTTTGGCATTTTGGAAGCATCAGGAGTGATGCCATATAGAGCATGCCACTCAGGAAACCCATGGATAAAGAAACAGGTGGTTTTGATATGACCTATATGTTGGGTTTCGAGGCAACATGCGCAGCGGAATAATGCAATAATAAAACAACAAAACCCAAAGCCCATAGATCTATTCATGATGATTAAATTAATAGCAAGATGAATTAAGATAACTAACCATGATGGAGATTTTAAATTTTTGGATCTTCAAATCTTCAAGTCTTCAAGCTTTATGATTTGATCTCCTTGTTCTTCGCGTTCTTTGAATCAGGATCACAGGAACACGAACTTTGAGATGTTAAAGAAAACATCCTCTATGTGTATCCACACGCGAACGAATATCTAGAACGATTCTAGATCTGGATTACTAGACCCATTAAAAAACACGCTTTTCTAATCTTCAAAGGCTATATGAATTTATTGGTGTTCTTGAGTTATTGATTCTCAATCTAAACTCAAGAATATGTTTCTCAAACATATGGAGGCTACCAATAATGATACAAACTGAATTAGGTTAACCCCTTGTAAAGAGATGGGTATTAATACTTTTGAGACCCAACTAGTTTAGGTTTCCAAGTCTAATTCCCATCAAAACTCGGAGGTTAAAATTCGGAACAACAGCTAAAACCGAGATCCACCCGGGTAGCAGAACCGGTCCGACCGGACTGCCTAGGGTCCGACCGAACTGCCTAGGGTCCGAACGGACTGCCTAGGGTCCGACCGGGTATAGCCTAGGGTCCGTCCAGACCACCCCTCTAGATTTCATGTTTTTCTGTTTTCCCTTAAAATCCAATTTCAAGGTTTTCCAAAATTCCAATTTAGCCTTTTTCTTGATTCGTTCTTTTGTGTGTGACCCCATCCTGACGTCCTCTACACCATTCACTACACCTTCAACAGGATTAACAGGGAGTCTTAACTCTCAATTGATAATAATATCAATCATATTTCAACTAATCTTGATGCACGAAATTCAATGGCAAGGCAGTTTAAGGAATTGAGGGGAGGTGGTTATGAATATACCTAGAGTAACATTGCCATATTATCAAGCGTCTCCAACATGTTATATTGAATCCCGCTTTGTTTTAGCTATTGCCAACATGAAAATACCAAAGAAGTTCACAGTGCCTCACATGAAGCAATATGATGGAACGACTGACCCATTGGAACACGTTGCCTTGTACCAGGAAAAGATGAATGTGATACACATTCCATTACAATATAAAGAAGCTTATCTTTGCAGGGGCTTTGGGTTAACTTTGACCGGTGCAGCCATGAGATGGCTAATTAGTCAACCTCTTGGCTCTATTGGATCTTATGCTCAACTTATCAATATGTTTACTAATTAGTTTTCTTGTAACAAGGTATTTGAAAAACTGACCAGTAATCTCTACAGGATAGTACAACAATCTGATGAGACGTTAAATGACTACATATAGGGATGGCAACGGGTCGGCTTCGGATCAAGCCTGATCCGAATCCGATCCGAACACTAGAAGCCTTTTGCTGAACCCGATCCGTGCCCCGATTCGATCCGAGGTATTTAGGAAAAAAAATGTGTAAAGAACAAGCCCTAATTCCCATATCACACTAAACCTCAATTCAAATCAATCAATCCACCCACTCACACACAAATTGATTTCACCTAACCCCAATTTCCACTCTTCATTTGTTTATTTCAGGATTTATTGATCAATCCACAAATTGTAACCCCAATCAATTTGAGAAGAAAGCTTCATACCTCAATTTATATATAAGTAAACATTTATCTAAAAAGTTTATTTGCTTACCGAAGATAAGCGGGATTGAGTTGAAGTGACGGCGGCTGGAGAGCAGGTCTGGACGGCGGAGAGGGGAGATTGAAGGAGAAGCTTTAGTTAGGGGCGGCGTACTGCGAGTCTGCATAGAAACGAGAGAGAGACGACGAGGGAGAACGACTGAAACTAAAGTTTTTAGTTTCTAAACCCTATTTCTTGGTTTTATAGATAGGGTTGTGTGTATATTTTAAGAAAAGGAGGGGTGATAATGAAAATGCACACTTATATATATGAAATCGGGACGGATCGGGTCGGGTTAGATCTGGTACCGAAACCGATCCGAAACCCGATCGGATCATAAAAATTCATACCAAACCCTAATTTTTCGGATCGAAATGCCCTCGGATCAGTTTCGATCAAATTGCCATCCTTCTACATAAGCAGGTTCAATAAAGAGGCAGTGGATATTTCAAATCTCGACATGTCCACAGCAACCGAAGCTTTCAGGATGGGCCTCAAGAAAAATTCACCTTACTACAAAGAATTGGTCATGAATCCTTGCAAGAAGCTGGAAGACGTCAAGACAAGAGCATTAAAGTTTATCAGGCTGGAAGAAGATGAACTTATGCCGGAGAAGGCATCTATGAGGACATCCTCATATGAACATGCGGGCGGCATGATGTATTCTCATAATAAATCAAATAGGAGAAAGCCCTACTCTAAACCTGACCATCTTAAAATTTATTCTGTAGATGATAATGATGATGAAGATGAATCAGATTATCCAAAAATAGATGACTACTGTTTTTCTGTGAATATTGCAGGACTGTTGCATGCTATGGACAATTTGATAGAAATGCAAGGTGGCCAAAGAAAACCGACAAACCCTCAATATTGAAAGACAAATCTAAATGGTGTGCATACCATGAAGATTTCGGGCATTCAACGGAGAATTGCATCGCTTTGAGGAAGGAAATCAGTCACATGCTTTCTAAGGGACTTCTTACGGAACTCTTAGGCAAAAGGAGAGGACGTACTGACAGCCAGGAGCGACGTACTGACAACCGGGAGCAGCAACCTAAAAATCACACTCCTCCTCCAGCTCATACTAAGGTGGTCAACATGATCAGTTGAGGTTCTGCCATCTGCGGTACATCTTACTCTGCTGCTAAGCGACATTCCAAAGATTCAAAGGAAGACAGACTTGACATGCCTACTAGACGATCACAGAAGACTTATGTTCAGGAGGTAACTTTTGGTGAAGATGACAAAGGTGACATCTTGGACCCTCACCATGATGGCCTAGTTGTAAGCCTACATGTTGCTAACTGTCTGGTCAGACGCATTCTGACAGATAATGATAATGGGAGTTCCGTAAACTTGGTAACGACTGACGCCTTGGAAGAAATAGAGATCCCTCTAAGCCATGTTGTAAAGAATTCTTCCGTCCTGGTGGGATTCAGTGGAGAGACAAAACAGACTGTAGGCGAGATCAAGTTGCCAGTCTATGTGGAAGGTGTAAACTCAATGGAGAGGTTATGTGTCATAAATTGTAAGTCATCTTATCATCTTGGGAAGACCCTGGATTCACAACATGAAAGCAATACCTTCCACTTACAATCAGTGTATCAAGATGCGTACACCTTGGGGCGTGATTAGGGTGAAGGGAGATCAACAGAGAGCAAAGAGTGTTACAAGACTTCTATGAAAGCAACAACCACACCCAGGCAGGCATAGCAATTAAAGAAGAAGACTCGGGATGTCCTGGAGGCTGCAGAGTACGAAGTGAAAGAAATATAACTGACCCATCCAATCCTAAAGTCAAAGTTTTGGTTGGCTCTGACATCCCTCTAGAAGTTGAAGAGGAGATAATCAAGCTGTTAAAGAATAGGGCAAAATACTTTGCTTGGAAACACGAAGATATGACAGGTATTAGCAAGGATGTAATCACTCGCAAGTTGAACATCGACCCTAGTTTCAAACCAGTCCACCAAAAGAGAAGAAAGTTTGCACATGAACGGAACCATATCATTAAGGAAGAAGTAGAAAGATTACTGAAGTCCAAGATGATAAGGGAAGTTGACTACCCAAGATGGCTAGCCAATGTAGTAGTTGTTGAGAAAAGCAATCGCAAATGGCGTGTATGTGTGGACTTTACGGACTTGAACAAGGCATGCATTAAACATCCATTCCCTTTGCCCCATGCAATAGCAGACATGACATCGTGACCTTTATGGATGCATCTTCTGGATTTCAGCAAATACGAATGGAACCATCAGACCAAGAGGATACAACCTTCATCACTCCTGAAGGAATTTACTGTTTCATTGTGATGCTGTTTGGTTTGAAGAATGCGGGTGCAACTTACCAGAGGTTGGTAAACAAGATGTTCAAAAATCAGCTTGGGAAAACTATGGAAGTATATATCGATGATATGTGGTCAAGTCAAAAAATATGGAGGACCATGTTCAACATCTTGCAGAAGCATTTGACATCCTGGAAGCTTTCAACATGAAGCTAAATCTTTCTAAATGTAACTTTGGGGTGAGAGCAGGAAAGTTCCTTGGCCACATGGTAACTAAGAGGGGCATTGAAGCAAGTCTTGAGCAGATCAAGACCATCGTCAACTTGGAGTCCCCCAAGACAATAAAAGACGTACAAAGACTTACTGGAAGAGTTGCAGCTCTCAACAAGTTCATTTCCAAGTCGTCAGATAGATGCATGTTGTTCTATGACGTTTTGAGGAAGAACAATATGTTTCAATGGACAGAGGAACATGAAGAGGATTTTATTTAACTCAAAAACTACCTATCATCTCCACCTTGGTTATCCAAACCAGAACAAGGTGAGCCTTTATTTCTATATCTTGCGGTGTCCGAGAATACAGCCAGTGCGGTTTTGGCGAAGGAGCAAGAATGAACGCAACATCCCATTTATTATGCAAGTCCCTACTTGATACAGAGACGAGGTATTCCCATCTTGAAAAACTGATACTTTCTCTAATTACTGCATCTAGTAAACTGCGTCATTATTTTGAAACTCGTACTATTTCTGTCAAGACTAACTATCCTATCAGAAATATGATGAGAAAACCTGAGATGTCAGGTAGGATGGCAAAATGGTCGGTACAACTTAATACTTATAACATCAAGTATGAGCCAAGGACTGCCATTAAATCATAAGCTTTAGCGGACTTTATGGCAGATTTCAATCCCAACCTGCAACCTGAGGTAGAATTTGTTGGTGTGTATGCCCTAAGCATGATATTGGCACGATGTTTGACAATGTTTGTTATCACTTTTTCATTTATATAAAGAGATGTTTTGGATTATTATTTGTTGTTTCATGGTTTGTATAATAATCCCTGTCCCTAGTACTTATGAAGAACTAGTATAAGTTTAATTAGATAATCATATTGATGATTATGTGTATGGGATACAAGTTAAACTTATGGGTATATGTTGGTGGACATATACTTGACATGACCCAAAGATGAGGTTTATGTCATGGTCATGATGTCATAATTAAACCTCTAAATAGTTATATCATTGAATCCCTAAACCTGAGATTATTACGGTCTTCCACATAATGGAGATTGTGTTTGACATATTCAAACGTTACTCTTCAACCATCTTCTTATATGATGCCTCTGCCTTCTCCTTCCACAACTTTACCTCATTCACAAACAACCCGATCACTCCCTTGGTCTGATAACAGAAAGAAGAGCAAGTTAGCAAAAAGCCAAAGTCAAGGTAGAGAAGGACCACAAAAACTTCATTACCTTCTTCTCGATAATCTCCAGGTTGGATTCTGCTTCATCAACATCAAAAATTTCTGTTTTCTTCCTCTTCTTGCTTGCCAACCTATCATCACCAGCTTCAGGCACAACCAACTTGGGAACGGGGGGCTTACTACCTTCAACTTTCACTTTGGAACGTACCCATAGCCATGAAATCACTAGCTACAAATCCAGACTGAGGATGTGTCACTACAGTTAAAAGCACAAAGTTAGAACAACTAGAGTTACAAACAGAGAATCAAGTTGTAAAAGGATCATACCGAAAGACATTTTGTGGGCACAAACTTCCAAGGGCACAACCGTCTCTACAATGCTAAGTGTATCGGCACGTTTTGGAAAATAGCTCCTCCAACTTGGAAACTGCGAGTTACAACAACAAGTTAGAAAGACATTTTTAGAACTCAAGATGAGTCAACTTGAAGAAAGAACAAATCTACCTTCGCTCTTCCACTCAAAATTTAACTTGTCACCTCAAGATAACAAATGCTTTGACCAATTGGGATGAACGAATCACTTTCTCTTATCTCTACATTCTACTCCCATACACTCTCTCTACACACTCACCCCTTGTACACCCTTCATGTACACTCTCTATATACACCTTATCCCATACACTATCCTCATACGCCTCTCATCCCACCATTAGACCCCTTTTCCATACGGTCATGACAAAGAAATGCACTGCGGTTGCTCATCATCAAATAGACATCCATGCTGCCACAATTTAAGGGGCTGTTTATTCCCTTCATAAGTACTACATGCCGATACACCGGGGATGTCCGTATCCCATCACAAATATAAAAGGAATGTACGAGGTCATTCATGCCATTAATAGGTGCACGTGATAATCCGATGGAGCTCTACCGGTGAAGATCAAGGGGCTAAGATGCCCGCCGCCAGCAAAAGGCCGCTTGAACTATAAGGAGGCTACCTCGCAATCGAGAGAGGCGAAAGCAAACTAGGGGCTCGTCTTGCCCAATGTTTCATGTACAAATGTATATATATATATAAAAAAAGGGGGCTCGCTAAAAGGGCGACCTAGGCAAAAGTTAGAGCATTGCACAAAAAAGAAGCCTGCTAGGTTGAAAACCCGAAAGGGCGGCCTAGGCAAAACAAGGGTGTACACAAAGAAATAAAAGAAAAATAGAAGGGGCTATCACCATAGAAAAATAAAAGTCCCATTTTCTTTTCACTTCAAATGTTCTATTTTTCTTTCTTTCCCCACAAAGAAGATTAACACGGCAGCAGCAGCCCATGACATCTAGAATGGAGCAAGCCACGGCAATGAGCTACAATGATGCAGCCTGCCTCGACAAGGAACAACTCACCTCAGTTAAACGAACCTCACACCTCTAAACTCAACCCCAACTTCATCATCATCCGGGCCTCCCCCGAACTACGCGGACCTGAGCTTCTCACCTTGAGGAGAACGTAGGCAACCTTAGGGTCCGGTCCAAAATATACACAACTCACCTCGTAGCCAATTTTCCTTCTCTTTTCTCTTGCCCCATATTTCTACTCCTGACTTCTTCACTCACAATTGATCAAAACATTTATTATTTCAAGACTACTTGTTTAAAACATAATCATAAGATGCATAACTAATCAACGAGGTCCATTCTCGAGCAATCAAATGAGAATCTTGAATAAAACAATTTTCAAATGTCTCGACAAGTCTTCCGTTCTACAATCTAAGAAAGAGCTAAACACTTACTTTCTGTCAAGCAGGGGCTTCCTCGCTTTTGTACATATATACACTCAGTTGCCCAGAGAGTCAAAATGTGAGTACTATCTCTCTCTCTCTTACTCTCCCCAAAATGCCCCCGCATGTTTTCAAACAATTCTTTTTTCCTTTTTTGAGTCGACTGAATGATTTCAAAAAAAAAAAATGATGACGCAAAAGAGATGCCCGCTAGATTGAAAACCCGCAAGGGCGGTCTAGGCAGAAAAAAGGGTGCGTCTTAAAGGAGGTCGGATGCCCCGATCTACACCCTTATCGAACTAGGGCTTCCCCAACAGAATGGGTCGACTATGTGGTTTCTCGGAGAATATCGAGGCTTCGACAAGCACATACTTAGAAGAAGAGCATCCCTCATCATCAAGCTCGACGTAAAATTTCTCAAAGGAGGAAGGGTGCCCGCTCACCAAATTAGATAATCCCTAACGGAATGGGTCGACTATGTGGTTTCCCAAAGAATACCGAGGCTTCAACAAGGATGTACCCCTCATCGTCAAACTCTGCACATGACGAACACTTTGAATTTGTTAGAATCATAACTAATTATAAGGCATCTTTATAAAATCATAACACTTTCAAAAGTATTCTCTTCCCTGACACTTTGTTTATAAACCTGCACTCTCGGTCTCCACAAAATTGTAAAAACATCCTCGATCCATCTGAGACCCATCTCCATGATTCTTGAGTTGACTCGGTCCTTTACCCTATCTCCTACACTTTAGGGAACCCTTAGGCCTAAACCCTCAACTCTCTACGTCCCAATCTGACTTGATTCAAAACCTTAGGTCCCGCACCTACCCGGTCAGTCTTACATAGGTTACACCATAACCCCTTAGCTCGACCCTCCACAAGTTAGTAGCGTGACTCCTAAAGCCTTAAACCAGTCTACCGAATCCAAATCCTTAGAATGACCCATTAGGTCCCGAACCTACCGGTCTCGAGTCTACCTGATCTCTTAGATCCCAAACCTACCAATATATATTCATCCATACCATGTCTAAAACCATGGCTCTCTTATCCTCTTAGGTCCAACCTCTTAGGTCTACCCAGTCTAACCTATTGAACGATCCCTTAGATCCCAAGTCCATTCAAGTCTACCAAGCGCCTACCTTGTAGGTCTCTAGCATATCCGATCCACACTTTAGGTCTCAACTCCTAAACCCTTTAGATCACAAAAATGTCTACCCTCTAGGTCTATAACCTTAGATGTCGACCCTTAGAACTCTTTAGTTCCCAAGCCTGCTCGCTCCAACCAAAACAATGCCATCTACGCCTACCGTCATACCCAAACCATGGCCCTGCCACTCTTAAACCTAGTGTCACTCCTTAGCTTCAAAAGACTTCCTAGTCTGACCTTCAACCCCTTAGGTCTCTAACCTACTTAATCCGAGCCGAGTCCAAACCTCGCCACCTACAAGGTCCACCCTTGAACTCCATGGATCTCAAACCTTTCTTCCCCACGAGTCCAAACCTCAAACGTGCTCGAACGCATAGGACCTCCCGCGTACCGTGATATGCCATAAAGATATCAAAACCCGTCCAGTCAAAAATCGTGCGCTTAACACCTTTGGTCCCATACCAAACCCACCTTCGCAATCGCCGAACGAGCTTGGTCACGCGCAATGACCTCTGAGACAAACTTAGGACCTAAGCATACCCAATCCAACTTAGGTAGCTATTGTACTCAAGCAAAGTCTTGGACACTCAATCCCTTTACCTAAAGTGCCAACATGGTCATATATCCAAAACCATTTCCCGCACCTATGGTTCGCACCTAGCCTAAACTTTCAAACACTCTAGGATCCAAGCCCGACATGCGTATTAGGTACTAGGATCATCCAATCCTAATCCGTTGCTCCTTGGCCGACCTCAAGCCTGCTTGGTCCTAACCCATAACGCGGTTTCTCTAGGACAAAAGACTTACCCATTTGAAAGCCTTATGTCCCAACGCTACCCTGCCTAGCCTTCGATCTCTTAGATCTCACGCCTACCATTCCATTAGGCCCCGGTCTCCTTAACACATGTCTGAGTCTTACCCTAGCTAAACCCTAGCACTCTAGCCTAGGTCTAACCTATCGAGCCTATCCAACCATGAGGTATCAAGCTCACCTGCCCCAAACCGTAACACTCTTAGACCTCAAACTTGCTCGGTCTAAACCAAGACAAACCTTCAAATTCTTTCGGTCTCCGAACCCTAGCCACAAGCCTAGGTAGTCACCTTCTATTCAAAGCCTAGCTTTAAACCTAGGTAATCGCATTCCCTCTAAACCCTAGTCCCAAACCTAGGTAATCGCCTTCTCTCTGAACCCTAGCCACAAGCCTAGGTAGTCACCTTCTATCCGAAGCCTAGCCTTAAACCTAGGCAATCACATTCTCTCAACCCCAGCCTCAAGCCTAGGTTGCCACATCCTCTACAAACCCTAGCCTCTAGCCTAGGAAGTCACATGCGCTCCGAACCCTAGCCTCAAGACTAGGTAATCACATCCTCTACAAACCCTAGCCTCTAGCCTAGGAGGTCACATGCGCTCCGAACCCTAGCCTCAATCCTAGGTAATCACATCTTCCCAAACCCTAGCCTCAAGCCTAGGTAATCACATCTTCCCAAACCCTAGCCTCAAGCCTAGGTAGTCACGTTCCCTCCAAACCCGAGCCTCAAGCCTAGGTAGTCGCATTCTCTCCAAACCCTAGCCCCAAGCCTAGATAATTACATCCTTCCAAACCCTAGCCTAAAGCCTAGGAAGTTACATCCTTCTTAAACCTAGCCTCAATCCTAGGTAGCCACATCCTTCCTAAACCCTACCCTCGAGCCTAGGTAGTCACATTCCCTCCAAACCCTATCCTCAAGCCTAGGTAATCACATCCTTCCAAACCCTAGCCTCAAGCCTAGGAAGTTACATCCTTCTTAAACCCTAGCCTTGATCCTAGGTAGTCACATTCCCTCCAAACCCTAGCCTCAAGCCTAGGTAATCACATCTTCCCAAACCCTAGCCTTGATCCTAGGTAGTCACATTCCCTCCAAACCCTAGCCTCAAGCCTAGGTAGTCACATATCCTTAAGCCTAGGAAACCGCAACATCCTCTTTAACCCTAGCCCAAGTTCTAGGGAATTTCCAAAGCCCCGCATGCAACATCATTTCCAAATTCCCGAAACCCTAGTCTCGAAACCTAGGAAATTTACAATCTTAATCCCCCGTCTTATTGAACCCTAACCCAAAACCTAGGATACAATGCCCTGTCCAAAACTTAATCAACCCTAGCCTCAGGCCTAGGAAGCCGCATTCGTTCTAAACCCTAGCCTCGAGCCTAGGTAGTCGCATTCGCTCTAAACCCTAGCCTCGATCCTAGGTACTCGCATTCGCTCCAAACCCTAGCCTCAAGCCTAGGTAGTCGCACTCTTTCTAAACCCTAGCCGCAGGGCCTAGGAGACTATATCCTCACTAAACTCTATCATCGAGCCTAGGATTCAACATTCCCTTCAAACCCTAATCCTAGACCTAGGAAATTCCTTCACCTTAGTCCCAAAATATAGGAAGTTTTACAGTCCTTAGCCTTAAAATCTAGCCTAAAGCCTAGGTTACCACGAACATTTCCAAGCCATAGTCACCAATCCCGAAAAATGGTGAACCCTAACATCAAGCTTAGTGGACCTTCCACAAAAGCAATCCCTCTTCCCAACGGTCCATGGTCTCAAGCCTAGGAAGTCACAACCTTTCCAACTCCAGCCTTATGTCTAAAAGCCAATGCCTTTTCAACCTCTGAGCCTACCACAACTCCAAGCCCTAGCCTCCTAGACCTAGGAAATTCCTAAACCCTAGTCCCAAACCTAGGAGAGTCATGATCCTTAAACACCAGTTTCCAAACCCTTGTTCAAAACCCTAACATCTAGGAAGTTCCCAAACCTCAACCTTTCCAAGCCCTAGCACTAAGCCTAGGATAGAATACCCTCCTCATGCTTAAATGAACTCCAATCCCTAGCCTGTAAGCCTAGGAAACCCACATTATCTCCAAGACATAATCTAAAGCCCAAGAAGCCGTGACATCTTTGGCATCCCTATCTCAAGATTAGGAGATCACCATCTTCCTTATTCCCTTTCCTTAAAAAGCCTTAGGTCCTACCTCTAGGCAACCAAGAAAAATGTCCCTTACCTAACACCTTGGTCTCAATGGCTCGTAGCCTCATTCCCTCCTAAATTAGATAAGCGGAACCCAGATCATGTTTCCCATATTAGCGACTCCCCGAGAGTCCATCTCCTTCGCGTCCCCCTAAAGGTCCTTCGCCCTTGTGACTCACCAAAGAGTCCTTTGTGACTCCCCGAGAGTCTATCACCTTTGTGACTCCCCGAGAGTCCGTCACCTTTGTGACTCCCCGAGAGTCTATCAGCTTTGTGACTCCCCAAGAGTTCATCCCGTTTGCGGTTTCATAACAATCCATCATCTTTGCCTCCACATGCAAAATTTCAGTTTTACCCCTAGTACATTCCCCTTTGTTCATTTTAGGTGCCCTTAACCTATTTTGACCGATATTCGTTACCTTTGGGTACGGAAAGCCCCTTAAAATTTCCATTTCTATCCCATCTTCACCGCGATTATCGGAACTTGTCCGTTTCTACCTCATTATCCCCCAATATTTGCTTAGGATTCGTATGATTGCAGAGACTCGTTCGCCTCTATGTCATGCGCATCCTAGATCGATCGTGATTGGCAGATACCCATTCGTCTCTAATTGCGAGAGATCCAGCATCTATTATTTTACCACTTCCACCGTGAGGCCATTTAGACGCCGTAGTCTTTATTGCTCATTAGCCCCAAATATTTGCTTAGGATTCGTATGATTGCAGAGACCCATTCGCCTCTATGTCATGCGCATCCTAGATCGATCGTGATTGGCAGAGACCCGTTTGTCTCTAATTGCGAGAGATCCAGCATCTATTATTTTACCACTTCCACCGTGAGGCCATTTAGACGCCATAGTCTTTATTGTCTCATTATCCCCAAATATTTGCTTAGGATTCTTATGATTGCAGAGACCCGTTCGCCTCTATGTCATGCGCATCCTAGATCGATCGTGATTGGCAGAGACCCGTTCATCTCTAATTGCGAGAGATCCAGCATCTATTATTTTAGCGCGATCGGCAGGAACCCGTTCGTTTCTGATTGCGTTTACCCCGGCAGTTACCACTTCCACCTTGAGGCCATTTAGACGCCGTAGTCTTTATTGTCTCATTATCCCCCAATATTTGCTTAGGGTTCATATGATTGTAGAAACCCGTCAGCCTTTACGTCATGTGCATCCTAGAACGATCGCGGCCGTTGCGAAAGTTCTGGCATTTATTATTTCCATCTTGGGATTATTTAGACGCCGTAGTCTTTATTGTCCCATTATCCCTCTTACCTCCTTTTCCCAAATGATTTCATTGCTTACGAATGTTCGTTCTTCATACAAGATAGTATCCGTAGGATTGTTATCCCCAGCAGGAGTCTGATGTCTCGTTTCCCTAACGAATGTTCAGTCTTCATACAGGATAGGGTCCGTAGGTTTGTTATCCGCAGCAGGAGTTTGATGTCTCGTTTTATCCCCAGTATCTTCAAACTACGACCGGCTTGATTCCTCTGAGGATACGTAGGAAGCCTGAAAAGGTTCAGCCACCAGACCGCCTTGGTCATTTCCTATCCCCTCCGAACTACGACCGGCTTGATTCCTCCGAGGATACGTAGGAAGCCTGAAAAGGTTCAGCCACCCGGCCGCCTTGGTCATTTCCTATCCCCTCCGAACTACGACCGGCTTGATTCCTCCGAGGATACGTAGGAAACCTGAAAAGGTTCAGCCACCCGACCGACATAGTCATTTCTCATCCCCAGCAATTACATTTTCCCCGGCACATGTCTCCCCAGCAAGTCACAATTTCTCCCCAAGCGGAAGGCATTGGTCCCATCAGAGGACAATCATTCTCAATTTCACCATCAGATTTGAACTACGTTTGGCTTGATTCCCCCGCGGATACGTAGGTCGCCAGCCAAAGTTCAGCCGTTCCCTTACCTTTCCTCTGTTTTGAAACTCATGTTTCAGAACGGTTCCTATTCTTATCGTCGACCCTCCATTGCCTTGCAAGAAGCGTCGCCAAGGGGCTACTGTTAGTACCCGATCTGAAAATGAGTTTATTAGGGCTTTCCCAAATATACAAGGACTTTATAGGAATTAGAAACCTTGTAAAGACTTGTCCCGGATTCCCAAAATATGTCTCATTATTCTAGAACACCCTAAATATGGTCAAAATATGGTTTCCTTAAACCATGCAGAAACCCTAGCTTAAGAATCACGTCAGCCCGCAACCTTGGCCACGCGGCCAACCTTTCTGCGCCTCCGACCTTGGCCATGCGGCCAACATTGTCACCGTCTTCAATCATGGCCAGGCGGCCAACCTTGCTCCGGATGATCCTGACCGTCAGATCTTCCCCTCAGTTTACTATATAAATCCATTACATCCCATTGGTTAAAGATCCGGAGTTTGAAAGTCTTAAACCCGATTTTAAGAGTTCTTAAACATTATTTTGCTCCCTAATTAAGCATTCAAACACTCAAGGAGATCAAGGTTTATTTCTTGCCAACATAGGTAAGTTTTCTAACTTTTTCTTCATGTTCTTGCATCATTTTTAATGTAGACCTTTTATATTCATGTTCGTACATGTTTATTCATAGTTTCTTCGTATGCTTTGCATGTTCATTCATATGTTCATAATATGTTCTTCGCATGTTCATCATATTCATAGATTAAAACCTTATTTATGCTATATTTAGGGTTGCGATCTTCATGTTAACATGTTATTTCATAGCCGATGATGATCTAGGGTTCATCAACCCAAGGATGATCTAGGAACTACTTCTAAACCCTAATCTTTAGGTAATCCCCCCCTCATTATGCATGATCCCGATTCTTCTGCCTATTCTAAATTCTTCTCGAACTACGCTGACCTGAGCTTCTCACATTGAGAGGAACGTAGGCAATCTTCGGATCCGGTCTCAATCACTAACACACTACATACACCGCATCATGATAGAAAGACCGATCAATTCGGGCAATAGGAGTGATAACGTGAATATTCTTCTCTTGTTGTAATTTGACCCCCGAACCCATTAAACATGCTTTTCTCAATGTTTTGGCTATAATTAAAATGGCGTGGCGACTCTCATAATTTTAATGTTGCTATGAATATCCCAAATTCAAACACACGTATTCACATGCTCCAGGCTTGATTACACGACTCGTGTAGGGTTACACGAGTCGTGTAGAGGAAAATGCTGAATGAGAGAATTTTTACACGAGTCATGTACTGATACACGACTTGTGTAGAAGTTGTTACACGAGTCGTGTAAGGGTACACGAGTCGTGTAAAAGGCCAAATTCTGCACTTGTACATTTTACGTGCAATCTTCCGGAGGCCATAACTTCTTCATCCGGACTCTGTTTTGATCGTGTAAACTATCCTTGGAAAGCTCTTCTCGAGTACTACACGATGGGTTGGTTTTTCAGTTGGGTTCTGATTTTATAGTACGGAAATCTGGTAGGTGTTTAGTACCAAAAAGAGTATTAATGGTTCATTATGGTAGAGTTGGTCTTTTGTGATCAAGTTTGAATTGATGTGATCGTTTGGATTGATTGTGTGGTGACTTAATGTCAATGTCATGGATTATATTTTGAATACGTGTTTGCCTCTTTATGATGAGCTTGTGTGGTTCCCTACTTTGGAATCATACCCCGGTTGTTGTTTAAGCAAGTATTCTTTGCTACGCTTGTGTTTAAAGTCCAGCTGGTACTTTTGTGTGTGTTCGGGCAATGATAGGGATTATAATGGCACACGAGCCAAGTTTATTATAGGGCTCCTATCATTGGTTTCCCATTTTTAACCCCCTTCCTTAGGCCAAAGGTTGGGCACTTTGGGTTATGACTCTGTGTCATTTTCCCCGTTGTTGTTGTTGTGATGTTTGGTTCCGGAACCCGTTTCAGCTCTTCGATGCTGCTCAGTTGATGCCTCTCAGATGGCTATTGTTTTGGTTCGAGAACCTTGGCTCAGTATCCACGTATGAGTGTTTAATTCCGCCTTATGTGTTGTATGATGAGTTGGTCGTTATTTCCAACTGGTATGGGACGGTTGGCGATAGGGAGCCTCTCATATTATGTGCTATATTCTATATGATCATTTGTGGCATTGTTCCTTTATGTTTATCATATTAGCATGTAATGTAGTTGCATTTTAGTAACTTACTGAGATTTATTCTCACCCTTTATTTGTTTACCGTTTTAGATAAGAAGGAGCCCAGGGGATAGTTCACACACAGGGAGGACGTCGAGAAGGAGATCTTTGGGTAAGACATTTTGGGAAATGTTGTGTATGTAAAGGATACATTATAAAAATGTAACACCTTTTGGGGTAGTGTACCCGTGACTTAGTAGTTGTATCATCTCTTTTGGTAGATGTTAAGTGTTTGTAAATGAGTAAGTAAAGTTAGTAGTTGTAGCCGAGTGGCTAAGTACTTGTTGTGAAAGTTTGGTTTGTTTGACTTGAAGTCAAGTTTAGTAAATGTGTTTGGTTATAAGACTTTTTATGAAAGTATATTTCGAAAAAATTTCTTTATGTTGTTTTATGGCATCTTCCGTGCGTGTCCCGGACGTGGGGCCAAGTAGGACCACGGGTCGGGGCGCGACAATGTTGAACTTGATGAAAAGGAGGAAATGGTGTTGATGGATCATGTTGACATGAAACAAGCTACCAGGGAGCAGGTGTGGTTTCTAGACTCGGGGTGTAGCAATCACATGAGTGGGACAAGAGATGGTTTCGAGACTTGGACGAGAAGTACCGACATCAGGTGAAAATGGGAAACAATTCTAGGATGATGGTTATGGGAAAAGGTAATATTCAGCTGCAATTTAATGGCTCTACACATGTTATTACTGGTGTATATTTCATTCCAGAGCTGAAGAATAACCTCCTCAGTATGGGACAACTCCAAGAGAAGGGTTTGTCGTTCTTGATTCAGGATGGAGAATGTCGAGTTTATCACCCTCATCAAGGTCTATTTCTGCAAGCAAATATGACTGCTAATCGTATGTTTGTACTTTATGCAAATACATGTCTACCTCTAGTGTCTTCCTGTTTTAAAACTACTACAGAGGATGCTACTCATTTATGGCACAATCGTTATGGGCATCTTGGTTTCGGCGAACTACAAATGTTGCAGCATAAGAAGATGGTTAAGGGTTTACCTGATATCAAAACCCCTAGTAAATTGTGCCGAGAATGTGTGACGGGAAAGCAGCAAAGGGGGACAATTCCAAAGAAGAGTATGTGGAGAGCAGCGCAACGGTTACAACTCATTCACTCTGATATTTGCGGTCCGATCTCTCCGGAATCAAGTAGCAACAAAAGGTATATCATTAGTTTTATAGATGATTTGACCAGTGTTCTAAAAAGCTCTAGGCGGGGCCTAGGCGGCGAAGCCGGGCCTAGCGCCTAGGGGACTAGGCGGGGCCTAGAAATTAGCACATTTTAAATATTGTTTTATAAATCTGTAAATTTATATATATATATATATATATATATATATATATATAAAAATAAAATAGTCATTTATAAGCTTATACTTATAAAAAAACTTATAAAATATATTCACTTTTTAAATAAAAAATATGAAATGGAAAAGTCTAAACTAATAAGTACATTTTCATGTACTGTTGTACATATGGGTACACCTATATTCAACATGTATGTGTAACACCACATTATTTCTTCAATTTAAAGCCCAATTTTCCATGAGTCTACCCAATACCCACTCACAGCCCCAGTTTTCAAGGCCAAATTTAAGACGTCTTCTTCTACCCAAAAGGTCCGTCGGTGTCGCTCCTCCCTCGCCGTTCGTCAGATCCAGCGATTCCGACTCCGACGACTCCATCACCATCTCCATTGCCTCAATCTCTGCAAATCCAAGGTACACCAGATCTTCTTTTCACTCTCCTCCCTTCCATGCCAAATCTCGTTATTCTCTTTTACTTCTCTCTCTCTCTTGCACACTCGACTCCCTTATTCTCCTCATAGCTCGTCGAGTCACCGCCTATCCGCTACGACCGCCAAGCCCGCCTAGTCGCCGACGAGTCCGCCTAGTCGCCGCCGAGTCCGCCTAATCGCCGCCGAGTCCGCCGAACGCCTAATATCGCCGATTTGATGGAAATCGGGGCGGGAAGGGGCCTAGCGCCCAGGCGCCGCCTAGGCGCCCGCCTAGCCCGATTTTTAGAACACTGGATTTGACTCGTAAGTGTTGGGTTTATGTTCTGTCCGAGAAGTCACAAGCCTTTGTTACTTTTAAAAATTTTAAGGCCTTAGTTGAAAAGGAGAGTGGGTGTTTTATTCAATGTCTGCGAATAGATAGGGGAGGAGAATTTAATTCTCAAGAGTTCAATGATTTTTGTGTTACTAATGGAATTCGTAGGCAATTGACAGCAGCTTATACACCGCAGCAAAACGGGGTGGCTGAGAGGTAGAATCGAACAATTATGAATGTTGTTTGAAGCATGCTGATTGGAAAAGAGGTGCCAAAGATTTTTTGGCCCGAGGCAGTGAACTGGGCAATCCACATTTTAAATCGAAGTCCTACTTCGGCAGTGCAATCCATGACCCCTGAAGAAGCATGGAGCGGGGTACAACCATCTGTTCATTATTTCAGAGTATTCGGATGTATTGCATACGCACAAGTTCCTGCTGCGAGAAGGAAGAAACTTGATAATAAAAGTGTGAAATGCGTGTTTTTTGGGGTTAGTGAGAAGTCCAAAGCATATCGGTTGTATGATCCTGTAGCCAAAAGAATAATAATTAGTAGAGATGTGATTTTTGAAGAAGATGAACAATGGGAGTGGGGAATAAGCCAGGAAGACAGAATTTTGGATGTTTTAGATTGGGGTGAAAGCGAAGATGAAGAGGAGGCCAGTGAGGTTGAAGAAAATAGTAATGAAAATGAGGGTGAACAACTTATAAATGCAGGTCCAGCTCTAAGCGATTCGTCGTCTCGAGCATCCTCAAGCTCAGTTTCAGAGAAAGCTCAAGATGAGGGGAGGATCCGAAGAGCACCGGCATGGATGAAAGATTATGAAAGTGGAGAAGGCTTGTCAGAAGAAGAGGTACTCCAAAACTATGTTTCATTTTGTCTCTTTTCTGAACCTTCTACTTTTGATGAAGCTATTCTTAGTGACAAATGGAAAAATGCAATGGACAAGGAAATGGAAGCAATTGAAAAAAACAATACTTGGGAGATGACAGAGTTACCAGATGGGGCAAAAACAGTGGGACTATAATGGATATACAAAACAAAGACAAATGAGAATGGAGAGGTGGAAAAATACAAAGCTAGAGTCGTTGCAAAGGGGTATTCGCAGCGGTATGGAGTGGACTACACTGAAGTCTTTGCTCCGGTAGCTAGATGGGACACTATACGCATGGTCATAGCTCTTGCTGCGCAAAATGGATGGTGTGTGTATCAGCTAGACGTAAAAAGTGCGTTCTTGCAAGGTGAGCTGAAAGAAGAAGTTTATGTTGATCAATCCCAAGGTTACATTAAAGTCGGTGATGAAACTAAGGTATTCAAGCTGAAAAAAACATTGTATGGACTAAAGCAAGCGCCGCGAGCTTGGTACAGCCGCATTGAGGCTTATTTCATCAAAGAAGGTTTCAAGAGATGTCCCTACGAGCACACCCTATTCATGAAACATGACGAAGGTAATATTCTCATCGTGAGTCTTTATGTGGATGACTTGATATATACAGGTAGTAATGAGGATATGTTTAAGTCTTTTAAAGAATCAATGGAAAGAGAATTTGATATGACTGACTTAGGAAAGCTACATTATTTTCTTGGAGTTGAGGTGACTCAGAATGATATCGGGATTCATATTTGTCAAAAGAAATATGCAAGGGAGGTGTTGGTTCGCTTTGGGATGGAAAGGTGCAATCCTTCAAAAAATCCTATTGTACCTGGGAGTAAATTTATGAAAGATGAACATGGAGTGAAAGTTAATGTCACCGAGTACAAGCAGGCAGTAGGGAGTTTGATGTATCTAGCTGCGACTCGTCCTGACCTTATGTTTGTGTTGGGATTAATTAGTCAATTTATGAGTTGTCCAACTGAAGTACATATGCAGCTTGTGAAAAGGGTGTTTCGCTATTTGAATGGAACAAGTGATTTTGTCATTCTCTACCGACGAAACGGTAACAGTAAGCTTGAAGTGTATACTGATAGTGATTACGCTGGAGACCAAGACGATAGTAGAAGTACATCCGGATATGTTTTCATGATGGGAATGGTAGCTGTTTCGTGGGCTTCCAAGAAACAACCCATAGTTACTTTGTCCACAACGGAGGCAGAGTACGTTACGTTGCAGCTGCTTATTGTGCATGCCAAGTTCTCTGGACACGAAATATTCTTGAGGAACTTGGAAATATTCAAGATGGGAAGACTATTGTGTATTGTGATAATTCTTCAACCATTAAGTTATCCAAGAATCCGGTCTTCCATGGAAATATTCAAGATGGGAAGACTATTTACTGCAAGAAGATTGATATAATGAGTACATTTTCCGTTTGTACCAAAATAAAATAAAAATAATGAGTACACGTCATCCTAATCCTAAGTAGCAGGCTATATATGAAATAAAAGAAAATGTATTACTTCCTCCGCCCCAGAGTAATAGTTCTACTTCTTATTTTGGTGCGTCCTAGGAGTAAGAGTCTCATAATCTTTACTAATCACCCCACTCATTTTCTCTCACAACCACCAATTTTTTAATCTCCGTGCATTTAAAAAGTATGAATTTTACTCTGCGGCGGACGGAGTAACACTTAAACACTTGCAAAAACCTACACCATTTCATTCAACTAATTAATATAATGGTAAAAATAAACTCCAAATAATTGAATATCATAATCATTTTAATTACTTTAATAATAATTTATATATGAAATTTATGTTTATATTTATACAAAATACATTTTAATATGACTTATTTTAGTTTTGTCTACCACATATAAGAATCTATAATAATACTACTTATACATACAATTTATTTCCACATCTAATATACTAACTTTAGATTTTCTAAGTTGTTTACTGAATATTATATAAATTCTTTATAGTAATGGAGTTCAGTTTAAAAGAAATCCTAATTTATATTTGTACAAAAATATATATTTACTTGAAAACAGTTTGAATTATACTTCCATCCCAAAATGATCTTCATATTTGTAATTTCTCATTGTCTCAAAAAGTTCTTCTTATTTCTACAATTTAGGCTTAAAAGTGTATAAACAAAACATGGCTAGTGACGCAAGTGTTGATATCCTTAAAAAGTTTGAATAGTCAAACGTGAAAATCATTTTGGGACCCAATTAACTTAATAAATAAAACATAAGATATTAAGAACATTTTTTCATTACCAAAGATTTATATACATAACATAAACTGCATTAATACAAAAAGATTGGACACTAACAACTCCATTTGTAATGAGACTAGAGACCAAGCCTGTTGAAAAGAGCAATACATGTACTCAACCTTAAACAAAAGTGCATGTAACCATGCTGTACATAAAGAACTAAAGAAACTGACCACACAGTAGTCTTAGTACAACCAAAAAGAAACAAAAGAAGTCATACACACTTCACATACCTACCATACAGAAACTACATTGACACCTGCTCAACACTTATGCAAAAGAGCGTGTCCCCATTACCCTTACACTACAACACACCAGGAAGACTTTCCATCAACTTTGGCTATCTTAGCCACACCTTCTTCACCACTTTCAGAAAACTCCCCAATAAGATTTCGTTTCACACCAACAGACACCTCAACTGGAACAACCTTCACTTTCATTGGCTTGATGGGAGCAAACATAGGCACAGGTTCATCTTTGTCTTCATTATCAACATTGGCAAAGTCAGAAAACTCATTAATCAAGCTAGGATCTGAAGTCATCTTGAGAACAGGGAAAGGTCCCAAGTTCACACCAGTTGAAAAATCTTTCAAGTTAACCTTGAACAGCCCTTGCAATCCCACTAACCTTGATATTGCTTTAGGTATACGCTGTGAAACATTCAATCATACAAAAAATAATTAACAAACACATTTGACAAATTAATTCAACTTGTTTAGAAATATTACTAATGTTTTAATTTTTACCTTCCTATTGGATGTAACTCTTAATTCAGCAGCCGTTTGACCAATAAGATCAACTCACTCTTTATCCCAAAGGATAAGAGAAGCCACACCCCAATTATCTGCAACCCTCACTATCACCTTGTACCTCAAATTGCCTAATGGATCAGCAACATCACAATTAGTGCAATAAAAGGTCGTTCCACAGGGAGCCATCTTCTTTAAGCAACGTTTGCATGACACATAGTACCAATCAAACATGGGTTCAATACCAACCACTTCACAAAACACCCAAAATTGATCAATCTGTAAAGAAATTTTACAAAGTTAATTAAAGGGTTGCCTTTTTCCTCAAAATAGCTAGTGAAATAATTAAATAGAAAATACCTCATTAATGTTGGGATTTTGGCTCAAATTCTAATCCAAATTGGATTGTGAAAATCATGCGTAGGAATTTATTTCCTAATTGGACAAGAAGTGAGAAGATTGTTTCCTAGTGCAAGTAGGAGAGGAATTTGTGAGTCCTTATGGGTGTAGGACAAGGATTCCTTATTGTACTAGGAAAGAGTTTTATTTGAAGCATTTATAAAGAGTGTGAGGGCTATTATTTTGAGGGTGCCTTGGTGGTGCCAAGAGGTGCTTCCCTTAGGGGAGAGTGTGAGGAAGAGGGGATTAGTGGGTGTGCCTCCCCTATACAAATAGGCTTCACCAATATGGGTTCTTTGTGTGTGTATTTTCAAGAATGTTGAGAATGAGAGATACCTCCATTCTTGTGATACCAATTTGAGAGGGTAGTGAGTCTTTGCGGGTTTCTTGAAGAAAACTCGTCATCTTGTAATTCCATGATATTATAGTGAAAAGTTGATCGGTGTGGACGTAACCCATTGATGTTGGGGTGAACCACGTTAAATCTTGTGTCTTGTTCTTGTTTTGTGTGCGTGGGTATTTTGTTATCTCTTATTGCGATTTCTCTTGTTGGTGAGCGATCCCAACAAGTGGTATCAGAGCTTGGTTGAAGGGGAGAATTCGCATCGATAGAAGAGATCCAAAATAGAAGAAAAACAAGAGAGCGGATTTGGTCCGTTTTTGTTCAGCGCAGCAGTGAAGAAAGAGGCGTAGCGCGTTCGTTAACCGTTGGATCGTCTTGATTTTTGGCGAGCAGCTTTGGGACTCATATATCTTCAATCTGAACGGTGGAGATTGGATTTTGTGGTACCTAGAATCGTAAATTTCCGGACAGAAGTACCAAGATTTGTAGGGGACGATCAATGGAGTTTGAAGATCATGGTTACAAGATGGTTATGGTGGACCACGTGATGTAAAACGCAGCGGAAAGATAAATAATAATTGATCGAAATCAACTATTCTGCAAGGAATTAAAAAATTCCCAAGAAAAACTTCAATGAAATTCTTGAACAAGAAACAAAGAAGAAAGAGAAATAATTGCAAAGCAATCAAAAGTTTATTGAGAATAATCTAATTTTCGGAATACAACTAGAGGCCTATTTTATAGTGCCCATAAAACTTGAAAAACAATTCTAAACCTTCTAAAATTACTCCTAACCTATATGGTAACCTAATAGAACTTAAAAATAACAAAATAACACCAAATCCTACTCTAAAACCTATTTTAAATGACCTATCAAAATTAATGACGAAAATACTAATAATAATACTAATTAAAACTAAACTAATAATAAAATACTACTACATTTAAAATATTTGATATAATCAAATATTCGTATTACATCATTCACCACCGCTTCAAAAGAACTCGTCCCCGAGTTCGTTCTTGAATTTTGAAGTCGTCCACTCCACTTGAAAAGGTATTTGGAATAAACTCTTGCGTTTCCGAGTCTCAAAAATTTTGGCAATTCTGCACAAGGAAAGAAATAGGACGAATCCGCATCAACAGGTTTAATATTTCCTGGCCAAACATTAGTATGTAGGTCGGCCAAGCAGAAAACTTGAGGTGGCCAATTTCGTCCAGGTCCGGGGGGGTCTGAACATAGGTGCGGTCGGACCAAGGCATTGGGTTGTGCACGGTCATGCCCTTGATATGGCATGGTCGTGCCAATCAAGTCGAGCTCCTTTGTCTGGCTGGGACATGAAGATCCGGGCGGGTTGGTGTATGGGTACGGGCGGACCTGCTCTGTTTTTGTGGAATCCTGGCTTTCGATCTGTCGAACTTGTGCTGGGTTAATTATCTTCATTGTGCTGCCTGCTTCTTGCTCATCCAAACACCAAGTCACGCCATCATCCGTCACCACCACGTCACAAAGAGGCTTCGCTGATTGTTCTTGCAAAGACTCTTTTTCACGTGCTTCTTCCACCACCACTTCAAAAAGTGGCTCCTCCGATTGCTCTTGCAAGGACTCTTTGTCATGTTCTTCGGCCACTACCACTTTAAAAAGTGGCTCATTGGATTTCTGTTCCGGAGCAATCTCTCCACCCACGGAAAAAAAAATTATCACTAACCTTTTCTCCTTTGAAATCCTCATCAACACTAATAATCAGATTTTGATCAATGGGTCCAACGCTATGATTTTTTCCAATTGAAACAAAATCCTTATTATGAATGGTATGATTAACCCTACCGTACGGATCAACGTGACGGAGATCTTCCTCACGCTCGCCGTGTCGGTTTTCGGGGTTGACACCAACACCACCTCCAACTGCTAAACGCCCAATCGCCGCCATAAGCTCGGCATGTTGTGCGGCTTGCGTCGCGTATTGCTCCACCAAGCGATTAAGAGTATCATGGATTTGTTGTTGTGTGCCCTCGTTGTGTTCTTCACTGTTAACCATCGTCCAAGGATCAACCTTTTCTGATACCAACTGATGTAAAACGCAGCAGAAAGATAAACAATAATTGATCGAAATCAACTATTCTGCAAGGAATTAAAAAATTCCCAAGAAAAACTTCAATGAAATTCTTGAACAAGAAACAAAGATGAAAGAGAAATAATTGCAAAGCAATCAAAAGTTTATTGAGAATAATCTAATTTTCGGAATACAACTAGAGGCCTATTTCATAGTGCCCATAAAACTTGAAAAACAATTCTAAACCTTCTAAAATTACTCCTAACCTATATGGTAACCTAATAGGACTTAAAAATAACAAAATAACACCAAATCCTACTCTAAAACCTATTTTAAATGACCTATTAAAATTAATGACGAAAATACTAATAAAAATACTAATTAAAACTAAACTAATAATAAAATACTACTACATTTAAAATATTTGATATAATCAAATATTCGTATTACATCATTCACCACCGCTTCAAAATAACTCGTCCCCGAGTTCGTTCTTGAATTTTGAAGTCGTCCACTCCACTTGAAAAGATATTTGGAGTAAACTCTTGCGCTTCCGAGCCTCAACAATTTTGGCAATTCTGCACAAGGAAAGAAATAGGACGAATCCGCATCAACAGGTTTAATATTTTTCTGGCCAAACATTAGTATGTAGGTCGGCCAAGCAGAAAACTTGAGGTGGCCAATTTCGTCCAGGTCCGGGGGGGTCTGAACATAGGTGCGGTCGGACCAAGGCATTGGGTTGTGCACGGTCGTGCCCTTGAAATGGCATGGTTGTGCCAATCAAGTCGAGCTCCTTTGTCTGGCTGGGACATGAAGATCCGGGCGGGTTGGTGTATGGGTGCGGGCGGACCTGCTCTGTTTTGGTGGAATCCTGGCTTTCGATCTATCGAACTTGTGCTGGGTTAATTATCTTGTTGGGTATGCCCACACATATCTCAGTTTTAATGTAATAGGATTTATTAGATTTGATTGATCCATCACCTAAGTTTTATTTCATGGACTTTAGACCCACATGTAAGAAGTATTTATACTTCATTTGTTAAATTGTCCATTGTTATAGAATAGGATTAGAAATAGGGCAAGAAAAATCACTCAGTGAGTTTGAGCCGCGCTTATGCGCCTCCTGCGCCACGCGCCACGCGTCTTTTACATTCGCTCCATGCGCCATTTAGAGCGCGCGCATAAGGATTTCTTCATAAGCTATGTTACGCGCCTCTGCGCCCCTTGATTTAAACGCACAATTACTGTGCGCCTGTTGGCTCAATGCGCCTCTTGGCTCAAACGCGCCTCAAAGTGTTTATTCAACACTCAGTGATTTATTAAGACTCGAAGACTTGAAGAGAATTCAAATTACGCCAATGATCCAACGGTGGTTAAAAGATGCATATGCGCCTAATCTATTGACACGTGTCCACAACGGTCACATTTATGTTGAGTGTCAAAATGGCCATAATATATGCATGCTCCAATCAACGAGCGACAGCTCATCTTATCCACAAGGATTTCCAACGGCTAGTTTTTTGAAGTTCACTATAAATACCCCATAACTTCAACATTTTGAAGCTGCTGAGTTTTGCTAAGAATTTCAAGAATTTCTCTCTCTAAGCATTTGTTGAAGATTTGAAGATTGCCTTCGTTTTTCCAGATTTCTCAAGAACATCTTCATACCTTCATCCTTAGCCCAGATCTTCAAGCCTTAACACTTTAGTTTCTCGTGCTCTCCATCTCAAAGATCTAAAGAGCCTTGATACTAAGAACACACACGCACCTCTTCAAAGATTAATCATTTAGATTCTTCTTTAAGAGATACACCGGTTATTGTTTTGGATTTGTTCTTTCATAGTAATAGATCTTGAGTTAGTGTATAAGCTCAAACATTGTAATTTGTAACACTCACTCATTATATAAGATCTCCATTAGAAATCCAAGACTAACCATCTTGGTAGAGGACGTAGATCTTTCATTGATCGAACCTCTCCAAATAGCTTGTGTGATTATCTTGTCATTTCTTTCAAGTTATTATTTTCACTCACTATTTGCTTGTTTACTCATTGTAGATTGATTGAACTGAATTGTGTTGTGATTGTTATATCATTTGCCTTAGTTCCTTATTTCACTCACTTTGAGCCAAAATACTTAGTGTGTGTGTTGCGCTCCCTTTATCACTTTGCGCCTATTTTCATTACTAAATTCCGCTGTGCATTTCACTCACTCACTTAGGCGCATTTCATTACGCTTACTTGATAAAGTGCGCATTTGCAATTGAGTTTATCAAGGGTACGAAAAGAATTTTAAAACAGCTATTCACCCCCCCTCTAGCTATTTTTCATACCCTTGTTGGCCTTTGGGACCAACAAGTGGTATCAGAGCTAACACCTTTATAAAACACTTTTGTTTTTCAAGCTTAACAGCTTGGGTGCCGATTCTAAATGGCAAACTCAAACCTATGGCAACTGCAAACTACACTCACGTTCCGGTCTTTGATGAAGATCATTTGACGTGTGGAAATTCAGCATATTGACTCATCTCAACTCAATCGATGAAAGGCTCCATGACACCGTCGTTTATGGACCTTATATTCCGATGAAGGCGAATCCAAATCCACGCACCAACGCTGCCCAACCTACAGTTCTCAAACCAAGGGAAGAATGGACCGAGGAAGAAATTAGAAGAGTTGCAAATGATGGCAAAGCAAGAAACATTCTTCTAAGCACTCTAAGCACGGCTATGAAACAACAAGTCATGCATTGTGCTACTGCAAATGAGCTATGGGATGCTATTGAAGAGCATATTGAAGGAGACACCGTGTGCAAGGAGAACAAGAAATACGAAGTTCAAAGAGGTTCAACAATTTCTCTCAACTCCCCGGTGAAAACTTAAGGCAAACTTATGAACGCTACTGTGAAATTATCAATCTATGTATTTCACTTGGCATGAAGTTTACCAACAAAGATTTGAATGTAAATTTTCTACAAGCTTTTGGATCAAGATACCTACATAAATCTAGCGCTCTTGAAGACGCTGGAACCTTAGATGTTTGGACTTTAAGGAACCTTTATGCAAATCTCAAAGTTTACGAACTCAAACTCCAACAATCAGCGAAACTGAAGGAAAGTCAAAATCTATGGCTATGATGGCGCACAGAGAAGCTGCGCCTACACCTGCGCCTGTACAAGATGAGAAAAGATCTGATCCCAAAATTTCTACTTCTGAGCTATTAGACATGGATGATGAAGACTTCGCTTTATTTGTGAAGAAATTTCAAAAGTTCAGAAAATTCTCAAGACCCGGCTCAACCAACAAATTTCAAGGATCTACCAGCAAAGCTCCTCAAAAGTTTTCAAGGAGCATTGATTCAAAAAGAAAAGAAGATCTTGTTTGTTTTAATTGCAGGAAACCCGGACATTTTGCATCAAGCTGCCCGATCCCCAAATTTGAATATATGCAGAAGAAGAGCAGCCATACTCCCAAATTCACTCCCAAGTTCACTCGTCACAAGGGAATGGTTGCTGAAGAAGAAGCACCAGCAAATGAGCACAACACTTGGATTGAAACAGACTCCGATGAGAGCGATGAAGATTCCGATGATGGACTCGTTTGTTTGATGGCAAATGATGATGAAGTTGATGCTTATGATTCTGATGATGACTTCTCCAAGGATGTTCCCGATATGAATGCCTTGAACAAACCTATCAAGAAATCTGCAGGTTTTCAAGAAGTGAAAAAGAAGAAAGGACCAACCATCAGCGAGCTCGTTGAACAAGGATTTCTCACTCCGGCTCAAAACGATGGTGGATTGCTATTCTCACGATGTGATCTTGGAGCAAGGAACAAATTGAGAAAAGGAGCATACATTAGACCACAGGTTGAACCAACTGCTCCAATCTCCAAAATCAATGATGATGAAGTGATTGCTGAACAAGAAAAATTGTTCAAAAAGGCTGAAAAGGTAATCACTAGATTTGATAGTATGAAGGAAGCTTTAGCACTATCATGTGATGAAATTTCCCAGCTTAAGACCGAGAAATCTCTACTTAAATCTGAACTCACCCTCCTTAAGGAGCAGATAAAGAGCATGACTCCTCTTACTGTTAAAAACACTTTTCTAACAGAACAGAACTCACTTCTTAAAGTTCAAAACGATGAATTGGTTGCTCAAATTACTGATCTTAAAAAGATTACAAATGAGTGGTCCAATTCTCGTGTCACTATGGAGAATATATTTGAGTCCCAAAAAGTCAGTGGTGATAAAAGTGGCTTGGGATTCTTATTAACTAGTGACAACTTTAAATGTGATGTCTGTGCTGAAAGAGATAGTGAATTTACCAACCAACAAACTTTTGAAATTCCCAAGGAAAAACATTCAAATTCAATGGGTAAAGGACAGGAAAAAGTCAAGAGACAAACATTCCATTATGTCTACCCAACGAAGCAATTTGGGAAAGCTAATGGGAAAGATATAGCTACAGATGAACCATCTCCTAGCAAAATCATTCTTGAAAATAGGCGCGCTCCTTCTCCGAGTGCTCATTATGCGCCTAAGAGCCACGCGCCTCATCGCCGTGCGCCTCCTAGTCCTATGCGCCCTCCGAGAAAAAGGGCTCCAAAATTTCAAAAGAAAGATTTTGTTAAGGCTAGTTCATTTGACCCAAAGAAGAATGCCATCCCCAAGAAAAGTAAAGAGTTTGTGAAAACTCATGTGATTGGTGGCTTTCATCATTGTTCTATTTGTGATTGTTCAGGACACAAGGCCGTGGAATGCCTTTTGCGATTCACTCCCAATGCCAAAGGACGTAAAAATCCTAAGGTCAAGCAAGAGTGGGTTGTCAAAAGTTGCTAACCCTAGGACCCAAAAAGAATAAAGGGGACCTGCTTAAATGTCTATATTTCAGGTTCTTTGTTTCATGGCTGGATCTTCAAAAGCTAGAAATTATGAATGGATTCTCGATAGTGGGTGTTCAAGACACATGACTGGAGATGAATCCTTATTAGAAGATGTCCATGAAGAAAGAGGTCCCTCCGTAACATTTGGCGATAATAACAAAGGTCAAGTTGTAGCATATGGAAAGCTCAAGAAAGACAAAGTGTGCATTGAAAGAGTCTCACTCGTCGAAGGGCTCAAGCACAACTTATTATCCATATCTCAATTCTGCGACAAAGGATTAGAATGCCATTTCACTTCAACGCAATGTCTTATCAAGAATGGCAAAACTGGAGCTATCTTACTCACGGGATATCGTAAGACAAATATTTATATTATTGATTTCCATAGTATGAACTCTAGTACTAATCTTTGTTTTGTAGCAAAAAGTGTGAACGAAAATAGTTGGCTGTGGCACAAGCGCTTAAGTCACTTGAACTTCAAGTATCTATCTAAACTCAGCAGGAATAATCTTGTCAAAGGACTTCCCAAAGTTGCTGATCATCATGACAAAAAGTGCGCCGCATGTCAACTTGGCAAACAACCGAAGCAGTCATTTTCAAGCAAGTCAAATCCTTCAACTACAAGATGCTTGCAACTGCTTCACATTGATCTATTTGGACCAGTTTCCACCGCAAGCATTCGAAGAAACAAGTATACTCTAGTTGTGGTGGATGATTATTCAAGATATACATGGGTAGAGATGATGATTTCAAAAGATGATTGTTATGATATTCTCACTACCTTATTTCGACTGCTCCAAACCCAAAAAGAAGATGACATCGTTAGTGTTCGATCTGACAATGGAACAGAATTCAAGAACAACGGTGTTGCTCGATATTGTGAAGATCATGGGATAGATCACAACTTTTCAACCGCCGGAGTCCCTCAACAAAATGGCGTTGTTGAACGAAAGAATAGAACGTTGATTGAAGCGGGAAAGACGATGATAGCTGAAGCTAAATTGCCTAAGTACTTTTGGGAAGAAGCTATCAACACTGCATGTTTTACTCAAAATCGTTCCCTCATCAACAAACTTCACAACAAGACTCCGTATGAACTTTGGCGTGGTAGAACTCCCAACATTGCATTCTTCAAGATCTTTGGTTGCAAATGTTATATCCTCTACAACGGAAACGAACATAGAGGTAAATTCGATGCCAAAGCCGACGAAGGTATTTTTGTTGGGTATGCCAAACACTCTAAATCTTTTCGTGTTTTTAATAGAACTACATTAGTGATAGTTGAATCTGTACATGTTACATTTGATGAACATTCTCTCCTTGAGCCACATTTGGCTCCAAATGTTACTGATGATTCTATTGAGCTAAATGATACAGGTGCTCCTATTTATGTTGCGCCCACTCAAGATCAGAATCTATCAACACAAGGAAATCCATCTACATCAAATGCGCCTAATTCAATGTATAATGCGCCTGGTGAATCATCTATTGCGCCTCACTCAAATGATGCGCCTCATGATTCCTCTCACGCGCCTATTTCTACTGCTGCATCTGGTGTACACCCAAATTTCAACTCTGAGCCAGTTCAACCCCCAAATTTCAATGACTTTGAATCTGGTGAAGACGTACCAATTGAAGACCTTCAAGTTTCTACGACTCAACCTAACTTACCTCCTGAAATTCGTGAAGTTAGAGGTCACCCAATTGCTAATATCATCGGTGATCTACAAGTTGGTGTTCGTACAAGGAGAGCGACAAACTTTGATGCTTACACTGCTTTTATCTCTCAAATTGAACCAAAGAAGGCTGATGAAGCGCTCCAAGATCCCAATTGGGTTGTTGCAATGCAAGAAGAACTCAATCAATTTGAACGATGTAAGGTTTGGACTCTAGTTCCAAGACCAAATGATCATGGAGTGATTGGTACAAAATGGGTGTTCAGGAACAAGATGGATGAGAATGGAACCATCACGAGAAACAAAGCAAGATTGGTTGCACAAGGCTATAGGCAAGAAGAAGGAATTGACTACGATGAAACTTTTGCGCCCGTAGCAAGACTTGAAGCTATCAGATTATTTCTAGCTTACGCCGCTCACAAGAACTTCAAGTTATATCAAATGGATGTGAAGAGCGCGTTTCTAAATGGTGAACTCCAAGAACAAGTCTATGTTGCTCAACCACCTGGGTTTGAAGATTCACAATTTCCAAATCATGTGTACAAACTCCAGAAAGCTTTGTATGGACTCAAACAAGCACCAAGAGCATGGTATGATACACTATCAAAGTTTCTCATCGAAAAAGGCTTCACTCGCGGTAAAATCGATACAACTCTTTTCATTGCCAAACATAATGGTCATAAATTACTTGTTCAAATTTATGTTGATGATATTATATTTGGTTCTACTAATGAATTGTTGTGCAAGCGTTTTGAGAAACTAATGAAGAGCAAGTTTGAAATGAGCATGATGGGAGAACTCACATTCTTCCTCAGGCTTCAAATCAAGCAAATGAGTGAAGGCATCTTTATCAATCAAGCCAAGTACACAAAGGACTTAATCAAGAAGTTTGGACTTGAGAACGCTAAAGCATACGATACTCCAATGGCCACCGGCAACAAACTCGACAAAGATCTAAAAGGTAAACGTGTTGATCAAACGCTCTATCGAGGTATGATTGGCTCACTCCTTTACCTTACTGCTAGTAGGCCTGATATTATGTTTAGTGTTTGTGTTTGTGCTCGTCATCAATCCGACCCTAGAGAAGCACACTTAATTGCTGTGAAACGTATTATAAGATATCTCTCTGGCACTGTTAACCTTGGACTTTGGTACACCAAAGATTCGAACTTTAAACTTGTAGGTTATTCAGATGCGGATTATGCAGCGTGCACGATTGACAGGAAAAGCACTAGTGGCACCTGTCATTTCCTCGGATATCGACTTGTGTCATGGGCAAGTAAGAAACAAGCTTCTGTATCTGTTTCAACAACCGAAGCCGAATATATCGCTGCGGGAAGTTGTTGTTGTCAAATACTCTGGATGAAGCAGCAATTGGTGGACTATGATATCATCGAAGAAAATTGTCCATCTACTGCGACAATACATCAACAATTGCGGTTTCTGAAAATCCTGTCATGCACTCAAAGACCAAGCACATCGACATCAAATATCACTTCCTCAAAGACCACGTGGAGAAAGGCAATATACATTTGGAACACGTGGGAACCGACTATCAAATCGCCGACATTCTAACGAAAGCACTTGACGCGAAACGGTTCATGTTTTTGAGAGGCGAAATGGGTATGCTTGAACTCAACTAAATTCAATATAGTTTTGTCAAACTAATGATCTTATGTTTGTGTTGAGTTATGAGTGTATTAGGTACAAATGATTAAATCAATTTTTCAAAAGTTTTAAGGAAACTATGCGCCATATATGCGCCTTACTAACTGCGCGCTCATCCCTCATTTTCTGCGCGCACAATCCATGCGCGCCTATCAATCCATGCGCTTAAAACGCTTATGCGCCCTTAACCATCTCTTATGCGCCTTGATGAATAATGCGCCTAGATAAGTATGCGCCTTGCTGAAGTAATGCGCCCCTTCATGCGCGCATTAACTATTGCGGCTCAATCATTTCTCAAAATTCAATTTCAATGATTGAACGTATTAAATACACAAGTACCAGGTATGTTAATTCTGTTCATTTATTATAGGAATCTATGTCATTTGACATTCCTTTAATTGTTCAAGGGTACTTGTGCAATTAAATTTTTCCCTCGTTTTACGCTTTTCGAAAAAATTTATTTTCTGGGATATATTTCTTGCACCCCAAACTTACACCAAAATAGATGTTTTTGGTGTTTGTGCAAAAATTAGTCAAAATTGCTCATACACTTAAAGGGAAAGTGGAGCAGTTTTTCTAAAACCTAAATGTCACATCATGACACTTTAGGTCATTCAGCCATTAATGCCATTCAAATCCCAAAAATCCCTCATTAATGAACGTCCTTTTTGTCATGATGAGCCGCCATTTTTAAAAAATCCCTTATAAATGCCATCCTTTCAACTTCCCATCTTTTTAAAATTTTTGACTGTATTTTTTTCCATATCTGTGCAAAATTTTGAACCTAACCTATAAATATTCACTCCCTCCTACCAAACTCCCCTCTCTGTCTCTCGTCTCTCTCTCTCTCTCCCCGGCTCTCACTCTCTCTCTCTACCTTCATCTTCTCCATTTTTCTTCTTCATTTTCTATATATATACATAAATTTATGGGTCCTAAGAAAGCATCAACATCTACACAAGACGAAATGGTATGAATTCTCAACCTTTAATCTCCTTATATCTCTGAATTTTTTTTCGTCATTATTCAGTGCTTTTTCGTTTTTACAAAACCCGGATTCATTTTCCTTTGATTTCTCTTGTTTCGATGATCCGTTTTCTATATCGTTTGTTGGGTTGTGTTCTATTCTTGATTTCGAATCTTTTAAAACCAACATTTCAACGATCAATGCTTTGTTTGTTACAAATCTGAATTTTTGTTTTCAAAATTTTTCAAAATTTTCGGTCATTCTTTTGATCATTGTGCTTTCATTAATGATTTGTTCATATTTTTGTTTACATATTTAGATTTCTTGTTGTCATGCGGTCATTTTGATATATTATTTGTCTAGTTTGGTGAAGTTTCATGATTTTCGTGTTCTTGGTGTTCTTCGAGCATTCAAGGATCGTTCTTCGTGTTCTTCGTCATTATTGCATGTTTTGGTCTCTAAAAATTTTCTATCTTGTTTTCGAAAATTTGAACTTTTTGATTTTCATTTCTTTCATTTGAATGCTTGTTGTTTGTTTTTCTTACCAAGTTAAAATTCTCACGATTTGCGCCTATGTACTTCTTTATGCGCCTATTTTTTATGTGCCTGAATGCTTTCTGCGCCTCTACTTGTATATGCGCTTAAATCATTCTGCGCCTAAAACCTTATGCGCCTAACTTCGTATTTAGTCAAATTTCGTTGTTTTATTTTTCCTTAGTATTCACATAGAACCATATTATGCGCATTGTAACTCTATGCGCCTTTAATATTTTATGCGCCTAATTCAATCATGCGTCTTGATTCTCTATAATTTTTTTGTGCGCCTGATTCAATTATGCGCCTATATATTTCATGCGCCTATGTTACTTTGATCATTTTATATCTCTATGCGCCTATGTCACTTCTAAACACCAATCATTTTTCTCAGGACCTTGCAAATTTCAAATTAGAAGAAACTCTTGATCTATTAGAGTTGTCTGGTGAAGTAATTGGGCGAGAAATCATAGAGACTCTGCGCGTTGCTGGTTTGCTCCCGTTATTCACCATGGACCAAGATTTCTATTCTGCGCTCCTCGTGGATGAGTTCTTTTCCACTGTTGTTCTAGTGGAAATTGATGTAAATGGGCGCACTCACTACCGGATTGAGGCGCGCGTTCAAAATGTTGACGTCCATATTTCATCATCTGTGATTCGACACTTGCTCGGTTTTCCATCTACGGGTGAAGATCGCATTATTGGGCGTCCGATGACTTACTCCATTGATGATCAGAACAGGATGGCTGCTTCACTTCTAAATATTCCCACGCTTCAAAATAATATCAAAATCACCGAAATTCGAGATGGTGGAGAACTCTTGACTCACATCGCGCACTTGGTGGGAACTTCAATTGTTTTCAAAACTGGGAACGTGAACCGATTCACGGTGGAACAATGGGAATACACAGCTGCCATCATGGCCAAGGAGAAGTTCACTGGCCTCACATTCTGTTCAAGACACTGCGTGAGCAGATTGATAAATTTGTGAAGAACAAAAGTGATGGAAAGACCCGATTCCGCTCTCACTGCCTTCTTCTCACAAAACTTTTTCTAACTTACCCTGAGTTAGTTAAGTTTTTGAATGAGAATCCTGAATATAAGATCAATGATGTTCCAATGTTTGGTAAAGCGAATTTGGACCTCAAGAAGCGCAGAAAGAAGCCTACAAAACGCGCCAAAGGAATTCAAATCAAGATTCTGCGCCCCTTCAAGATTCTGCGCCCCTTCAAGATTCTGCGTCCCTTCAAGATGATGCGCCCCCGTCTACCCCTGCGCCTCCTCCATCTGCTCCCGATCTGAGCGAGGTACTTTCCATTCTTCATTCTTTACAGCAGGGGCAAGCAAACTTAGAGCAAGGACAGACTCATATAAAGTCTCAATTTGAGCTTCTTACTTCCTTACTCACTGATCAATCTGAAGAGATCGCTGCCATTAAGGGGGAGATGAACTCTCTCAAGGACAAACTTTCTGCTCCTTCTCTTCCTCCGGCGCAGACTCAGGTTCAAGCTCATACTGATCAGGCGCAAACCACCGCTTCTGCGCCTAATTTCATACCTCAGTCTGCTGCGTCTCAATCCAACATGAACGTGCTAGTATCTAAGTTGGATGTCCTGAAAGAATTGGTCGTCACTCATTTCACTGCTGCTCACTCAAGCTCTGACAGACGCGCCGAACATATTTCTTTTGATATTATCACGGCTCAAAATGCCATTGAAGCTCACATTCAAATCTTAGAAGAAAATATTTCACAGCAGCAGCAAATCACTCAGCGTTCCATTGATGAATACCAAAACATCAATGTGAATCACTTGAGTTACATTAGAGACGGTATCACTGCCACTCACTCCAGTGTCACTGACACTCAAGGGTTAGCGAACCGTAGTCATCAGCTCGCAAAACAAATTCAGCGTTCTGTTTCAGAGATCGTTGAAGGTTTGAAGGAAGATGATGCGCCTCCCAACCCTTAGTTTCTATTATTTTTGTTTGTAAGTTTTTAGAACCTTTTTGTAATAGAATCATCTCTTTTGTGATAGTGATTTTGTGCTTACTTGTTTTAGCACCTTTTGTTTTTGTTCTATTCAAAACTTGTAATTTGTAACTCTTACACCCCAAGTTTTAATGAGAACAATGCATCACTTATTATCAAACCTTGTTCACTCAAACTCCTTGTTTGTAGAACAATGAATATTGTTTAAATTCATAATGCATCATATTGAATTGTTTCATACTTTCATGCATTAAGTTTAAACTTGGTTTAAACACATTTCAAAACTAAAAATCATATATCATCTTGAATGTGTTAAAATGTTGTTTCTATCTTTCCATATGTAACTCTTTATTCTTATTGGAATAGATTAGGAATCTATATTTTGGACTAGTGTGTGCATTAACTTGAGACATGAAATACCAATTTCATTCATTTGGACATGTTTTTATCAAGTATAATGTTTGTCCTTGATATAGTAGGTAATGGCATCAATCAAATAGGGGGAGATTGTTGGGTATGCCCACACATATCTCAGTTTTAATGTAATAGGATTTATTAGATTTGATTGATCCATCACCTAAGTTTTATTTCATGGACTTTAGACCCACATGTAAGAAGTATTTATACTTCATTTGTTAAATTGTCCATTGTTATAGAATAGGATTAGAAATAGGGCAAGAAGATCAAGTTTCAAGAAAAATCACTCAGTGAGTTTGAGCCGCGCTTATGCGCCTCCTGCGCCACGCGCCACGCGTCTTCTACATTCGCGCCATGCGCCATTTAGAGCGCGCGCATAAGGATTTCTTCATAAGCTATGTTACGCGCCTCTGCGCCCCTTGATTTAAATGCACAATTACTGTGCGCCTGTTGGCTCAATGCGCCTCTTGGCTCAAACGCGCCTCAAAGTGTTTATTCAACACTCAGTGATTTATTGAAGACTCGAAGACTTGAAGAGAATTCAAATTACGCCAATGATCCAACGGTGGTTAAAAGATGCATATGCACCTAATCTATTGACACGTGTCCACAACGGTCACATTTATGTTGAGTGTCAAAATGGCCATAATATATGCATGCTCCAATCAACGAGCGACAGCTCATCTTATCCACAAGGATTTCCAACGGCTAGTTTTTTGAAGTTCACTATAAATACCCCATAACTTCAACATTTTGAAGCTGCTGAGTTTTGCTAAGAATTTCAAGAATTTCTCTCTCTAAGCATTTGTTGAAGATTTGAAGATTGCCTTCGTTTTTCCAGATTTCTCAAGAACATCTTCATACCTTCATCCTTAGCCCAGATCTTCAAGCCTTAACACTTTAGTTTCTCGTGCTCTCCATCTCAAAGATCTAAAGAGCCTTGATACTAAGAACACGCACCTCTTCAAAGATTAATCATTTAGATTCTTCTTTAAGAGATACACCGGTTATTGTTTTGGATTTGTTCTTTCATAGTAATAGATCTTGAGTTAGTGTATAAGCTCAAACATTGTAATTTGTAACACTCACTCATTATATAAGATCTCCATTAGAAATCCAAGACTAACCATCTTGGTAGAGGGCGTAGATCTTTCATTGATCGAACCTCTCCAAATAGCTTGTGTGATTATCTTGTCATTTCTTTCAAGTTATTATTTTCACTCACTATTTGCTTGTTTACTCATTGTAGATTGATTGAACTGAATTGTTTTGTGATTGTTATATCATTTGCCTTAGTTCCTTATTTCACTCACTTTGAGCCAAAATACTTAGTGTGTGTGTTGCGCTCCCTTTATCACTTTGCGCCTATTTTCATTACTAAATTCCGCTGTGCATTTCACTCACTCACTTAGGCGCATTTCATTACGCTTATTTGATAAAGTGCGCATTTGCAATTGAGTTTATCAAGGGTACGAAAAGAATTTTAAAACAGCTATTCACCCCCCCTCTAGCTATTTTTCATACCCTTGTTGGCCTTTGGGACCAACATATCTTCATTGTGCTGTCTGCTTCTTGCTCATCCAAACACCAAGTCACGCCATCGTCCGTCACCACCACGTCACAAAGAGGATCCGCTGATTGTTCTTGTAAAGACTCTTTTTCACGTGCTTTTTCCACCACCACTTCAAAAAGTGGCTCCTCCAATTGCTCTTGTAAGGACTCTTTGTCATGTTCTTCGGCCACTACCACTTTAAAAAGTGGCTTATTGGATTTCTGTTCCGGAGCAATCTCTCCACCCACGGAAAAAAAAATTATCACTAACCTTTTCTCCTTTGAAATCCTCATCAACACTAATAATCAGATTTTGATCAATGGGTCCAACGCTATGATTTTTTCCAATTGAAACAAAATCCTTATTATGAATGGTATGATTAACCCTACCGTACGGATCAACGTGACGGAGATCTTCCTCACGCTCGCCGTGTCGGTTTTCGGGGTTGACACCAACACCACCTCCAACTGCTAAACGCCCAATCGCCGCCATAAGCTCGGCATGTTGTGCGGCTCGCGTCGCGTATTGCTCCACCAAGCGATTAAGAGTATCAAGGATTTATTGTTGTGTGCCCTCGTTGTGTTCTTCACCGTTAACCATCGTCCAAGGATCAACCTTTTCTGATACAACTGATGTAAAACGCACGGAAAGATAAATATTAATTGATCGAAATTCAACTATTCTGTAAGGAATTAAAAATTCCCAAGAAAACTTAAAAAATAACAAAAACAATCAAGAAATTAATCAAAAGTAGATTAAATCTAATTTCGAGATACAACTAGAGGCCTATTTATAGTGCCCATAAACTTGGAAAACCCAAAATTACTAACCTAAAATTAACTTTTAAATAAACCTATATAAACCTAAAATAAAAATAATACTCTAAAACCTATTTTAAATATATAATTAATGACGAAAATACTAATAAAAATACTAAATAAAACTAAACTAATAATAAAATACTACTACATTTAAAATATTTGATATAATCAAATATGCGTATTACATCATTGCAAAGCAATCAAAAGTTTATTGAGAATAATCTAATTTTCGGAATACAACTAGAGGCCTATTTTATAGTGCACATAAAACTTGAAAAAGAATTCTAAACCTTCTAAAATTACTCCTAACCTATATAGTAACCTAATAGGACTTAAAAATAACAAAATAACACCAAATCCTACTCTAAAACCTATTTTAAATGACCTATCAAAATTAATGACGAAAATACTAATAAAAATCTAATTAAAACTAAACTAATAATAAAATACTACTACATTTTAAATATTTGATATAATCAAATATTCGTATTACATCACCACATTTGTGGTGTTTCGGATTTACCCTTGTGTGAACTCGCGGATGGAGCCTTGTGTCGAAAGTCTTCTTGATATGATGATCAAGAGGCGTGTCCTGCTAGTGGAGAGCAGCGGTACAAGTTTTGAGGAAAACACAAGAGGTGTTGAAGATGACCGATGACGATGAGATAGAAAGTGGAGATCATGGAAGATGCAAGATTGAAGATGACAACAATGCGGTGAAATTTGAGTCAAGGGGAGATTTGTTGGGATTTTGGCTCAAATTCTAATCCAAATTGGATTGTGAAAATCATGCGTAGGAATTTATTTCCTAATTGGACAAGAAGTGAGAAGATTGTTTCCTAGTGCAAGTAGGAGAGGAATTTGTGAGTCTTTATGGGTGTAGGACAAGGATTCCTTATTGTACTAGGAAAGAGTTTTATTTGAAGCATTTATAAAGGGTGTGAGGGCTATTATTTTGGGGGTGCCTTGGTGGTGCCAAGAGGTGCTTCCCTTAGGGGAGAGTCTGAGGAAGAGGGGATTAGTGGGTGTGCCTCCCCTATATAAATAGGCTTCACCAATATGGGTTCTTTGTGTGTGTATTTTCAAGAATGTTGAGAAGGAGAGATACCTCCATTCTTGTAATACCAATTTGAGAGAGTAGTGAGTCTTTGCGAGTTTCTTGAAGAAAACTCGTCATCTTGTAATTCCATGATATTATAGTGAAAAGTTGATCGATGTGGACGTAACCCATTGATGTTGGGGTGAACCACGTTAAATCTTGTGTCGTGTTCTTGTTTTGTGTGCGTGGGTATTTTGTTATCTCTTATTGCGATTTCTCTTGTTGGTGAGCGATCCCAACAATTAACCCTTATGAGACGATTGAGTGTAAGAATCTTGTCTCTATTCATTTGAAGATCATCCCTTGTGGTTATGGTAGAGGGCACAGCCAGAGCAGTAACATCAACATCAAAATTACCTTCCTCAACCATGCTATGATAATAACATGCATATTAGATAAAGAAATAACACTTTAATAATAAATTAAAATGTTTTATGATATATGAGAACTAACCCTCTTCGAAATTCGGCAACCTCTGGAATGTTACCATTGAATAAAACTTTAGATACTTTGAAGGTATTGGACAACCCAACTTGGCCTCTAAACTTACGCACCCGGCACATTTCATGATAACCACAACTGGACCCTCATTATTTTCCACATAACTAAGAATTTCCTCAGCATAGTAATTAATTAACCACTTGTACCAAAAGGCTAATTAATTTATAAAGACATTTAACCTTAATGATGGTTTTTCAAAGTGATATCAACCATTGTTGTTTCTTTTCCAAGAACTTCCTTGTCTGCCTAGCCCTACGACTTGACAACACACCGATGATATCTGGAAAATATGAACATCATGAAAAAATGAACCTGAGTGTATATATAAATAGAAAAAAAACAAAGAATAATATAGTGATTGAAAGTTATTACCAATCAATATATCTTCATCAATATTTTCCCACAATGACATATCATCGTATGTTTTGAAATCGAAAACAGAACGTGGGAAATTAGCATCGAACACTTCAACAACATTAGTCTTCGGAGTAAATATTATCCTCCATTCTGCAGATGATGTCTTAGCCCTCATGTTATTGTTAGTGAGTACAAAGTTCTTAACCGCAAACAAATGTTCCTCACGCAAATGTTTCTGGAACTTTGGAATGAGTGCTCGCTTTATTGAAGCATGGATTCTAGAACCCTGAAAATTTATACAAAACACAATCAAACATACAAAACACGTGAAAGAATAGAACTAAAGCATTTTCAGATACAATGAAAGTAAAAAACAGAGGTTACTTAGAAATGACTTACATTATTATCATGAAAGACACACTCTAAGCAGAAAACATTTGTAACATCATCACCCGGATGAAGACCATAGCATCAGATGAGGTGCACCTTGATAGCTTGATCCATATTTGATGGATCAAGATCATTAATCAATTTGAACAATTGAGGCATTTCACTCTTTCACTTTATGCAAATTTAGAAATAGTATACTGAAAGATGGTGTTTAGAAGTAGTAAATTAGTGAAAGATAGTGCTCAATTTATAGAGAAAAAGGGTGCTTTAAATTTTGAAAATCTATTCAAATTTTGAAGAAAGACCGCCCAAAATAAGTAATAATACTCTATGATTCTACTATGTTATAGATTATATCTACCCAAAATTAGAAAAAATACAATAAAAATTAAGAAAAATGAGATTTTGATCTAATAGAAATATGAATGTTGTAATGTATATCCATTTGTAGGTTGTAATAATATGTGAAGAAAAGAAAGAGAGGTAAACGGCTGAGTAGAAAAAGCAAACAGCAACTCATCTGCGCAGCTAGGATAGGCACATGGCAAAAATTAAATGCATGAAGTGTACAACTGTAAACATGAGTTGCAACTTGGGAAGCCCTCCAGCATGAGACCAAGAAGTCAAGAACTAACAGTACATCCCTATTTTGGAAAGATAGAGAGAGATGAAGGAATTGAATATTGTTTGCGTAATTTAGAAAGATGGAGAGTTTTAATAATGATACGTTTGGTAGAGTGGTAAAGAGAGGTTTCTTTATTCTAGAAATTGCTACACATTAATGTACATATCTTTATTACTCCATCCGTCCCACTCGAATTAAGACAAACTTGTAGGTAACCCGTGCATTGCACGGGAAACTTATTTATTATTTTTTATAATTTTTTATTTTTATTTAATAAAGTATATAATAATTTTTGTAATATAAATATATAGTATAATGAATTAAACGTTTGCTTAAAAATTAGGAGAATTGTTTTAATTTTTATTTTGAAGTAAATAATTTTTATTTATTATGATAATTAAATTTTGAATATAAAGATGAGCTATTATTTTTATGAAGTAACATTAAGTTTTACAGACGTTTGATTGAATAATATTAGCTATTATCTAATAAATAATTTCATAATATATACACATTATAATTAGTTAATATAAAGTTTATAATGTACATCTAATGTGTTAGTAGAATAATAATTTTACTATATCTAAAAAAATATTTTTTTCGTTTTAAAAACAAACTTATACTATTAATAGTAATAATTAATTTATATAATAACTACAGACTTTTAAAATTAATTAATACTATTAATTATAATTATTAACATATATAATATCTATTATGATTAATTATTAATATTAAAAAGGGCGAATTACATTTTAGGCCTCAAAGTTTGGGGGTCGTTCCTATGATGGGCTCTGAAGTATCTCCGTTAGCATTTGGGCCCCAAAGTTGTCATTCTGTTAGCATTTTAGGTCTTTTAACCAGTTTTGTTAGAAAAACTCGTTAAATAGGCACGTGCCACGCACATGCCACCTACAGAGGATAGTTTGAAATCGATTTAACTATAGGGGGTTTACTCACATTCTTAAATTTAATGGCTTAAATATTAAAAAAATATCATTCTTTTTAGGAAATTTTCACAGAAAAATAAAAGAAAAAAGGAAAACAAGAACAAGAACAATATTAAAAAAAAATCATTCTTTTTAGGAAATTTCACCAGAAAAATAAAGAAAAAATAGGAAAACAGAACAAGAACAAGAAAAAGAAAAAGAAAAGAGAGGCGGAGAGGGCGAATTCATCGTCAATTGCCCTCTCTCCATCACCGGTCCAAGAAAACTCACGAACAACCCCTGATTTCGTGAACCGATTTGAACACCATATGGTTCACGATTCATCCCCCAATTTATTTTGAATGCGATGATCGAATGCCCGGTAGTCGTCGTCGAAAGTTGCCGGTGTAGATCCTGCTCCTGATCCCAATCAATCTGCAACAACATCAAAATCAGCATCATCAACATCCATGGATAATTCAATGAAGCTCCAATTCGCCTAATCAGTCCGTCAGATCCACCAACTTATTTTCCCGAAACCCTAGACATAATCACTCCAAATGTAACCTAATTTTCCTCGCATTGACCGCTACATTCATCGCATTATGTTGTTACATGTTGTTCACTGGTTCTCAAACATCAGAGAAGCGGAGATTCGGGATTGTGATTGGTGGAGTTTGCTATGAAGAGGGTTCCGAAGGAAGTGTGGGGGGAGACGGAGGTTAGGCTGATGCCACGGCTGGTTTTTCTCCTGCCGGAATCAATGGAGGTCAACGTCGAAGAAAGAAGACATCGCCGGCGTAGGAAGGGATCGCCGGAGCGGGAAGGGATCGCCGGTTGGCAGGACCGTGAGGAATAAGAGAGGAAGTAGAGAGAGACAAAAAATATTTGGGTGGGTGTTTAAAAAGGTTAATTATTTGGATTTTTGTTTAAATATATAAACCCATTAAATTTAAAAATGTGCAGTAAACCCCCTATAAGTTAAATCGATTTCAAACTATCCTCCGTTAGGTGGCATGTGCATGGCACGTGCCTATTTAACGAGATTTTCTAACAAAACTGGTTAAAAGACCTAAAATACTAACAGAATGACAACTTTGGGGCCCAAAATGCTAACGGAGATACTTCAGAGCCCATCATAGGAACGACCCCAAACTTTGGGGCCTAAAATGTAATTCGCCCTATTAAAAATTAACATTTATAGTAACTATTATGATTAATTAATACTCCCTCTGTTCTAGAATAAGAGTCTTACCTTGTTTGCGGACACTTATTAAAGAAACAATAGAAAATGGGTAAACATTGCAAGTGAGTTGAGTGTATAATTATCCAAACACTACTCATACGTGTAAAGTCAAGTCAAAATAAGAACCTTATAGTGGGACGTAGGGAGTAGGTATTAATAGTTAACTGTTATTTGCTTAATACCATTAAGCTAATACTATTAGTTACTACCTAAGGTAACTATTATAATAGCTATACTAATAATAGTAATAGTTAACTAATATAGTTAACTATAATAGTAACTATTACTAATAAGAGTAATAGTTAACTATTGGTTAACTATTATAGTTAACTATTATTAATAATAGTAATAATTACTATAATAGTTAACTATTATAGTTACCCTTTATAGTAACTATTATTATTAGCTAATAGTATTAGCTAATGAAAAGAAAATGAAAAGTCACTTATTTATTAGTATATTGTTGATGTGGCTTCTCCAAATGCAAGTTTTCTCCATTGTTTGTCCACATGTCAATTGCCATAGCTCTTTTGGCCAACTTTAATATATATATATAATTTCCATTTTAGGTGTCTCATTCGAATTAGGACAACCAAAAAATGGAAGTGTTTTATTTAATGGGACCAACAATCACACTAACAACAACTTTCCACTCATTATTCTCTATCTCACTTTCTCTCTCTTACTTTACTTTTTATACTCACAACACCTATTCCACTAACACTTTTTTCTTAATCCCCGTGTCCAACCCAAAAATCCTAATTCGGGTGAGACGGAGGGAGTATTTGCAAACATGCGTGAGTTATGGTAAACTACTCATGGTCATGGTACTGTAGAGTAGAGAAGAGAGTGTTTTTTTTTTTTTTTTTTTTTTTGTATGTTAAAGTCACTTTTGCCTTTTATTTCTTTGCCTGTTTTAATTTTGTTGTTTTATTATAAATATCTTATTTAATTTTATATACTTATATTTATATCTAAAAAATCTGCCTTTTATTGAAATTAAAAATTTAAGCTTAGTAAACCGAGATTTAAGGGTTAATGGGTGGATATAAAATGTTGGATAGTTTTGTTAATTGAGAAATGAGCTTTGGACCTTAGGCCCCCTGGGCCAGATCATAAACCATAAGGACCCATGGCCATATCAAAATTCCATCTAACCCCTCCAGAGCTAACCCACTCCCAGCCAGCCCGTAAATGTCTCTAACCCGCCTAGCCCCGTTTGAATAATAGCCGCCCAGCCCAACCCATTTGAATAATAAAAGAAAATGTGTGGCACCTAGGATTTGAACCACAACCATGTTATGGAAACTATGACTTAACCACCAAACCAAACCAGCTTTTGATAAATATTTTGCAATATGTTCTATTAGTATCTTTGGTTGGGGCGAAACTAAATGAAAAAAAAAACAAAAAAAAAACATGAGATTCTCAACCAATTAATAAAATTCTTGATTATTCAAAAAAAAAAACATTTTTGTAAAATAAAAAATTAGAAAAATGAAAAACATGATTAAAAATATAAAGTATCTAAATCTTTTATTAGAAAAAAAAAATATGAAAGACCTAAAAAATAAATTAAATTATAATTGTGCAATATCGTATTTGAATTTTTTTATTATTATTACCTCCAGTAAAAGCACTATTTACATAAATGACACCATTTAACTCCTTTATTTACTGAAATACCAGCCTAGGCATTTATTTATATAATTGTCATTGCACTCATCACATACTTAAGGTATAAGACTAAAATTACTCTTATACCTAGGGTATAAGACTACAATTACCTTATACCTAATGTATAAGACTAAAATTACTATTACACCTAAGGTAAGACTAATACTGCTCTTATAACTAAGGTATAAGAGTAGTAATAAAATCACATTTTTCAAATTTTCTTAAAAACATAAAAAAGTCTCATATTTTATTTTATTCCGCTCATATACTTAGGTATAAGACAAGAATTAATCTTATACCTAAGGTATAAGAGTTATTTATTATTTTTAATAATTTAATAATTTTTCACATTTTAAAAAACCATTCTCATATATTTTTAATATTAACTCTCTATACAAAGTATAAGACTAGTTATTACTCTTATACCTAGGGTATAAGACTACAATTACACTTATACCTAAGGTATAAGACTACAATTACGCTTATACCTTAGGTATAAGACTAAAATTACTCTTATACCTAAATTATAAGACTAAAATTACTCTTAACAGAAGGGTAATAATTAAAAAATTATAAAAGTTTCTGAAATAATGTATTTTCGCAATTACAATTTAATTTATTTTTTAGGTCTTTCATATTTTTTTAATAAAAAGCTTTAGATATTTTATATTCTTAAATCATGTTTTTAATATTTTAATATATATATATATATTAAAAGTTTTATTTTTTGTGTGAATATTCAAGATTTTCATTAATGGGTTGTAAAATCTCAATTTTTGTAATTTAGTTTCGTACAGAATGCTGTTAGTAATAATAAATATTGCAAAATCTGAACAAAGCAATGCATTGGGTTAGTGGTTAAGACATGTTTCTCCCAGAAAAGGTCCTATGTTCGAATCCTGTACTCAACATTTTTTGTTTTAATTAAAACGGGCGGGCTGGTAGTGGGTTCCGGATCCGGGGCGGATCCGTACAGGTCTGGGCATCGGGCCTGGCATTGGGCTTGGACCGCTTGGTGGTTAAGTGGGCAGCAGTGATGGGTTTTTGGGCTTTTATGGAATTTTGATTTGGACATTGGGTGGAGTGGACTTTTGAATCTCATGTGGACTTTTATGGAAAAAAGATATGGGAGAAAGGGCCTCAGGAATTATGCCTTGGGAAATTAAGTTGAAGGAAAGAATTACGGGGAAGTGTGAAGGGGTTATGGGGAAGCGAGCGGTTTCTTGATTGTGGGTAAACATGATGGGCAACTTAGGAAGCTTCCAGCATGAGACCAAAAAGTCAAGAACTAACACTACATCTCTATTTTATTTACAACAAACCCAACTGCAAATTACAAAAAAACCCAAATGGACACGTTGGAGAGTGCTTGAGCGCCAAAACTCAATGTGGCTATTCTGGCTTTATATTATTATTTAGAGGATCGTAGGGAGTAGACATATATTTCAGTGTTTAAAGTCTTTTTTGTGATTTTTTTCAAATACTATAACGCGTTTGCTGTCATTTTATGCAGTGTATTAGTATTACTGGAGTGTTTCTTTTAGAACATGGAATATTTACTAACCTTATGTTTGTTTTTTAGAAAGTTGGTTTCATTTAAGGGAATTGCCATCGTGTTACAAACCCTACTGAGTCTATTACAGATCATTTCCCTACCTATTACAGACCCTATGGATCTATTAGATAACATGAAACAACCTAGTCTATCGACACAGCTAGCCTATTACATAAACACAGGGATACAACTAAGCCCTTTGGGCCATGAGGATAAAGGTTCTCCACTTGCTCCATGTAGGAGTCGAACCTGAGACCTCTCCCTAAGGGAGGACTTTATGCACACACCTGGATACCGCTAAGCCAACAGGCCTTTGGTTTACTAACCTTATGTTGGAAGTTTGGCTTTTGGGTAACTTTGGGTGGGTCCCATTAGTGGGTCCCATTGAGTTTGACCAAAGTCAATGATTATACACATTCTATGTTATACCATGAAGCAAATTGATGTTTTGGTGAAAGCCAAATTATGAGTGGAATCCATAGTTATTAGACCTCAAAGATAGGCATTTATTAGCCTTTAATGCCAAACAATGAAATGGGTTTGTTGCCATCCCACATGGGATAGAAAGGCAAAGACTCCCCTTTTGTTGGTGATATACAAGGCTTTTATGGCATCCCACATGGGAATGAGATGGGTAGTTGAGGTGCCATAAATTATTTGGCACTTCATACACTCATGTTCAAGTTACATGTGAGGGGGTGGGGTTGAACCTTTCCCCACACGCACTCGCTCGGCCGGGCCGGGCACGGGCTAAGGGCGAATGGTTCGGTTCGTGGGCGTATCTTTTTAGACAAAATTCATTTGAGGTTTTAGTATTTGCTATTTGGTCCCTAACGAAATTCAGTTAAGTCCGTCAGTTTCCTAACCGAACTGTAACTGTGCAGTTTCTTTCTGTGTAAGACTGAAACTCTTTGAGTCGATTAGAATTACGAGTCCGTTTCCTTGTGAAATTCTGAGCGCTAAAATCGTGTATAAATAAACGATCCTTCTCCTCAGAATACCGCTACACGAAAATACTCTCCAGTATTATTCTCTCTGTATTCTGTTCTAAGTTCCGATTTTGTGTGTTAACGGCGGTGAGATTCAGGCGACTGAGATAGGACCGAAGTTGAATTCGTACCTGCTGTGCAACCGTTCTTGGTACGTTTTCTGTGATCGTTTCATCCTCAGAAGAATTTGCCTGGACCCGAAGCAGCACTAGTAGGGGGCAATAATTCTTCTTAGGGCAGTCTTTTCAAATGCGACTCGATCTGATTGATAAGTGTGTCACTCGATCTGATTGATAAGTGTTCTAACTCTACTTTCTGTTTCTGTTTGTTCTACTGTTGCTATTGTTATGCTGGATCTGTTTGCTATTGGCTTAATTAATCGTTACTGTTCTTGCATGATTTGCTCCTGATTAAATCCTATTAATCTCTTGCTGCTACGGTCTTATATTCCAACACCTATACCCATTAGACACTCACCTACTGGATTTTTTCAATTACAACATCTTCGAAAAGCACGCTGTTTCTGAAGGTACCAAGGCCGTCGCTAAGTTTACCAGCTCTTAGATAGATTTCTATGCTTTATTTTGCTCTTTGTTTCTGAATGATTGGGGGTTAGTTTGGATTAGCGGATGATTTTAATGTAAAGAAATACAATGGTGTAATCCGTCGTTCAAATGTCCTGTAGTCATTTAACAGTTACTAACGAAATCAGACAATTTGTTCATCAATTATAATTGTTAAAATTAGTGAAATTCCTAGTATGCTTATGCTGTGCATGAAATTAGGGTTTATTTCATTAGATGGAGCAAATGTGGACTACAATTTTTTCTTTTTTGTTTTTTTTTTTTTGGGGTGGGGGGGGGGGGGGGTGTATTATAGTTACACATTATGTATTGTTGAGGCTTAAATTACTATCTCTCTCTCTCTCTCTCTCTTTTGCATTATAATACTCTGTATATAAGTGTTGTACTAGTTGATTTGTCAATAAATTTAAATAATCAACAAAGTGTTTTACTTGTTTGTAATTTGCTTGTATCGTTTCAAAGTTAACTCAAAATGACTCTTATGAACGCAATATTTATTTTGGGACAAGTATAATAATAAAGGATATAGTGATATTGAGATATCTTGACGTCGTGATACTTCTGAAACTCGTATGTACTGAAGCACGAGATGATTTCATTGAGATAGTGCTCGACGGGCCTTACAAAGTTGACAAGCACATCTCCCCGTCCACAATGCGTAAGATCGTATCTAGCCATATCTTGGCTTCTATGTGTTGTAAAAAACAAGGTTCTAAAAAACGCTAGGCGATCACTAGGCGCCGCAGTAGGGGTGTGGACGGTCGTTTGGTTCAGTTTTAGGCCAAAACCGACACCAAACCAATAGTTATCGGTTTATGTAATTCAAAACCATTAAGCTTCGGTTTCTTAATGGTTCGGTTTGTTCGGTTTCGGTGTGATATCGGTTTGGTCGGTGTCAAACCAATAGATTGACTGTTGGATTGTGGGTTTGTTGGGCCGCCTTAATGGGATACATTCAAATGAGGCTCAATTTGCACATAATAAATAATAAAGTCAAATAAGGCACATTTTCTGGTTGAAGTATGAATTGGGCCAATGAGCCATACTACTTGGACCAAAAACTACAAATTAAAGTTTACAACTATTAAATCAAATAATAAGTTAGGAATAAAGCGACATAGTTTTAGGTAATCGTTTCGTTTCGGTTTCTTATCGGTTCTAACAAGCTGGAAACTTAAACCGAACCACTAATTTCGGTTTTCTAATTTTCAGAACCGGTCCTAACCAATAGCTTATTGGACCGGTTTTTCGGTCCGGTTTTTTCGTTTTATTGCTTTTTTCGGTTTTTTTGCTTACCCCTACGCCGCAGGGCCGCCTAGCGCCTAGGCGGGATCTAAGCGGGGCCGAGAATTCAGAAATAACTATAATATCCTAAACGGGACCTAGGCGTTTCATGAACGCCTAGGCGGCCTAGACGGGGGTCTTTTAGAACACTAAAAACATAAAACATGAAAACCTTTAAAATCATGGTAGATTCAATGATTCAGTAACTTCAGGTGTAAAAGTAGTACAGGTGAATTTTAAAACAAAGTCATAGACTCTCAAGTTGCGCCCGTGGCCTAATGGATAAGGCGCTTGACTTCTAATCAAGCGATTGTGGGTTCGAGTCCCACCGGGCGTGTGCGTCATTTTATTTTCATTTTTTTCTGAAATCTAACTTTCAATAATTAATTTTCCTAACAAATATTGATTCATTTTATATCATTTTTTTTTCCTGAAATCTAACTTTCAATAATTAATTTTTATTTTATATATTGATTCTGTTTTTTAGTCCCACCGAGAGCACTCTAGTAGTCGTTTTTTGTGTATTTTTCATTTTATGTGCGATATATTGGTAAACAATTGGTACTTGTTTTTTTTCGAAAGTAATGATTGGGTTTTGTTCTTGTTTTAAAACACACAATGATTATTTTATTACTGATATAAATGTCTAAATTTTATTAAGAGAAATAAGAAATTTTCTATTTAGTGGAAACATATGAAAAAACATATTTCCAAATATTTAGTTTTGCATACATAAATAGACTAGAGAAAAAAAAATGGGTACAAAGAGGTCTAAGGACAAAGGTTTTTTTTTTTCTTTCAAAATAGTCATACATTGTGGGAATATTTTTTTAAAAAAAAAATGACATTCATTTAGGGACAGATAGGAGTATAACATAAGCATTTACAGTTTTAAAAATATTAGTTTAATGTTTATAAAATTTAGTACAAATTGACTGACACTTCGTAATATTAACATGTGCAATATAAAAGTGCTAATTTCAATGTTTATAAAAGTGCGACAAAATGATAAATGCATATTGTTTTGACTCTTTGCATATTTTTCTTCAGACATTTCATATGAACATACTCCCTCCGTCCGGTTTAAGATTCTTAGTTTGACTACACGCTTATTAAAACCAAGGCAAATTTGAGTCAAGAAAGTAGTGTGTGGAGGATATAATGGGTTAATTTCAGTGCCCACCCCTGAGGTTTGGACAAGTCTCACTGCCCCCTTATGATTTAGATTCGTCTCAATGACAACCTTTTTGTCAATCTATTGACTATTATACCCTTACTTGATATATACCTCTCATAACTTAATTTAAATCACTATATAATCTCATATTATATATATATATAAAAAACGTAATTGTCATACTTAAATTTATTCTCCATTGCCAGCAAAAATTCATTTGTTATTAATAAATAATGTCTATGAATTATACTTTTTTTTTATTCAATTTTTTAAAATAAAAATAAATATAGAGAAGATACACATATAATATTTTTAAACTTATAATTATAAAGACATAAAAAATATAAAAAATAAATAAAAACTAAACATTTAAACTTACATATTTACTTATTTTGAGTTGGAGATAACATGTTATGGATTTTAAAACTGAGGGAAAGAAAATATGCGATCTAAATCGGTAAATACTCATCAAATGTGAGCATAGTAAAAAACTTAATAAAATTAATATAAAAGATATGCATGTTTATATAGTTTTATTTTCTATATTTATTATTTTTTTATCTTATAATAACGGAAAATAAATTTAATACAACACTTATATTTAAAGATATATTTTGTTAGTATTATGTAAAATTTTGTAAGGATTAAATTTAATTAAGTCATTACAAAATCTCAAATAATTAAAAAAAATATATCTTTAAACATAACTGTTGCCTATAAATTTATACACTTTTTCAAGTCTTTAATTATCATAATAAAAATATGCATGCTTCTCTATGTTTATATTGAATCAAAAGATGAATAAAAAAAGTATAATTTATTTACAATTATTTATACTTAAAAATATTATTTATTAAAAATGGAGAATAAATTTAAATACAACTTGTGTTCAATTTTTTTATTAAGTGAGATATTTAGTGATTAAAATGAAGTTAATGAGAGATTTTTAATCAATTAAGGGTAAAATAGTCATTGATTGATAAAATTGTGGTCATTGAGATGAATCTAAACTTCAAGGGGGGGCAGTGAGATTTATATAATTATCCATTCATAAAGCAATGGGTGAAAAGTAGATCGCGTGATGGTTTTTTGTAATAAATAAAATTTACGAGGATAAGGATGTCCAAAATACTATTCATCATTTGCCAAAAATAAAGCAATTAAAAACTTTAAACTGAGACATATTAAAACGAAAAATAAGAACTTTAAAGTGAGATAGGTGAAAGATGAAGTAAGTAGTTTAGTAATTACAACCATTTAATTAGTCGGAGTAGTAATTTCTACAACGCTAGACCGCGTGGGCTTATCCTGAAGGACCTGAACCAGCATCCACTCAACAGTCAAACAAACATTCGCTCAAAATATCTGATTTTTTTTTTTAATTTTTTTTTTGAAAACAAAATATCTGAACTTTATGAACCCTAAAATTAGAGAAAATTGAAAAACAATTTGAAACCTAAAAAAAAAAAATTAATGGCAGCGTTAAGCTCATATTGTTCTTCAACAATTTAACCTACATCTCATCCCGATTCAAAAACCCTAATTCTCGCTTCTCAATAATCCCTCACGCTTCATTCGGTTTAAATCCCCTTCATCATCATCAGATGAATCATCATCTTCTCAATCCAAACCCTCGCTCCGCATTTCAGCTGATTCTGCTCCCAAAAGCTCGATTCGTCGCCCGCCGAAAGAATCCGTCGTCGTTCAGCCCCGCCAACGTCCCCTAAGTATGTTTCTCCTTCAAAACTGATTCTAATCTGCG
>JAOWBW010000771.1:0-185028 GCA_026119855.1 Campanula takesimana | reverse complement strand
ATGGAGATTTATGATCATTTCTCTGACACTATTTCTGCACGATGACTCCCCACTCATAAAGTTTTCTGTTTGTGTATATATTTGCTGTGTTATGGAAAAAGATAAGATTCCGATCTGCTATACAGTATATGATTGTTGGGACATGTCTTTCAGATGAGTGCTCTTAAAAATCTTGGATTGAATGTTGTCAAGGCAAAAGTTTACCTTGATTCATCTGGGAAGCACAATAAGTTTGCTATCACTAAAGCGTAAGTCTTGTTTTGGGTAGATATCTTAGCCATTCACTTGTTTGATGTAAGTGTGCCACTATTGATCCAACGGTTATGGATCATGATGATGTTGGATCACTAGTGTACACAAAAATAGTACAGAGAATTTGTCTCTTATAATCTTCATTTATTTTTATTTGTGCACTCTCCTGGACTACAAATATTTTCAGAACTTAAATACCCAAATGTTCTGATTTGAATGCAGATCTACTGGGCGTAAAGTTGAGGACCCGGAGTTGCTTGAGGCGATTCGTTTGACTATTCTTAACAATATGCTCGAGTATCATCCGGTATCAAATTTGATATTATCAGCTTTTAATCCTTGAGGATAGTCACTTAGCTTATTGAATGTATTACATTTATGGTCCAGGAGTCGAGCTCTCAGTTAGCCCTGGGAGCAACCTTCGGTATTGAGCAGCCCCAAACAAACGGTACCACCTTTTTTTTGAGATATAAGATTTTTTACTCATAATTGATTGATCAAAATGTATTTATCTCAAGATATAACGGCTAATGGTGGATTATAATCAGGTGATGTGGACATCGCGACACGCGTCAATGTAACTGAAGATGGACCTGAGCGAAGGTAATGCACATTAATTCCCAGACATACTGGGCTCAAATGAATTATTTCAAATTAAGTTAAATTTATTCGAACTAGTTACAGAAGCAACCCATTGGCTTTCGTATTAGCAATGTGGTTTTTATTTGATTTTTCTACTTCGATAGACTTATTTTAGCCGGACTTCCGTTTATACCATTATACTTGGAAAAATAAACACGAAAACACTATACTCTCCCCAAACCCAAAAGGTTAACCCTGTTAGATTATGATGGATGGAAATTTCTAATTGTTCACACTTCCACCCCCTAAGCTTTCACATGGAGGGCGGAAGTGTGAATAACCATAATTTTCCATCCATTTAATCTAACGGGGTTAACTTTTGGGGTGTTGGGGGTGAACCTTACCCAGAGTAATAGTGTTTTTCGTGCAAAAGAAGTAAATATAATGATTTAAATGGGAGTCGGGCCAAAGTACAGTGGTTTAAAATGAATCTAAACCTAAAAATAATAACGTAATTTGGTTCTTGGTTTGTAGTTTGCTCTATGTGGAGACAGTTGACCGGCCTGGATTACTAGTGGATCTTGTAAAGATTATTACCGATATAAATGTCGCTGTTGAATCAGGAGAGTTTGACCGAGGTAAAGAGTAATTTCCATACTGGCCTTAATAATATTACTACCTAACTAGAAACCATACTCCGTACCTTTTTTTTTTTTTTTTGAAGGAACCATACTCCGTATCTTAGGAAGGTGTTTTTGGTCGTTTGCTGTGCAGGGGTTGTGGCCAAGGCGAAATTTCACATCAGCTATAAGGGAAAAGCCATCATCAAACCTCTTCAAATGGTAAATTCTGTACCATCTTAGCTAAATACTGCAAGAATCTTGCTAGTTTCTTGATATTCAAGAACTACTCTCTCTTTCCCAAAAAGTTAGTCCCTCTTTTTCGTTGTTATTACGAATGAACTTCGAGCAATAATTTAAGCTAATTTTAATTATCCTAATGAAAATTTACAATTTGTTATTGATGGACCATTATGAATACTATCAATACCAAATTTTAGATTCTCACTAGGATAATTAAAAGTAGCTTAAATTATTGCTCAATATCCATTCGTAGTAACAACGAAAACAAAGGGACTAACTTTCTGCGACTGAGGGATTATATATCTAAAGTTTCCGAGTTTTGCAGGTTGTTGCTAATAGTTTACGATACTTTTTAAGGCGACCAACGACTGAGGATGCGAGTTTTTGAAGCAATGTAGAAGGCAAATGTGTCAGGAAATTTATGAACCGTTGAGTAGGATGCATTTAGCGTCGTTGATTATTGAAATCAAGAAATGTTGTTGAAGTGATATAATTTTTCGATTTTGAAAAGGTATCTGGAGAAAAACAATGGGGAGTTCATAAGTCATAACTCTTGTATAAGTATAGCAACAACATTGTATAAAGTGAAAATCACATATATATATCGTCGAAATACTTGCTTCTTAAAGTGATTTGATCAAGAGAAAGAACAAACTGATAATTAATCAAGCAAGGCCATGGTGGTTTGATTTTTCCATCGACTTGGACAAATTATGGCCCAAAGCCGATCAAAACCGTGGACCGGATGAACTAAAACCGATCAAAACCACCTAAAAAACTGCTAAAAAAAATAAAACTGAATGAACTGTAAAGCGGACCGTGAACCGGATATTCACGGTTCATTACGGATTTTGAGTTTTGAAAGTTCGGTGTTTATTGATTTCTATTGAGTTTTGAGTTAGAAAATCGGTCTAAGAAATTTCGTTGATTTTCTGTTGATTTTGAATTGAAAGTTGTATGAGAGTTATGTAAGTATTTGTTTTTACTCTGATAGTCATCTACCATTGATTTTTTGTATTACTGTAAATATTTAACAGAAATTTATTTACTACGGTAGACATTTAACAGATAATTTCTTTCTCTGATAGACATCTAAGTATCTAACAAAGATTTTTTTTACTCTAGCACATAACTATCAGAGAGGCTAGCTGAAATTCAAGTTTTTTTTTTTTTTTTCTGTACATGCGGATTTATGTAGCTGAGATGCGTGTTTTAAAGAGTGCAAAGTATTTGTCTCAGTGGTCTTAAGTCAATTGCACAAATCCTAACTTTTAATAAAGCATTTATGTTAGGTCGAGGGCAAAATTGTCACTTGTGTTAATGATTAAAACATTACATACTCCTTCCGTCTCATAATTATGTGCACAAATGGGTTGTGCACGGGAATTAAGATATGAATAGTAGTGGGTAGTTGTTATGAGTGTGAAAAGTGAAGTATGAGAGATAAAGAGAGATAGAGAATAGTAAATTGATTGGCATTGTGAAATAAAAAGTAAAGTAAGAGAGAGAATGAGTGGGAAAAATAGTAAAGATTATTTGTCATTTTAGGAAAGCGTCCAAAAAAATTTGTGTGCACGTAGTTATGGGACGGAGGAGTACCTTGTTAACTATGACAAATTACTCTGTTCAAAAAAAAAAAAAAAAAAAGAAGAAGAAAGGAGGACTATAGCTAGTTACTTGCTTCAAGAAGAAAAGCAACAAAAATGCCCTATGTGATTTTCGAACCGTGCATATAGGTCCTTTCTAGATTTCGAACCGCTGCACGAGCGGTTAGCTCCACCCAATGGTTCCGATTGGAGCCACCATTTAGCTCTTAGCTCTACCCAACGGTTGAGATGTGTCCGAACTCGGTGGGACCCACAAAAAAATTGAAATTATCTTAGCCGCACACCCAAACCGCTCGCCTATGTGCCATTGATCGGAGCCGTTGGGTGGAGCGGTGGAGCTAACTTGGGTGGAGCGGTTTCGGGTCCGTCCTTTCTGGTATATTTATGTTCATGAGTTGAAGGTGGGCATCTATAAGTTAGGTAATACTCCCTTTGTCCCAGAAATATGGTCTCATATTGATTTTTTATGGTCAACAAAAATAAACTTTGACCAAACATTGATCTCAAGATCACAATGAAATTATAAAAATTATTATTGATAAATCACTTAATGATTGATTTATCAATTACAAATTTTAGAATTTCACTAGAATGATTAGGTTGAACTAATGTTTAATGTTTATTTTGTTGATAATAAAAGTCAAAATGAGACTATATTCCAAGTCCGAGACAGATGGAGTATGAATGATCAAAACGTGCTTAAAATTCATGTAATGACATGTAGCATGTCAAATTTAAAACAATTAATCTAAGTACTTTCATATTAACACTAAAAGAATATAGCAATATTATTTTAGTACGGAACAAATATTTATTTTGAGCTGAAAGACTATTGAGAAGGGTGCTATAAATTAAACCATTGAATAAAAAATTCTTTTGGGGGCAATCAGTTCATGATACATTGGAAGGCATTAATTTTTTTTTTCCAGAAAAATTTAAACATCAACTAATAAATGTCATACGATTGTACAGGCCATATATAGGCAACACAAATAAAGCTTTTCCATATTTATGCTCCATATAATGTGGTGGGTTCAAGTACTATTTCCTTTTCCCTATTTATGCTCCATCCTTAGCTAGTGGGTTCAAGTACTATCACCGGGTGTCTAGCTCTATCCATTAGAATAATACTTATAGACACAAAAAAGTTACTCCCTCTGTCCCGAAATGAGTGTCCAAATTTTATTTTAAGTGATTGAAAATTTCAACTTTTTGAACAATTTGATAACAACGATTCATATATAATCTTGTAATCTCCTTTCCAAACCTTTAGTTTTACACGTATAAAGAAACGGTGAATTTTTTTCGAAAAACCGTTTCCGTTTAGGGAGAAAGTTATGTTAAAAAAAAGACACTCATTTAGGGACAAAGATTTATTGAAAATGAACACTCATTTAGGGACAGAGGGAGTATAAAATTTTACTTACAAAATCTTAGGGTAATGATTTTATTGATGTTTTTAATTAGAGTGTGTCAGATTCACTATCGATGCAACCAATAAAATATCGACATCTCATTGTGTAAGCAAAATTTTATGAGTTTGTTTGTGCTTTAATTATCCATCATCTCCAATTGGAGGCCCAATTACCAAATTTAGAATGCCATTATTCTAATTAACACTTCCTCATTTTTATTTGGGCAAATTGACAAATGACATAAGAGTGTGTTTAAAGATCGGAGGGAGGAAGTATTGTGTGAGACGGTCTCACGCAAGAGACGAAACTCGATGAAAGAGGAGCTTGCCCCGCCCGCCTTGCCCATAGGGAGCAAACCATTTACTCTTTCAACGTGATTCGTCTCATGTGTGAGAGTCTCACGCAAGTTTTTTTGTCTAAAGATTAAGAGTTCGTAGAAAGGAATTTGATATTTGAAAACTCGCGATGAGATGGGTTATTTTTTTCTTTTATGGAAATAATAGATTTTGGAGTTAAATTAAACATGTGTCGTGCACATGTGAGACTTAACTAAATTAATGCTACTGTTTCAAGGGTAAGATGTTTTTTCAGTATTTAAATGAATAAAAAATAATTTTTTAAAATATGTATATAATACACCATTATTATTTATTTTATTAAAAATAATTTCACTAATGTTTTATTTTGAGAAAAATAGTTCGCTATATTATTATTTTTGAAAATAGTTTCAATAACATTTGCTTACTGAAGTTAGAGGAGGGGGTGGAGAATATAATTTTAGGAATTTAGATATTTTAACTTAAATTACTTTAGAGTACAATTTTATCAACAAAATAATAATTACTTAATATTTTTTATGAAATAGCTAATTTAGTGAAATATTTTTCAAAGAATAAAAACTAATTAACCAATTATTTATATACTAGTGAAAAAAAATCATTTTAAACATTTAAATGGCCAAATTATTCATTTTACCTTTAAAGAGTACATTAGTTTCAGTCTACTCACATGTGCACAACACATGCTGATTACAACTCGAGTCGAGTTACAACTCGAGCTCACTCGAGCTCGAGCTTTCCCGAACCGAGCCCGAGCTCGTAGTTGAGTTACAACTCGAGCTCACTCGAGCTTTCCCGAGCCGAACTCGAGCACAGCTCGAATTGTATAACAACCCTAGTACCGTCCGTAAAAATGTCAAATTATTATAGGTCATAATATGTTATCAATTATATTTTAAGATCATATTTTTTAACACATAAATAAGTTGAGCTGCTCGTAGGCTTAAAATGTAAAACTTTTTATGAAAAAAACAACATTTTAATCTTGAAAAAGTAACAATTATATTGTAAATGTAACAGTAGTTTTGCAGAAAAATTTAAATAGTTATATAGTTTTTTTTGGTTAGAGAAAGTATAATTGGAATGTAACAGACTATATATGATTATAATTTCTTATACTGATGAATGTAAAAGTTTTGTTGAGTAAATGTTACATTTTTTCTTTAAAATAAAAGAGTTAGAATTCATGTATATAATTTGTTGCATTTTAATTGTTTTACATAATTCCAGTCGTTATATTCAAAATTCAAACTTGTAATTGATAAATCAATAAATGTATTACAAATTTTTTTATTTTTTTTTTGCACATTACAGAATTCTACTTGTTATATTCAACCTTTTGTAATTGATAAATCATTAAGTGTTTCACCAATATTTTTTTGTCACAAATGAATGTAACAGTTATTTATAATAAAATGTAACAATGGTTTTTGATATAATTTTTATGTTATCCCAATCTTTTATGAAAACCTATGGTTACATTTCAGAAAAATTGATACTTTTTTAAAAAATAATTACATTTCAAATAGAAATTGTTACAATTGAGAAAAAAATGTTACCTTCATTAATTAAATAATTTTAAAAAATAGTTTTGTAGTCAATATTATGTTATCCTAATCCCATTTTATGCAATATCTATAATACAAAAGACAATGGTTTTAACTAACTCTTAAAAATAGACAAAGAAGGGTCAGGATTCACCCGTAAACGCTCCCATCCTAAGGCTGGCATTAATTCTTCATTTTTCATCATTTTCTCCATTCGTCCAGATCAATTTTGCGGCCCAAATTTGACGGTTTTCCAATATCTTCTTCTCAAACGCAGACGTCGTCCCTTCTTTTTCTAACGTTTTTGCTTCATTCTCTTCTACAGATCGGACGACAATCAATGCAATTCCTGATACGGCTGTTTATTAATTTACCTGATCCCGTTTCTAAGAGCCGATCGCAATACTTTCTTCTATTTGGAGCCCTACCTTCTTGAACAGCGGCGGCAGTGAACATCTTCTATTTGAGCCCTACCGCTCATGACAAGTTCCGGACGTGGTCTCAGGCAAGTAGCAAAGCAGTTTCCAATTCAATAGCAACCGACGCAGACACAGAAGAGTCTCCGATGTGGATCTTCAAGCGGCGTACAAATTATTGACGCTAGGTTTACGCGTCAATATGGCAAGTCTGACATCTCATGGCCGCACTTCTCATTGATGCTATTTAAGCGTTTCAGCCGTTACCACGTCCCTACAGCCCACGACTCCACTTGACTTCTGAATGATCGGTGATCTCTCCCATGTGATTTGCAGTCAAACTCTAAAGACCTAGGATTTGTAATCATAATAGTTTCTAATTATATTCATACTCAGAAACATGAAAAAACAGCAGCATCAATGGAAGACAGAAGACAGACCTAAATTGGACGGTAGCAAGATGTACACCTTAATTGCATTCTTTTGCCATCCACAGTAATGCAGTCCACTTAGTTTGTGTTATGCAAATGAGGTGTCTTATATTTATCATTGACATTTTTATGTTATGTAGGTGTAATTTCTTCTAATTTTTCTCTTTTAATGCAAGGTGAAGATGTCCCAGTTGAGGAAGCTTGCTGGGGCATTGGGGTTTCATGAAGTTCGAGGAATATGGGGCAGAGGTATCGATGGAGGAGAATGATTGTAGCGACCCAAACCCGTTTATATTTATTTTATAATTTTGGGGAATTTTATTTGACTTATATGCGCATTTTATGTGTTGCATCATATTTTATGATTTGCATATCATACTTGAGTATTTGTGTTATTTACTTAGTTAGTAAAATAATGATTAAAGGAGTTAAATGATTAAGTTGAAACTTAGGGTCCTTGTTGAAATTATAAGTTTAGGGGCTAAAGTGTTAAAAATAAACTTTGGGTGACCAAAATGTAAAAGGGTAAAGATATTTATAAGAAACTTTCCTTCTTCCTTCTCTGTGTTTACAAATTTCATCAGCAACATTTCTTCTACGTATCAGTTAGGGTTAGGAGGAAAAAGGTAAGTTCGACCCATTTCGATTTAATTCTTTTTATTTACTTACCCCGTTTAAAAACTAATTATATAAAAAATGATCAGGGCGCGAGTAGGTCATTCTAGCCGAACACAAACTTATTTCAGCGATACTTTTTCCGGAACTAGGTAAGACTAAATTCCCCTTTAAATGTTAAAATAGTCATATATGCTATATATGATACTCCTACTTGTTAATTTTGTGATTTGGGTAATATTGCTATACTTGTAATTTTAGGACAAAAGGAGTATATGATTTTGGTTGTAGCTGAGTATGGAAATGGTTTAGAAGCATGTTGTAATCTAATGAAGTTGTTAATGAGAGTTGCTAATGTTGTGTATTAAATTGTGCAGTATATGTTATGCTTGTGAAACAAAAGGAGTAAACTTTGGTTAAGTTTTTAGGCCTGCCGGGTGATGTGGGCGGCCGCCCAAAATGGGTGTGCGGCCGCACATCTATCTGAAGGATTTTCTTCTTGGGACATAGCATTTTGGGCGGCGCACAGCCTTGTTTGGGGCGACCGCCCAGTGTCTGAAAAAGTTTAGAGTTTTCAACTAAGGAGTTTAGAGATCAACCTTGGTCTAGTTTTTGGGTAGTGTCCTAAAGTACTTAGATGATTGTTGTGGAATGTTAGTAATGGATTAATGTCCTTTTTATGGACTTTTATAAGGATTCTTTGTGTGCATCTTGTGATGTTTGGCTTAGTTCTTTCTTGGATTAAATGCCCCGGGTTTTGTTTAGCAAGTATTTATTACTGTGCTTCTGATAAAAGTCCAGCTGGTCTTGTTGTGGAGTCAGCAATGGAAGAATTATAGTGGTACAGGTAAGTCCACTATAAGGTTTTCCATTGGAGCTTGTGAGTCAGGCGGTGGGAGAATTTAGTGGCACACAAGCCAAGTTCACTATAAGATGTCCACTATGCCTTTTAGTTTCCCCAGTCTAGATTGGCCTTGGATGGGATGAATTGCTCCTTTGGTGAGTATTTGGGTTATGACTTTGTGTCATATTTCCCTCTCTGGTTACTTGGTTCTATTGGTTATGGTTTGGTTTTCGGGATCCGACGGCTTCAGCTATTTATGCTGTTCAGATGGTTTTCTCTGATGGGTTTCTCAGATGGTATTCTCATCAGTTATGGTTATTGGGTAAACCTTGGCTTGGTATCCACCGGATTGTGGCAATGTGATAAAAGTGATATATGAGTTGATAGTTGGTGCTATATGCTATATGATTACTGTTGATATTGTTTCTTTATGATCATCATATCAGCATGTAACGTAGTTGCATTTTAGTAGCTTACTGAGATTTATTCTCACCCTTTATTTGTTTACTGTTTTAGATAAAGGCGGGTCCAGGGGATAGGACACTCGGCACGGGAGGACGTTCGTTTGGTAAGAGTTGGGACTTGTTTTGTTGAAGGTTACATTATGTAAATGTAAACCCTTTGGGTAGAGTACCCGTACTTCTTTGGTTCCATCTATTTTGGTAAGGGTTGATGTATGTACATTTGTTAAAAGTTTGTAGCCTTCGGTCTAAGTACTTCGCTGTGAAAGTGTTTGTAAAAGTTTGTTTCAAGTTAAGTGAAGTCTTTGAACTTCAAGTGTGTTTTTGTTTAACTTCTAAAAGTATATTTCGAAAAAATTTCTAAAAGGTTTTATAACGTCTTCCACTCGTGTCCCGAGCGTGGGCCAAGTAGGACCACGGGTCTGGGGCGCGATAGTTGGTATCAGAGCTAGGTTGTAGATGGTCTAGAATGACTAAATGACCTAGGAGAGGTAGTAGAGTATAGATGTGAGTAACGTTGAGTGTTTGATGCAGGTATTCATTTAAAAATGGGTGAAACTGACGGAGATCAGGCGGCTCTTCGGGGCAAGGGGATGCCAGAGAAGAGGCTCGAATTATGTTCCAAGGAATGTTCGAAGCAGCGATGAAAACTATAAATGATCAGAGGCAAGAAAGGGAACAGGTACCACCAAGATATGGCCTAGAACAGTTTCTGAAAATGAAGCCTATGGAGTATGATGGAGAGCCCGATGTATCTAAAACTGAAAGGTGGATTGATCGATGGAAAAGATCTTTGATGCTTTGAGATGTTCGGACGAAGATCAAGTCAGGTTTGCTACCTATAAACTGAATGGAGCGGCTGAGCATTGGTGGAAAGCTTTGAAAACAAAATGGGATGAGACTCATGTACCTTATACTTGGGAGAATTTTCTGGGAAAGTTCAAAGAACACTTCATTCCTCGAGTAGATCAAGACAGGAAGGAGATGGAATTCTTAACTTGGAGCAAGGTTCTATGTCATTGCTCAATATTCAGCTAATTTTCAGAGTTGTCCAGGTATTGCACTCACCTAGTGGCAACTGAGGAGAGGAAGGCTACAAGGTTGTGAAAGGTTTGAAAACCGTGATTAGAACTCAACTAGTATCCCATAAGTTGCAAGATTTTCAGGATACAGTGGATCGAGCTTACCAGGTGGAGCATGACATTGAGGAACATAAAAGGAAGATGAATTGTTAGGCGCTGGGAAGCAAGTTAGGCAACCAAACGTGGTGATAATCGAGGAAATCAAGGTGGATCTTCACAATTCAAAGGGTCTTCTCAAAGACAGTCAGGTAACAGGAATCAAAGTAAACTTCAGGGAGTCAGAGTAGAGGAGTTTGTAATTATTGTCAGAAAGAAGGGCATTCAGAAGAGAGATGTTGGAAGAAGCAGGGCAAGTGTTTGAACTGTGGTCAGTTAGGACATTTTCAGAGGGGATTGCCCTAAGTATAGGATGCAAGCATCGGGAAGTGTGGTTGGGGTCCTCTCAGGGTCAGAAGAGGGATTCCTCAGGCAAGCTAAGGTTCAGGGTCGTGTCTTTACTATTTCTCAGCAACAGGCTTCGGAGTCCTCTAATGTGATAGGAGGTATTATTTCTGTGTCTAGTTTGAGGGCACGTACCTTATAAGACCTGGCTCATCGCATTCTTATGTGTCTGTGCATTTTGCTTCTCGATGCATAAGTCTCTGAATCTCTACCTTATGTGTTAGAGTGTCAACTCCTATAGGGGAGTGTTTGGTGCCCTTCAATGGATTTCTTTCCAGGTTAGGTTGAAAACACAAGGCTGTTTAAACTCATTGTTTTTATGGGTGCTGAGTTGGCTTCACTGCCGAAAGAGTGAAATGCGGCAGTAAAGAGCCTCATTCAAGAAGCCACCCCGATGGTTTCTCTTTAGAAATGTTGTTTAGTTTAAGATGGTTCAACTAACAAACTGAAGGATGATAGCAACAACAAAGCCTTAGTCCCAAAACGATTTGGGGTCGGCTAACATGAATCAAGGTATGGACTAGGAAAACAATGGAAAAGTGAAGAGGTGGTGAAAGAATGATGTCAAAACTCATGTCTAGAACCTTCCTTAAGTTCCACCTCGGTCCTCAGTGGTTTTACTAACATACACCAAGAAATGTTACAATGCTATCAGGCATAAAGTGTGGACTATTTTGGTAAATGTGGCACGAATTGTGAGACACATTGATGGAGCATCTACATATAATATTAAGAAACTATATTTCCAAAAGCTCAATCTTTGGAGATCAAGTAAGGATATTTGACAAAAGTTTTTGTAAGAACTATCAAGATAGGATGTCTTTTGAAGCATCTAGACGTTCAAGTTGCACATGCCAGTCATTGCAGTTAAAAAGTGGATAACTGGACAGACTGCAACAACGCTCAAATGTTTCAGAAACCACTCATAATTGTTCATCTAGAAGTTTGCAAACACGGGAATTCACATCTTTCTATAGCAACATCATAAAGCCTACAGTATCCCACTACCACAAATAATATTTCCTAATTTCGGAAAAGCAATCTATTGTGAAACACTGTGGCTCTATGCACATTTTGATCAGAAACTCGCATGAATTAACAATTGCAGGTGGATTCAATGACAAACAGCCAATTAGCACGAGATAGATATCCACGAAAGAAAAAGAAAAGCCAGTAGAACTTACATGGAATCCTAGGAACAAGGTAACTTGACCGACGAAGGGCCGAAGAGATAGTTCTCACTCTGGCAGCCATTACTAAGTCTCTGATATCCACATTTGTAAACACTTTCGGTATGCCAAACCCACTGATAAGCATCAGTAAACCACGGGCATCAATCTCAACAGCATTATCAAACCCACCTTCACTAATTATCCGCTTCCTCCAGGCAACAGCCGCCTCCGCTGCTTCTCTCTCCACAGCATTCTCAATCTCAAGACCTTCAAATTCCATGAGTAAAAAACACTCCAACGCAAGAACGCAAGCCCTTCTAATCTCAATCATATGCGTTCCTTTGGTGTAGGCCTTGCTTCCTTGCAGGTAAAACCCGCCCATGCATTCTAGAACAAGCTTAGGAGGGTTCCTTGCAAGTTTCAAGGCTTTCGGAACTTCTTCCAGGAGAGTTGTGGAGTCAGATAAACGCGCTGAGATATACCTTCGGAGGTAGCGACCACACATGGAGTCGCACATATTTTCCAACTCCGACCGACCTGACCAAACAGGCTTCTGGCATTTAGCTTCTGTTACGGAATCGATAGTGCTTTCGGGTTTCGGTTTCAAATTCGGCTTTTGATTTTGAGAATCAGGTTTTGATTTCAAATTCGACTTTTGAGAATCAGGTTTCGATTTCAAATTCGACTTTTGAGTATCAGGTTTCAGTTTCAAATTCTGCTTTTGAGAATCAGGTTTCACTTCGGACTTGGCTGAGCTATCAGGTTCAGTTTCCGGATTGACTGGTTCGGGAAGCGAGGGCTTAGGCGAGGTTTCTGGAAGTGGAATTAGGGCTAATTGGTCGAGTTGATCGGGCAATTTGGAGTCGATGGCTGTTTTAACGTAACTGAGGTGGTTTTGTAACTCGTCGTAGCGGCGATAGAAGGCGGACAAGGCGGTGGACAAGGCGATGGACAAGTTGCGTATTTCAGCCAATGCATTGATGAAGTCTGGTGTTTCCGGTAGTGATTGCGGTGGTGCACTTGGGCTGACATTGGTGGCCATGGGAGGCTTCCGACGAAGGTAATTTCGATTCAACGAATGTCAATTTTTGTGCCCTAAACCAGCGTTGGTAGTTCGCGGCAAAGCCCTATAAAAGCACCGTTGTGCCAAACACGAAGACACTTAATATTAGGGCCATTTGTACCAATCCAATCCTACCAATAGAGCCGTCAATTCGGGATAACGGGACGGGACAAAACTATGGTGTCCCGCTATGTATACGGGATGGGATGGGACGGGCCGGGCCTAATTTTACGCGGGACGGAAATTCCCCGTCCCATCCCAAATCACCTCGGGACGCGGGACAATACTGGACGAACACGGAATTAGTTGACTAATTGACTTGATCACCCGGTCAAAAAAAAATACCAAAATTCAGCCCCCAAAGTCCAAAAAAGTACTCCAGTCTGCATTTAATTGCTCATTTTCATTACCAAAACCAGGAAACCCACAATAGTTCTATCATAATTCATAACTAGCAGAACCCACTTTAGTAATTGAGTCACAATTCCACCCCAAATTCAGAATTAAAACAAACATTAAAACTAAAACAAATGAAAAGAGCACTATATACGAGTATGTATGTGTGTGTGAATTCTATCATAGAGTGGTGAAGAATTAGTACTTGCCGTTGCCGGAAGAGAAGTGGTGGCTACTAGCTGGTCGCGTCGTCGCCGTGGTGTGGGAATCGTCGATATTCAAAAGCGCCGTGGTGTCACCGACTTCAACTTGCCGGTTGCTCGCCTCGTCGCCGCGGGAGAAGAAGTGGTTGTCGCCGCAGGAGAAGAAGTGGTCGCCGTCGCCGTGGCTAGGGCTAATCGTCGGCAAGGTTAATCTCGGCTAGGGTTTGGGAATTTGGGATTTGGCGATTTGATTTTGCGTGGTATGACCTGAGTCGGCAAGGGTTAATTAAGAGAGACTGGTGGGTAGATTTTAGGGCTGGCCCAAAGTTGGGCCTGACTTAAAATGAAAAATGGGATGGGCTTCAAGTCCAAAAAAATACGGGACGTCCCGTCCCGAACCCGTTTTGTCCCGTCCCGAATAGTCCCGCATTTTTTCGGGACAAGAAAAAGCTATCCCATCCTGTCCCATATATATAGCGGGACGGTCCCGAATTGACGGCTCTACCTACCAACTGAGTACCAGCCAAGAGTTTGGTATACCGAATGGTGGTATACCGAACGTTTGGTACGGTAGTACCTAACCGAGTATGCACTATTGGTTGGTACACGGTACACAAATATGAGTTTGGTTGGTATACCGTGTATCGAGTTTATTTTTAATAAAATAATTTTTATTATATATTTAACCGAATGGTGGTATACCCCTACGTAATTTCCTTTTCCTTTTCCTATTCCTATTCCTATTCCTATTCCCTTTTTTCCTTGGAGGAAGTTAGAGGTAGTATTGTGTAATACGGTTTCGAAACGGATTTTGAAAAGAGAGGAAATGGGCTTGTCCCGCGCCCCCACCCCACATAAGGGGCAAACTATTTGCTCTCTCAATAATAAGACCCGTCTCATGGACTTGCAATTATTTTAAGAGCCGGTCTCCTGTGCACCGGTTGTACCGTGCAACTGGAGACGGCCGATCTTACCCCCCCCCCCTTTTTTTTTTTTTTGCTTTTTTTTTTTTTTTTTTTTTTTGCCACTCCCAACCTTTTTTTCCTCCCAACAAAAGTAACACTTATTATAACGAAATGTAACATTTTTTTCTTTTCCAATGTAACTTTTTTTTTCTCAAATGTACCACAATTTTGCTGCAATAGATTAAAGATAACATAAAGATTGACAACTAAACCAATGTCACACTTTTTATAAAGGAATGTAACACTCTTTTTTCAAATGTAACACTTTTTTTTCTTTTCAAAATTAACATAAGATTGACAAACTAAACTAGTGTTACATTTTATAAAAAAAAATGAATGTAACATTTTTTTTCTCAATTGTAACAGTTTATATTCTTAATGTAACATTATATCTAAAATGTAACAATTTTTTATTGAGAAAGTAACAATTGAAATGCAAAACCCATTTTTTTTTTTTTCGTAAAAGTATTACTTTTTGAATATGAAACTGTTACTTTATCAAAAAAGAGTGTTACATCTCAGCTGACAAAGCAACCAAAACTTTTTGTGTGTAAAAAAATGTTTTTTTTTTAAAAAAAAAAAGTCAAACCATATCATGACCAATATAGTTTTATTCGTCTCGTCGAGACGGACACAGCGGTATTTTAATTTTTTTTCTTCTGAGTTATAATCTCAAGATATAGCATTTTAAAGTTATGAGATGTTTTTTTTTTTTTTTTTTCGCGACTCGTGTCGCGAGCTGAAAGGGGCAGAGGCTGACGCGTCAGCTGGATAATAACTGCTGGGTAAAAGACGCCGGGTATTAACCGTTGGGTAAAATCGAAAACCCATGGAAGAACCCGTCGCACAGTGTGCGACGGCTGTACGGGAGTTTTTGTCTTATTTTAATTTTAATATTAAAAATTGGTAAATTTTGAGGGATTTTTTTTTTTAATGCTCTATTCTTCAGTCCCGAACAGAGAAACCGTTTTCTCTTCCCCATCTTCTTCCTCAAGGCCATTTTTTCATCAATTCCAATTTTCAGAAACAGTCTCTGTCTTCAATTTTTGTAGTGGATTTGGTGTTCTCTTTTCCGATTTCCTCTTGTTCGTTCGGTATTGATTTGTCTAACCCGTTTCACATTTATTAATTGTTGTTTTGCAATTAATAAATGTGAAATCAGGTTTTTAATTTTCATTTTTAAATCTAGTTTTTAATAATGTTTGTCATTGTTGTATTTGTGTTGTTTTTCTCTCCATATTTATATGTGAGAGCCTTTGATTTCCCTCCGTTGGTGAGGGCATGTGATTTCCCTCTATTGTTGAGGGCTTTGTGTATTGTTTTTGTTGTTTTTAGAATTATGGAAAAGTCTGAATCTGACGTAGCGAAGCAAAAAAGGGCTAGAGACGCAATACTTCATCAAGATGTTCATGAAGTCCAGCGTTTCGAGTGGTGGAATTTTTCGAAGTCAGATTTTGTTAAGATTATCTGTTGCAAGGACGGGCTTAGTAGGCATATTCATTTTCCTTTGCAATTGACATGTCAAAATGTCAATATGTTGGCAAATGTAATATCTAGGGCAACGTTTGTAATTGCGAGCCCCACTGATTGGGTCGAACTTCCGATTTATGTGGACAGTCGACTTCTAAACGTTTGTTTTTATCGTTAATAATATGTTTCTTTTGGGTTAAAAAAAAAAAAAAAAAAAAAAAAAACTCAATCGATTTTTAATAATAACTTATAAATGTATAACCGTCAATAACAATGTCAATCTGATAATGACATGGATGTATATATATTTATTATTTAAACAAGCTACAACTACTCTCAATAAACCTTTTTTTTTTCTTACAGTGTCCACTATACATTTTTTGTTCAAAATAGTTAAAATTTTGACTTTTTTGTTCCACAAATATTTTTTAAGTAAATTTTATTTCAATCATCGCGGACACAAGTAATTAAAAGTTGGTTATTCACGTAAGGAGCAAGCTCATAGCAAATATAAGGACTAATAATTAATCTAGCTCCTCCTAAAATTAAATTACGAACATATGCAAGCAAATATAACTTGATGAAGACCAATACCAAACACCCAGTATATCAACAAAAAATACAAGTACAAAATCCCCTTTCTTTTTTTTTTCCGTGATTTTATATCCACAATATCTGAACATAATTCAACAAAAAATGTAAACAGAAATCAACAAAGGGAAGAGCAGCCGCTAAAATATATTTTGACCATATATTTATGTAAATTTAATTATCATCATCAAAGTTCAAAGTTATACTAAACTCCATAAAGGGATAAGCGAAACCAGTTTAATTAAAACTGGTATATGGGTCATAAATACAAGTACAAAATCTGGAAATGTTACAAAATTGAATTGTTTCAGATGCAGCTTCAAATGGTTGAAGGAGAATTTACTGTATATGACTGTATCTGTTCCGTGTTTCGAGTCTGTGACTTATTGTAGATACATGAAATAAAGTCTGAGCACTAAACTTCCACGCCAAAACTCATTTTCATGTGTGCAGTTTAGTAACCTTTATTCCCACGTATTCTAGCTCTCATATCAACCTGTTAAAGAAACACGGGAAGAGAGGTTCAGTTCGATGAGCAGCAGATTGTTTCCACATGAAACTCTTACAAACTTAGGCAGCAAGGCGAAAATTCAAGAGAGTGCCTAACCACATACAGACTGCATTATATACCCTCCGTCCCAAAAAGTTAGTCCCACCTTTTCGTTGTTAATTCAAATGAAACTTGAACAATAATTTAGGTTACTTTTAATTATCCTAATAAAACTTCAAAATTTGTTATCAATACACCATTATAACTATTATTGTATCATTCTCCCTTCGCCCCAGAGTAAGAGTCCTACTTTCTATTTGGTACGTCACATAATAAGAGTCTCATTCCAAAAATGGCAAATGATTTATAATGCTTGTATAATTACAAAACAAAACAACACATGCTAACTCACTTTTTACCCACTTGCATAATGAATAATGTTTTGGACAATTATATTAACAGCCCACATGCAATGTTTATCCATTTTTTTATTGTTTCCGTACTAAGCGTGCAAAACCAAAGTAAGACTCCTACTCTGGGACGGAGGTACTGATAAGTTTTAGATTTTCATTTGGATAACTAAAAGTAACTTAAAACTTGTCGCTCAAAGTTCATTCAAATTAACAATGGAAAAAGAGAGCTAACTTTCCGGGACGCAGGGAGTATTATTGTGAACATGGCTTCTGCTTATACTATGCATTTGCTTTTCAAATACCAGCATAAGCTCTCCTGCATACTGAAAGTACATTCCCAGAAACAGAAATACAATTTCTAAAGCTCAATGACAATTTTTCTAAGATCTAATCGAGGGAAATTGCATGTCACTATATTATCAAAAACTAACAGAACACTTCCGATAAACAAGACGACTATAATGTGAGTTGTATCGGGAATAAACATGCCTGGCCTCTCTTGCAATTGAAATAAGTTTCCCTCAATCCCACACATTCACTTGATATGGAAGGGGTCTGCTCTTTCGCACATTCTCTGTATGGCCGGTTCTCAACCTAGATAAAGCGAACAATATCAACGTATGTAAAGAAGACTACAACAATGTACAATAAATCCATCCATCTTGCACCCCTAAAAGACATGACACTTGATATATTTCTTATCAACCAGCAAATGAATCATGAAAACTGTAATTAGAGGTTTTAGAGCTTCGTCACAACAAAAAAAAAAAAAAAAAAAAAAAAAAGATAATTGACTTATCACCTGCCTTGAATTTTATAGCTCTTTTGGGCCACATACAATGCATTTGAATACTGTTCATAGTTGCGTTATCAAGGACTGTTTACAAATGTCTAGTAGAAAACGAGATACATGGTTTTGGTTTTTGTTTTTGTTTTTTTTTTTTTTTTTGGGTGGGGGGTGGCGGAGGGGTTGCAAATACACAGTGACTGTAACAAGAGAATACAAAATATATTTGAGATATAGCTACAAAACAAACTTCATTTTCAACCATGAAGAAGCTATTATAGGTGTGCATACATCATATGGGATGCTACTATATATTGTTTGATTACTTAAGCATTGGAGAGTAATTAAGTTGGAATGCAACGTCAATGGACATCAGGTTAAAATGCATTAATATGGTAATCATATGCTTTCACCAAGCCACATCACAATGCAACCTCTTGCTCTACTCCAAGAATGTTTAAGGACTAATATGAAGTCAGATGGAAAGCATGGAGTGATATCATGGCCAAAACTCCTAGAAACAAATCCTTCAATAACTGATCACTAAGGAGAAAGTGTGTTTCTCAACTACCGTTTTTCAGAACCCCCTATCTTAGGGGAACAAGAGTTTATAAATCTAGTTGAATCCAAGGCGGCCAATATATCCGAGGTTGAAATATTAACTACTCCATAGTACTCCCTCCGTTCCATAATCCTTTGACTATTCAAATAATTTAACAACCTATTTTCATTTCCATCAATACTCTCGAAAAGGTTTAATTATTACTCCATTACTCACTTTTCTTTCTTGGTTCTCATCCTCCCCTCTCACCCTCTTCTTCCTTGGTTGCAAGTTCGGAAGTTCAATGACTTTAACCTAACAATTATGGAAATTGGACTATCTTTTAGGGACAAGCAAAAATGACAAATGGGACTACCATTTTGCGACAGATGGAGTATTAATCATGATACAGATAAGATGTATACGATACATATCCCACAAGTATCATATCGGGTTTGGGTACAGCAGCCATTTTGGAGTATCCGGGTTCATAGTTATAATTAAAATTACCAACCAGGGTAGTTTACATCGATTCCATTTCCTAACAAAAATTGATCAAGCGAATTAATAAGGAACAATATACCAACCAATGACGTGAATGCAAGACTCTGTGAGATCTAATTCGGCCAATGTGGATTAGGGTTTTAGCAGCACATCACTATAAACAAAGGTTTACATTCTTGCTTGCGTTGAAAATTATTAGGGTTTTTCCATTGCATTATCACCCAGATAACTTGGAAATTTCAATCAAACCAAAATCAAATTTTTGATAGGAAGATGTTTGGTTTGATTGAAATTTTCCATCGCATATTCGATTCATTATTGATGGCATCAATAAGAATCGAATATGCATTAGAACAGATAAGAAAAAAAACAAAAAGAATTATGAATGAATGAGACTGAAGGTAGAACCTTAACGCAGTCGGATTCGCTGAGACACTTGACAAGTTCGTTAGCTAGGCCTTTGCAAGACTTCGCCATTTTCGCACTTTCCAGTTCTCCCTCTTCTTCTCAAGTCTCAACCCCCTCCTTTCGTCGTTTGGGGGCTCTGATTTTGAAAACTGCTTTGGGCTTGGGCCGTCTGAAATGATCCAGCCTAATAACTTACTGGGCCCAGCAAGCTTTCTCGGTTCAACTAGACCAATAATACCAGGGGAACAAACATTATACAAAATTTAAAGCGGATTTATTTTATTGTGTTTTTAATTAGAGTGTGGTGGGTCCACTATTGATATAATCAAATATCGTCAACTCATTGTGCGAGCAAAAATTTTTGTGACTTTGTTTTGTGCCCCTCGCATTACTCTTAACTATACTGTTCAAACAAGTTATCTTTGGTACAACTATTCAACTAAGTTTAGAGTAGTGAGTTGATTTAGGGTGAGTTTTGGCATTGATTCTGATTATGGAAAATGATTTTTGATAAGCAATTCTAATTAGCCCATTGTAATTGTCACAAAATGAATTCTTTAAGAAAATTACTGGAACTGAACAATAAATTTTAGTAGCATGTGTACACAAAATTGATGAACCATCAAATTATTATTATTATAAATGCAATTATATAAAAATGATGATTGAAATAGTCAGTTTAAATAGTTTTATAATCCTCAATGAAAAAAGGAATAAATCTTACCCCTTTGGATCGAAAATAAATAATTGTGATTTGATTTCAAGTTATCTAAAATAATATCACTTTTCTTTTAAGCGGAAATCTGGTGAAAAACTTGTTTTACACTAGCTTTAGGGCCAGTTTGGTAAAGCTAAAAATTAAGCTCTGAAAATGTAGAGCTGAAAAAGTAGAGCTGAAATCATTAAGTTGCTGAATTTTGTAAGACTTCGGTTTGTTTGGTACTGACAAACTACATACATCTGAATTTAATCAAAATTGTAAACAAACATTTAAAAATTAGTCTCATCTCTTTCATTTGATTTTTTTTTTTTGTTTATCCTCAAACAAAAATAGTCATATTTTTAAAATAAATAATTATAATTCAAATTATTATTTGTTATCTTTTATTTAGACTGATAGTAATAATATTTGAACAGTTTTATATTGGTACTTTCATTTGTCCTATATTAATAAAGTTCATCTTCACTATTTTGATCAATTTTACTAAACTTTGACCAAAAAAAATTGATAAAATTTAATTATGATACCTAAGTAAAACATTATCAAAATTTATAATATAAAAATAATTTTATTTTAATTTTATCATATTTAATCTATAGAAAAAATAAAATATTTGCACAAAATAAAGTAACATTAAATAAACAAATATGTTGATGAGTGTGTTTGAAACCATTCCCTTTTTTAATCTTACCTCCTCTTACCTTGTTAAGACTTGCCATACTAGCTTAAAATTAATAGCTTATTTTAAAACAATCTTAACAATATAAGTGATTGAATTTCCTTTACCAAACAAGCTTAATTTTCTAATCTCTTAAAGTATTTCAAATTAAGAGCTTAATTGGATTACCAAACAGGCCCTTAGTGTAAAACTTGTTTGTCATCTCTAATAGAAAATCTGTTTTTTCATGAAAAATAAGTTTTACACTAAAGTTAGTGTAAAACAGGCTTTTCAGAGGACTGATTCTTATTTTAATGATAATATCATTCCTAACAAGCAATTTTTTGAGAACCATGCTTTTATGCAAAGAACTAGTATCAATTGTTGTTGTTGTTGTTTTTTTTTTTTTTTTTTATATATATCAGTTGCTTCTTAGTTAAATAATCTTCAAATGAAAAAGTTATTTCTTCATTCATTCAGTGACAACAATTTTTTTCGCTTATGATTTTCTATCTCACTTTGTCTTTTTTTACCTTATTTTTCATATTCATAACATGTATTCCACTAACTTTTTTTTCCTTAATTTTTGCGTCTCCAGTCTAAAATGTGTATTTCATTTAAGACGGGAGAATTTTTTTTTTTTAATTTTTTATATCAAATCAAAGTAATCACTTACTTTTATTTTGGATCACAGCAGTTATAAAGGACATCAAACATGCTAAAAGCATGTTAGTGTAGTAGGCTACGGAACTAATCATGTTTCAATCACAAGAACAACATTTTGGAGATGTCAATCTCCCACTTACATTACCACACCCACACGTATTCTATTTTTATTTTATTTTCTAAACCACCTAATACAAGTATCGAACCCAAAACCTCTACGATGGAGAGACTTAAACTTGTTCAAGATACATCTTTAGCACAAACCTTTTGGCACACCCACACGTATTCTAGTGCAGTTATTTATAGGTTTTTTTTTACTTGGTTTATATTCTAAGTTTTACCGGCCAATCCATCTAAATAAATGGTTTGGCCAGACTTTGGATTTTAACATTGGTATGAAATTATATAAAATATGAAAATTAACCTTATTCATCATATAATAAATTTCATACTTTTTTTTTATCCGTATTAAAATTAACCTTATTCATCATCATATAATGTACAAACAAATAAATTTGACAATATATGGAGTAGTAGAGATATCTAATAGGACAAGTGGGCATATTGGTAGCCAAAGGCGTCGCTATGACCCATTGAGTAAAAGATTAGGGTAACAGAAAGGATGGTGGTGTGGTCCTATTTCAATTTCAAGTGCACGTGACAAATAAAGAGGAGTCAAATTCAATCTACATAATTTCTTTTCTTGCAACTTTCTCCTTCTATCCGGAATATTAGGCTCCGTTTGTTTCGCGTAAAACAATTTCCGGAAAATGATTTCCCGTAAAATGTTTTCCGGAAAATGAAAATGTTTTCCGGAAAATGACATAAACATGTTTTTGGTTGTTTGGTAAATCTAAGGAAAATGTTTTCCGGAAATATGAAAATAATAATAATTTAATATGAGGAAAAGAATAATTATGAGAAAAAATTGAATGTGGGTGGAGATTTTGGGTTGGGGTGGGATGGGTGGTTGTGGGGGGGGGGGGGGGGGGTGGGGGTAGGGGGTGGGTGGGGTGGTGGGGGTGGGGGGGGTAGTAGGGTAGTTGGGGGGGTGGAGGTGTTCTTTTTTTTTTTTTTAATGAGTGAAAAGAAGTTTTTTTTTTTTTTTTTTTTTTTTTGTGGGGTGGGTGGGGTGCTGGGGTAGGGTGGGGTGGGGTGCTGGGGTAGTTGGGGCTGGTGGAGAATGGAGATGTTCATTTTTTTAATATGAGTGAAAAGAAGTTTTTTTTTTTTTTTGGGTGGGGTAGGGTGGGGGTGGGGTGGGGTGGGTGGTGGGGTAGTTGGGGGTGGTGGAGATGTTCATTTTTTTTAATATGAGTGAAAAGAATTTTTATTTTATTTTTTGGTGGGGTGGGTGGGTGGGGTGGGGTGGGTGCTGGGGTAGTTGGGGGTGGTGGAGATGTTCAATTTTTTTTTTTTTTAATATGAGTGAAAAGAAGTTTTTTTTTTTTTTGGGTGGGGTGGTGGGGTAGGGTGGGGGTGGGGTGGGGTGGGGTGGTTGCTGGGTAGTGGGGGTGTGGAGATATTCATTTTTTTTTTTAAATATGAGTGAAAAGTTTTTTTTTTTTTTTGGGTGGGGTGGGGGTAGGGTGGGGGTGGGGTGGGGTGGTGGGGTAGGGTGGGGGTGGGTGCTGGGGTGGTGGGGGTGGTGGATAAGATGGATGAAAAGGGTGGTGTTAGAGGTGTAGTGGGTAGGGTGGGGTTTTATGGAGAGTTGGGTGTGAGTGAGAGAGTTAACATTTTCCAGAAAATGATTTACTTAGTAAAAATCCGTAAGTCATTTTACTTAGAAAAGAGGGAAAACCATTTTCCGGAAAATATTTTCCTCATTTTCCGGTGCGTAACAAACACCGAAAAATAAGGAAAACATTTTCCGGAAGTTATTTTACGGGAAACAAACGGAGCCTTACATTCGCATGGGGATCGATTTCTAAGCCACGGCTTTGTTTGTACGTGGTGTAAAGAGACACAGGCAAGGCACCCATACTTTGCAATTTGCATCGATGCTAGTTACAGATATTTAGATAGAGCTACCTGATTACTTTTAGAAAATAAAATAAAATAAAATTAATTTTGCAATAATTTAATCTGAGAATGAAGAACTAGATATTCTTCATCAAGAAAACAGCATATACTTCAAATTTTGAAAAGATAATACAAATATTTTTAGCCATAATTCATAAACATCCTCATTCTCCACGTGTGTGACGCAGAACGGAAGCAATATTCATGAATAGCAAGCGCTAAACAAAAGAGTTTACAAGCAATAAACCCTTAGAAAGATAAACTGGAATCCACCAGGAAATAAGAGAAAACTTTTTGAATAAAAATCATAAACTGACGGCTACAAAATAATAAAAGTGTTTAAATACCCATAGGGCAATTAAAAACGAAAACCCTAAACCAAACGAAATAAGGAAATAAAACCTGAAAATAAAAATAACTGTTTTAAAACAAAAACGACTGTTTTCGGGTCCTAAACGGACTCAGATGCCCGAAAAGCATCGTATGTTCGTGGCGAAATTCCCTTTCCGAAAAGTACTCATAATAGTCATTCTGAGCCCGGACGACCAAACTGCAAAATCCTGCTGCAACTTTGTCGATACGATCCGCGAACCTTCCTACATCAGTGTGTGTATAAATTAATGAAGATGATATTTCACAAGTGTAAAAGCTTAACCAGCAAGCGCCTAAATAATATGGTAAAGCTGTTTTTAGCTTTAACCAAAAGTCTTGAGTTCGAGTCATGGGAATGCATCAGCGTTAATACTTGTTGGGAGAGGTTTGCTCCCTTTTTAGTTCACCCGACTTGAACCAGATTAGTAGGCAACTAATATGGTGTTCGGATTCCCATGATTAAAAAACATATATAGGAACAATTTATTTTGAAGATAATATCACAAAATATTGTGAAGAATTCAACATATTTAAACATTATGAAAAATTGTTTTTATGGTATTAAAATTGTTCGCTCATATGTTAAAACTGATAGTACTACTTATTTTGTCTTTTCTTTAATAACCAAAATGTTAGAGCAAAGTGATTTTGAAAATGAAGTAGCAGCAGAAGAGGAAAAGAAGAAAAGACGGTGCAGCAGGAAGAAGATCAGGCCGGGTACTGTGGAAGATCCGGTCGGACATGATGAGGTCTGGCCGGACCAAGACCAAGACCCGGGCGGACCAGGACTTCCGCAGTGTTCCGGATTTTGACTATTCTGGCTGTTCTTGGAAAGTAAATCAAATCGATTAAGGATTTGATTTAGGACTCCTTCTATCTTCCTAATTAGGTCTAACAATACTATAAATACTAGCCATAGTTTAGTATTTATTTTATAGCGTAACTAAAGACAGAGAGAGAGATCAATAATTTTAGTTCTAGGGACTTGTATAGTTAGGAACTTTGTGATCAAAGTTCGTGCAAGCATAAATTAGTGTGGTCATCATCTTCTTTGTAACTGTTTCTCCGCCATAATAATATTTGTTTCCCTTTGACTGTGGAGGTAGCCAACTGAGTTTGGTGAACCACGTATATTCTGTGTTGATTTGTGTTCATTATTATTTGCTATCTCTTGGGTCTGATTTCCTAGCACAAAAACTGATACTACTTGATTGCTAAAACCATGTATAAGTTAAATTGTCGTTCTTGAATGACAATCAGGGACATAGCCAGGAATCGAAGTGAGCGGGGTCAAGTTACTAATTGAACTAGCTCTACAATTTCATTTTATGAAAAATACTTTATAATACTTCCTTCATCCCACTATAAATGTCATAATTTCCTTTTTAAGCCATCCCAAAATAAATGTCGTATTTCGATTTTTTTTTTTGAAAGTGTCTAGTGCAATTTTACCATTATACAAACAACGTACAAACAAGTAAAGCATGTTCCTTAAAAACAGTGACAATTCAGATGCGAAATTCATTGTGGAATAGAGGGAGTATAACTTTTACATTTCAAGTGTTTAAAAGATTATTTCAACATTGACAATTCAGATGCGAAATTCCTTGATAGATTATTTTAAAAATTTTGAGGGTTTCATATGTGATTCTAAAAAAATGAGGGGGTCACTGTTCAATGTATTTAACATTTACTATTAGTACAGGGGTTGGGAGGCAATTGCTGAAATTTCAGGAGGGTCAAGTGACCCTCTTGCCCTAGTGCAGTTCCGTCCGTCCCTGATGACAATCAATATAGTATATTAATATCTGGTGTAGAAAAATTGTTCTTCATAAAACTTACTCAGTTTCGATAAAATTTAATACGAACGAAGTACTACTTGCATTCCAAGATGACCCAAAATATATGTTTATATTCTTTAAACAAAAATACCTTTTATTATTATTATTATTATTTTATTTTATTTTTTGAGGCAATGAGAGTATCACGTATTAATTTTATCTTAAAGTGGAATTTCTTTGGAAAGAATAATAATAATAATAATAATAATAATAATAATAATAATAATAATAATAATAATAATAATAATAATAATTGGTCTTATGAAAAACGCGTTTTTCCTAAGTTAAAAAACCATTTTTTCCGCCGCTGGCATATAAGCACACAAACACTGACTTCACTGGTGCTCTTTACACCCAGTGGCGAAGCTAAGGCTTAGCCATGGGGTTCAGCCGACCCCCTTAAAATTTGAAACGTGTCAATTTTAGTACTTCAAAAACAAATTAAAATGACATTTTACTACTAAAATTACTAGATTATAACATTTTGACCCTCTTAATTTTGATAACAAATTGCACTAAAATATTATTTTGACCCCATTTAATACTAAATTTGTATACCTTCATTAGCATCGTTATCTCCAAAGCAACTTCGACCCCTTTGTCGAAATTTTCTGGCTTCGCCACTGTTTACACCGACACTTTTTTAAACTAACACTGACATTTTTCCCCTCCAAAACTGGTATTTTTGATACTGATACTTTTTTACACAGACTGTGTCACTCATGACACTGACACTTTTTTACACTAACACTTTCACTTTTTACACTGACACTTCATATTCATGCACTAACACTTTGTACACTGACACTTTCTTACACTAACACAGACATATCGAAAACACGTACTCCCCCCGTCCCGGCCTAAGAGTCTGAGTTTGACTTTACACGGAGATTAAGAAAAAATAAATGTTGTGAGTATGAAAAAGTAAGTAAGAGAAAGTAGGAGAGATAAAGTGGGTATGGAGTTTTTGTTGTGAGAATGACAAGTGAGTTCCATAGTCCATTTTAGGTAATAAAGCAACTAAGACACTTAGGCTGGGACAGACCAAAAAGGAAAGTAAGACACTTAGGCTGGGACGGAGGGAGTATTTTTTAAAGCATAGGAAAAACGCGTTTTTTATGATATTTTGGCCGATAATAATAATAATAATAATAATAATAATAATTAGTGTTTAAAATGACTTACTACTAAAATTACTAGATTATAACATTTTGACCCCCTTAATTTTGATAACAAATTGGACTAAAATATTATTTTGACCCCCTTAATTTTGATAACAAATTGGACTAAAATATTATTTTGACCCCCTGAATTTTGATAACAAATTGCACTAAAATATTATTTTGACCCCCTTAATTTTGATAACAAATTGCACAAAAATATTATTTTGACCCCCTTTAATACTAAATTTGTATACCGTCATTAGCATCGATATCTCCAAAGCAACTTCGACCCCCTTATCGAAATTTTCTAGCTTCGCCACTGTTTACACCGGCACTTTTTTAAACTAACACTGACATTTTTTTCCTCCAAAACTCGTATTTTTGATACTGACACTTTTTTACACAGACACTGACACTTTTTTACACTATAACACTTGCACTTCATATTCATGCACTAACACTTTGTACAGTGACACTTTCTTACACTAACACTGGCATATTGAAAACACGTATTTTTTAAAGCTTAAGAAAAACGCGTTTTTTCTGATATTTTGGCCGATAATAATAATAATAATAATAATAATAATAATAATAATAATAATAATAAGACCCAAGCGGACCCACTGCTAATATAAAGACAGTTTTCAATCTTTATGATAATGGCGGATACTACTAGACCAACTTAATTACCCAAATGGCCCCTGATCTCCACTCCCATTCCCACCTCCTGATTTCTATCCACTTTCTCTAGCTAGCTCTAACCAAAGATTTTCCCCTTTTGTCAATTTTTTTTTTAATTTTTTTTTTGGTGGGTTGAGATATGAAAATGGCGGTAGCCATGGCTTATTCTGGATGTAATTTAGGGTTCTGCAAGGCATTTGACAAGCAACCCATGTCAAAAGTTGCTCTCTTCAAAACTTCTTTTCCCTTTGATCCCATTCACCAATTTAGCATTCTTCATCAAACAAGGTTTGTATCTCGTCCCTTCCCCCTACTGATTTTCTTTTCTTTGACTGCATTTGCATGATTAATTTAGTTTAAGACTTGCTAGAAAATGAATTTTATTGTTGGGTTTGCTTATCAATGTAGTTTAGTAGTATTTCTTTATTGTCATGTTGGATTTGAAAAAATAAAATAAAAATCATGCTTCCCACTCAATTCACTTTTTCTTTAAAAAAAAAAATGGATTTTTATTAATTAATGGATTAATCTGTTACAAGAGTGATATGGTGAAATCTACAATTGGTGGTGATTGAGCCTCTAACCTTTCATGTGGAAAGAAATAATTGATGCCGCCTGAGCTACTTCATGGTGTTTAATTCATTTTCTAGGGCAAGTAACAATCGGATAATCTGCAACAAATTTGGCCTATTATTTGCTATTCAGATGCTGGCTTCATTAAGAATGGCAAAAACTATATACACAGCCCGGTAAATACACAGCCCATTTAATTCCATCGCTGCCCTTGCACGTCTCGTGTATACTTACACGAGATGAGAGCTTACATCTCGTGTACATATGCACGAGATACATCTCGTGTAAGTACACACGAGATGAGATCTCGTGTATGTATACACGAGATGTAAGCTCTCATCTCGTATAATTATACACGACATAGGCATCTGAGCCTGCTTTTCCACAAGCGCAACAGCAAAAGCAACAATAAACATAACTTGGAATGAAATTTGATTCTCAAATAGGACATCTCCACAAAACATCAATAGACCATTACACATATACTATCGCCTAATTGTATACGAAATGAAAGTGTTAACAAGGATAAGCATATAATTCAAACATTCATCACTATCCTCCTCCTGCCCCTCCCCATCCTCCTCCCTATCATCACTATCACTCTCCTCCTCCCCATCATCACTATCACTCTCCTCCTCCCCATCATCACTATCCTCCTCCTCCTCCTCACTATCCCCATCGACCGCCGCCTCCTCCTCCTGAACATCATCATCTGCTGCCGCCTCCTCCTCCCTATCCTCCTGCTCATCATCAGCTGTGGCATCCTCGTCATTCCGAGCCTTGCTCCGGTTTTCTCCTCTCTCCAAACGCTCTTCAGCCTTCCTCTTTCTAGCTGAAACGGTCATAGGATCACGTGCCTACAAAAAACACAAATAAGAGAATATACATTAGCGACAGTTACAGTAGATTAAATAAATGAACACAATGCTGACTGATAATTCACAATATTCAGAAGGATCCATCTCGTGTAACACCACTCGAGATGCATCTCGAGTGGGTTTACACGAGATGACATCTCGTGTAACACCACTCGAGATGCATCTCGAGTGGTTTTATACGAGACTTGTCTCGTGTAAACACACCCGAGATGCATCTCGAGTGGTGTTACACGAGACACACCAATTTCAATTTCAAAAAATATACTTTGGGAATATAGAAATGTAAAATAAGGCTCGAAATTGCTTACCTTTTTCACAGGCGCTGTAGACGAGCTAGTCCCGGCGGCGATGTGGGCGGCGGTTGTGGCGGCGGCGGTCCCGGCGGCGGTCTTGGGTATTTTAAGTTTCACCATTTCAATTTCGAAAGTTTTTTTTTTTTTTTTTACTGTGAGAGAGAGAGGTGAGATAGAAGAACACAGAGCGAGCGAGAGAGAAAGACGACGGCGACGGTGAGCGACGACCGTGAGAGAGACCGTTCGTTTCTCTTTCGTCGTTTCAAACCGAGAGAGAGAGAGAGCGGGTTAGGGAGCGAACGTGAGGAGAGTGAAATTGAAAAAAAAAAAAAATATATATATATATATAGGGGTATTTTGGTAATTTAATTGGGCTGTGGAAATAAGGGGCTGTGTATATAAACCAATCCATTAAGAATACTAATTTGAAATTCATTAATTCAAGTACTACTACTCTGTCCCAAAAAAAATGTCCATATTTGCTCTGGATCATTTTTGGGACGGACGTGTTAGTTCATAGTATTCGTTTATGATCACGAACATACATAGGCACTCGGAGGGTATATCATGTTCTCTTCTTGCTAATCTGAGGTGCTGTTATTTGAATCTAAACAAGCAAAAAAGTAACTACATTTCCCCTTTAATCAGAATCTGTTGAGAGTGTCATTATCTCCATACTTTATGCATAACAAAATTCCCACATAATAATTTATTTGTTTTTGACGTATCATATTAATGCATTCGATTTCCTTTATCAGGTTGTCATCTCCAGTGAGCATTATAACTCCAAAAGCTTCGCCAACCCCAACCGTGGAGGTATTGCGCGCGACTTCTTATATGCATTCACTTTTCACTTTATTATTATACTCGTTTTTTTTCTCTCCCAAGAACTGGATTCATTGTTCATCGAGGAATTGACATAGAATGATTTTTACCAGGACGGAAGTTATCAAGAAACTGATGTAGTTCCAACACCCAAAGTAATCATAGATCAAGACTCAGATCCCGATGCAACTGTGGTAGAGATTACATTTGGGGATCGCCTCGGAGCTCTTCTAGACACTGTATGGAGATTTATGATCATTTTCTCTGACACTATTTTCTGCACGATGACTCCCCACTCATAAAGTTTTCTGTTTGTGTATATATTTGCTGTGTTATGGAAAAAAGATAAGATTCCGATCTGCTATACAGTATATGATTGTTGGGACATGTCTTTCAGATGAGTGCTCTTAAAAATCTTGGATTGAATGTTGTCAAGGCAAAAGTTTACCTTGATTCATCTGGGAAGCACAATAAGTTTGCTATCACTAAAGCGTAAGTCTTGTTTTGGGTAGATATCTTAGCCATTCACTTGTTTGATGTAAGTGTGCCACTATTGATCCAACGGTTATGGATCATTGATGATGTTGGATCACTAGTGGTACACAAAAATAGTACAGAGAATTTTGTCTCTTATAATCTTCATTTATTTTTATTTGTGCACTCTCCTGGACTACAAATATTTTCAGAACTTAAATACCCAAATGTTCTGATTTGAATGCAGATCTACTGGGCGTAAAGTTGAGGACCCGGAGTTGCTTGAGGCGATTCGTTTGACTATTCTTAACAATATGCTCGAGTATCATCCGGTATCAAATTTGATATTATCAGCTTTTAATCCTTGAGGATAGTCACTTAGCTTATTGAATGTATTACATTTATGGTCCAGGAGTCGAGCTCTCAGTTAGCCCTGGGAGCAACCTTCGGTATTGAGCAGCCCCAACAAACGGTACCACCTTTTTTTGAGATATAAAGATTTTTTACTCATAATTGATTGATCAAAATGTTATTTATCTCAAGATATAACGGCTAATTGGTGGATTATAATCAGGTTGATGTGGACATCGCGACACGCGTCAATGTAACTGAAGATGGACCTGAGCGAAGGTAATGCACATTAATTCCCAGACATACTGGGCTCAAATGAATTATTTCAAATTAAGTTAAATTTATTCGAACTAGTTACAGAAGCAACCCCATTGGCTTTCGTATTAGCATATGGTGGTTTTTATTTGATTTTTCTACTTCGATAGACTTATTTTAGCCGGACTTCCGTTTATACCATTATACTTGGAAAAAATAAACACGAAAAACACTATACTCTCCCCAAACCCAAAAGGTTAACCCTGTTAGATTATGATGGATGGAAATTTCTAATTGTTCACACTTCCACCCCCTAAGCTTTCACATGGAGGGGCGGAAGTGTGAATAACCATAATTTTCCATCCATTTTAATCTAACGGGGTTAACTTTTGGGGTGTTGGGGGTGAACCTTACCCAGAGTAATAGTGTTTTTCGTGCAAAAGAAGTAAATATAATGATTTAAATGGGAGTCGGGCCAAAGTACAGTGGTTTAAAATGAATCTAAACCTAAAAATAATAACGTAATTTGGTTCTTGGTTTGTAGTTTGCTCTATGTGGAGACAGTTGACCGGCCTGGATTACTAGTGGATCTTGTAAAGATTATTACCGATATAAATGTCGCTGTTGAATCAGGAGAGTTTGACACCGAGGTAAAGAGTAATTTCCATACTGGCCTTAATAATATTACTACCTAACTAGAAACCATACTCCGTACCTTTTTTTTTTTTTTTGAAGGAACCATACTCCGTATCTTAGGAAGGTGTTTTTGGTCGTTTGCTGTGCAGGGGTTGTTGGCCAAGGCGAAATTTCACATCAGCTATAAGGGAAAAGCCATCATCAAACCTCTTCAAATGGTAAATTCTGTACCATCTTAGCTAAATACTGCAAGAATCTTGCTAGTTTCTTGGATATTCAAGAACTACTCTCTCTTTCCCAAAAAGTTAGTCCCTCTTTTTCGTTGTTATTACGAATGAACTTCGAGCAATAATTTAAGCTAATTTTAATTATCCTAATGAAAATTTACAATTTGTTATTGATGGACCATTATGAATACTATCAATACCAAATTTTAGATTCTCACTAGGATAATTAAAAGTAGCTTAAATTATTGCTCAATATCCATTCGTAGTAACAACGAAAACAAAGGGACTAACTTTCTGCGACTGAGGGATTATATATCTAAAGTTTCCGAGTTTTGCAGGTTGTTGCTAATAGTTTACGATACTTTTTAAGGCGACCAACGACTGAGGATGCGAGTTTTTGAAGCAATGTAGAAGGCAAATGTGTCAGGAAACTTTATGAACCGTTGAGTAGGATGCATTTAGCGTCGTTGATTATTGAAATCAAGAAATGTTGTTGAAGTGATATAATTTTTCGATTTTGAAAAGGTATCTGGAGAAAAACAATGGGGAGTTTATAAGTCATAACTCTTGTATAAGTATAGCAACAACATTGTATAAAGTGAAAATCACATATATATATCGTCGAAATACTTGCTTCTTAAAGTGATTTGATCAAGAGAAAGAACAAACTGATAATTAATCAAAGCAAGGCCATGGTGGTTTGATTTTTCCATCGACTTGGACAAATTATGGCCCAAAGCCGATCAAAACCGTGGACCGGATGAACTAAAACCGATCAAAACCACCTAAAAAACTGCTAAAAAAAATAAAACTGAATGAACTGTAAAGCGGACCGTGAACCGGATATTCACGGTTCATTACGGATTTTGAGTTTTGAAAGTTCGGTGTTTATTGATTTCTATTGAGTTTTGAGTTAGAAAATCGGTCTAAGAAATTTCGTTGATTTTCTGTTGATTTTGAATTGAAAGTTGTATGAGAGTTATGTAAGTATTTGTTTTTTACTCTGATAGTCATCTACCATTGATTTTTTGTATTACTGTAAATATTTAACAGAAATTTATTTACTACGGTAGACATTTAACAGATAATTTCTTTCTCTGATAGACATCTAAGTATCTAACAAAGATTTTTTTTACTCTAGCACATAACTATCAGAGAGGCTAGCTGAAATTCAAGTTTTTTTTTTTTTTTCTGTACATGCGGATTTATGTAGCTGAGATGCGTGTTTTAAAGAGTGCAAAGTATTTGTCTCAGTGGTCTTAAGTCAATTGCACAAATCCTAACTTTTAATAAAGCATTTATGTTAGGTCGAGGGCAAAATTGTCACTTGTGTTAATGATTAAAACATTACATACTCCTTCCGTCTCATAATTATGTGCACAAAATGGGTTGTGCACGGGAATTAAGATATGAATAGTAGTGGGTAGTTGTTATGAGTGTGAAAAGTGAAGTATGAGAGATAAAGAGAGATAGAGAATAGTAAATTGATTGGCATTGTGAATATAAAAGTAAAGTAAGAGAGAGAATGAGTGGGAAAAATAGTAAAGATTATTTGTCATTTTAGGAAAGCGTCCAAAAAAAATTTGTGTGCACGTAGTTATGGGACGGAGGAGTACCTTGTTAACTATGACAAATTACTCTGTTCAAAAAAAAAAAAAAAAAAAAAGAAGAAGAAAGGAGGACTATAGCTAGTTACTTGCTTCAAGAAGAAAAGCAACAAAAATGCCCTATGTGATTTTCGAACCGTGCATATAGGTCCTTTCTAGATTTCGAACCGCTGCACCGAGCGGTTAGCTCCACCCAATGGTTCCGATTGGAGCCACCTCATTTTAGCTCTTAGCTCTACCCAACGGTTGAGATGTGTCCGAACTCGGTGGGACCCACAAAAAATTGAAATTATCTTAGCCGCACACCCAAACCGCTCGCCTATGTGCCATTGATCGGAGCCGTTGGGTGGAGCGGTGGAGCTAACTTGGGTGGAGCGGTTTCGGGTCCGTCCTTTCTGGTATATTTATGTTCATGAGTTTGAAGGTGGGCATCTATAAGTTAGGTAATACTCCCTTTGTCCCAGAAATATGGTCTCATATTGATTTTTTATGGTCAACAAAAATAAACTTTGACCAAACATTGATCTCAAGATCACAATGAAATTATAAAAATTATTATTGATAAATCACTTAATGATTGATTTATCAATTACAAATTTTAGAATTTCACTAGAATGATTAGGTTGAACTAATGTTTAATGTTTATTTTTGTTGATAATAAAAAGTCAAAATGAGACTATATTTCCAAGTCCGAGACAGATGGAGTATGAATGATCAAAACGTGCTTAAAATTCATGTAATGACATGTAGCATGTCAAATTTAAAACAATTAATCTAAGTACTTTCATATTAACACTAAAAGAATATAGCAATATTATTTTAGTACGGAACAAATATTTATTTTGAGCTGAAAGACTATTGAGAAGGGTGCTATAAATTAAACCATTGAATTAAAAAATTCTTTTGGGGGCAATCAGTTCATGATACATTGGAAGGCATTAATTTTTTTTTTTCCAGAAAAATTTAAACATCAACTAATAAATGTCATACGATTGTACAGGCCATATATAGGCAACACAAATAAAGCTTTTCCATATTTATGCTCCATATAATGTGGTGGGTTCAAGTACTATTTCCTTTTCCCTATTTATGCTCCATCCTTAGCTAGTGGGTTCAAGTACTATCACCGGGTGTCTAGCTCTATCCATTAGAATAATACTTATAGACACAAAAAAGTTACTCCCTCTGTCCCTAAATGAGTGTCCAAATTTTATTTTAAGTGATTGAAAATTTCAACTTTTTGAACAATTTGATAACAACGATTCATATATAATCTTGTAATCTCCTTTCCAAACCTTTAGTTTTACACGTATAAAGAAACCGGTGAATTTTTTTTCGAAAAAAACCGTTTAGGGAGAAAGTTATGTTAAAAAAAAAGACACTCATTTAGGGACAAAGATTTATTGAAAATGAACACTCATTTAGGGACAGAGGGAGTATAAAATTTTACTTACAAAATCTTAGGGGTAATGATTTTATTGATGTTTTTAATTAGAGTGTGTCAGATTCACTATCGATGCAACCAATAAAATATCGACATCTCATTGTGTAAGCAAAATTTTATGAGTTTGTTTTGTGCTTCTAATTATCCATCATCTCCAATTGGAGGCCCAATTACCAAATTTAGAATGCCATTATTCTAATTAACACTTCCTCATTTTTATTTGGGCAAATTGACAAATGACATAAGAGTGTGTTTAAAGATCGGAGGGAGGAAGTATTGTGTGAGACGGTCTCACGCAAGAGACGAAACTCGATGAAAGAGGAAGCTTGCCCCGCCCTGCCTTGCCCATAGGGAGCAAACCATTTACTCTTTCAACGTGATTCGTCTCATGTGTGAGACCGTCTCACGCAAGTTTTTTTGTCTAAAGATTAAGAGTTCGTAGAAAGGAATTTGATATTTGAAAACTCGCAGATGAGGTTTATTTTTTTCTTTTATGGAAATAATAGATTTTTGAGTTAAATTAACATGTGTCGTGCACATGTGGACTTAACTAAAATTAATGCTACTGTTTAAAGGGTAAGATGTTTTTTTCAGTATTTAAATGAATAAAAATAATTTTTTAATAATATGTATATAATTCACATTATTATTTATTTTATTAAAAAATAATTTCACTAATGTTTTATTTTGAGAAAAATAGTTCGCTATATTATTATTTTTTGAAAAATAGTTTCAATAAACATTTGCTTACTGAAGTTAGAGGAGGGGGTGGAGAATATAATTTTAGGAATTTAGATATTTTAACTTAAATTACTTTAGAGTACAATTTTATCAACAAAATAATAATTACTTAATATTTTTTATGAAATAGCTAATTTAGTGAAATATTTTTCAAAGAATAAAAACTAATTTAACCAATTATTTATATACTAGTGAAAAAATCATTTTAAACATTTAAATGGCCAAATATATTCATTTTACCTTTAAAGAGTAACATTAGTTTCAGTCTACTCACATGTGCACAACACATGCTGATTTACAACTCGAGTCGAGTTACAACTCGAGCTCACTCGAGCTCGAGCTTTCCCGAACCGAGCCCGAGCTCGTAGTTGAGTTACAACTCGAGCTCACTCGAGCTTTCCCGAGCCGAACTCGAGCCAGCTCGAATTGTATAACAACCCTAGTACCGTCCGTAAAAATGTCAAATTATTATAGGTCATAATATGGTTATCAATTATATTTTAAGATCATATTTTTTAACACATAAATAAGTTGAGCTGCTCGTAGCTTAAAATGTAAAACTTTTTATGAAAAAAACAACATTTTAATCTTGAAAAAGTAACAATTATATTGTAAAATGTAACAGTAGTTTTGCAGAAAAATTTAAATAGTTATATAGTTTTTTTGGTTAGAGAAAGTAGTAATTGGAATGTAACAGACTATATATGATTATAATTTCTTATACTGATGAATGTAACAGTTTTGTTGAGTAAATGTTACATTTTTTCTTTAAAATAAAAGAGTTAGAATTCATGTATATAATTTGTTGCATTTTAATTGTTTTACATAATTCCAGTCGTTATATTCAAAATTCAAACTTGTAATTGATAAATCAATAAATGTATTACAAATTTTTTTATTTTTTTTTTGCACATTACAGAATTCTACTTGTTATATTCAACCTTTTGTAATTGATAAATCATTAAGTGTTTCACCAATATTTTTTTGTCACAAATGAATGTAACAGTTATTTATAATAAAATGTAACAATGGTTTTTGATATAATTTTTATGTTATCCTCAATCTATTTTATGAAAACCTATGGTTACATTTCAGAAAAATTGATACTTTTTTTAAAAAAATAATTACATTTCAAAATAGAAATTGTTACAATTGAGAAAAAAAATGTTACCTTCATTAATTAAATAATTTTAAAAATAGTTTTGTAGTCAATATTATGTTATCCTTAATCCATTTTATGCAATATCTATAATACAAAAGACAATGGTTTTAACTAACTCTTAAAAATAGACAAAGAAGGGTCAGGATTCACCCGTAACCGCTCCCATCCTAAGGCTGGCATTAATTCTTCATTTTTCATCATTTTCTCCATTCGTCCAGATCAATTTTGCGGCCCAAATTTGACGGTTTCCAATATCTTCTTCTCAAACGCAGACGTCGTCCCCTTCTTTATTCTAACGTTTTTGCTTCATTCTCCTTCTACAGATCGGACGACAATCAATGCAATTCCTGATACGGCTGTTTATTAATTTACCTGATCCCGTTTCTAAGAGCCGATCGCAACTACTTTCTTCTATTTGAGCCCTACCTTCTTGAACAGCGGCGGCAGTGAACATCTTCTATTTGAGCCCTACCGCTCATGACAAGTTCCGGACGTGGTCTCAGGCAAGTAGCAAAGCAGTTTCCAATTCAATAGCAACCGACGCAGACACAGAAGAGTCTCCGATGTGGATCTTCAAGCGGCGTACAAATTATTGACGCTAGCGTTTACGCGTCAATATGGCAGTCTGACATCTCATGGCCGCACTTCTCATTGATGCTTATTTAAGCGTTTCAGCCGTTACCACGTCCCTACAGCCCACGACTCCACTTGACTTCTGAATGATCGGTGATCTCTCCCATGTGATTTGCAGTCAAACTCTAAAGACCTAGGATTTGTAAATCATAATAGTTCTAATTATAATTCATACTCAGAAACATGAAAAAACAGCAGCATCAATGGAAGACAGGAGACCTAAATTGGACGGTAGCAAGATGTACACCTTAATTGCATTCTTTTGCCATCCACAGTAATGCAGTCCACTTAGTTTGTGTTATGCAAATGATGGTGTCTTATATTTATCATTGACATTTTTATGTTATGTAGGTGTAATTTCTTCTAATTTTTTCTCTTTTAATGCAAGGTGAAGATGTCCCAGTTGAGGAAGCTTGCTGGGGCATTGGGGGTTTCATGAAGTTCGAGGAATATGGGGCAGAGGTATCGATGGAGGAGAATGATTGTAGCGACCCCAAAACCCGTTTATATTTATTTTATAATTTTGGGGAATTTTATTTGACTTATATGCGCATTTTATGTGTTGCATCATATTTTATGATTTGCATATCATACTTGAGTATTTGTGTTATTTACTTAGTTAGTAAAAATAATGATTAAAGGAGTTAAATGATTAAGTTGAAACTTTAGGGTCCTTGTTGAAATTATAAGTTTAGGGGCTAAAGTGTTAAAAATAAACTTTGGGTGACCAAAATGTAAAAAGGGTAAAGATATTTATAAGAAACTTTCCCTTCTTCCTTCTCTGTGTTTACAAATTTCATCAGCAACATTTCTTCTACGTATCAGTTAGGGTTAGGAGAAAAAGGTAAGTTCGACCCATTTCGATTTAATTCTTTTTATTTACTTACCCGTTTTAAAAACTAATTATATAAAAATGATCAGGGCGTCGAGTAGGTCATTTCTAGCCGAACAAAACTTATTTCAGCGATACTTTTTCCGGAACTAGGTAAGTTACTAATTCCCCTTTAAATGTTAAAATAGTCATATATGCTATATATGATACTCCTACTTGTTAATTTTGTGATTTGGGTAATATTTGCTATACTTGTAATTTTAGGACAAAAGGAGTATATGATTTTGGTTGTAGCTGAGTATGGGAAATGGTTTAGAAGCATGTTGTAATCTAATGGAAGTTGTTAATGAGAGTTGCTAATGTTGTGTATTAAATTGTGCAGTATATGTTATGCTTGTGAAACAAAAGGAGTAAACTTTGGTTAAGTTTTTAGGCCTGCCGGGTGATGTGGGCGGCCGCCCAAAAATGGGTGTGCGGCCGCACATCTATCTGAAGGATTTTCTTCTTGGGACATAGCATTTTGGGCGGCCGCACAGCCTTGTTTGGGCGACCGCCCAGTTGTCTGAAAAAGTTTAGAGTTTTCAACTAAGGAGTTTAGAGATCAACCTTGGTCTAGTTTTTGGGTAGTGTCCTAAAGTACTTAGATGATTGTTGTGGAATGTTAGTAATGGATTAAATGTCCTTTTTATGGACTCTTTATAAGGATTCTTTGTGTGCATCTTGTGATGTATTTGGCTTAGTTCTTTCTTGGATTAAATGCCCCGGGTTTTGTTTAGCAAGTATTCATTACTGTGCTTCTTGATAAAAGTCCAGCTGGTCTTGTTGTGGAGTCAGCCAATGGAAGAATTATAGTGGTACAGGTAAGTCCACTATAAGGTTTTCCATTGGAGCTTGTGAGTCAGGCGGTGGGAGAATTATAGTGGCACACAAGCCAAGTTCACTATAAGATGTCCACTATGCCTTTTAGTTTCCCCAGTCTAGATTGGCCTTGGATGGGATGAATTGCTCCCTTTGGTGAGTATTTGGGTTATGACTTTGTGTCATATTTCCCTCTCTGGTTACTTGGTTCTATTGGTTATGGTTTGGTTTTCGGGATCCCGACGGCTTCAGCTATTTATGCTGTTCAGATGGTTTTCTCTGATGGGTTTCTCAGATGGTATTCTCATCAGTTATGGTTATTGGGTAAACCTTGGCTTGGTATCCACCGGAGTGTGGGCAATGTGATAAAAGTGATATATGAGTTGATAGTTGGTGCTATATGCTATATGATTACTGTTGATATTGTTTCTTTATGATCATCATATCAGCATGTAACGTAGTTGCATTTTAGTAGCTTACTGAGATTTATTCTCACCCTTTATTTGTTTACTGTTTTAGATAAAGGCGGGTCCAGGGGATAGGACACTCGGCACGGGAGGACGTTCGTTTGGTAAGAGTTGGGACTTGTTTTGTTGAAGGTTACATTATGTAAATGTAAACCCTTTGGGTAGAGTACCCGTACTTCTTATGGTTCCATCTATTTTGGTAAGGGTTGATGTATGTACATTTGTTTAAAAGTTTGTAAGCCTTCGGTCTAAGTACTTTCGCTGTGAAAGTGTTTGTAAAAGTTTGTTTCAAGTTAAGTGAAGTCTTTGAACTTCAAGTGTGTTTTGTTTAACTTTCTAAAAGTATATTTCGAAAAAATTTCTAAAAGGTTTTATAACGTCTTCCACTCGTGTCCCGAGCGTGGGGCCAAGTAGGACCACGGGTCTGGGGCGCGATAGTTGGTATCAGAGCTAGGTTGTAGATGGTCTAGAATGACTAAATGACCTAGGAGGGTAGTAGAGTATAGAGTGAGTAACGTTGAGTGTTTGATGCAGGTATTCATTAAAAATGGGTGAAACTGACGGAGATCAGGCCGGCTCTTCGGGGCAAGGGGATGCCAGAGAAGAGGCTCGAATTATGTTCCAAGGAATGTTCGAAGCAGCGATGAAAACTATAAATGATCAGAGGCAAGAAAGGGAACAGGTACCACCAAGATATGGCCTAGAACAGTTTCTGAAAATGAAGCCTATGGAGTATGATGGAGAGCCCGATGTATCTAAAACTGAAAGGTGGATTGAATCGATGGAAAAGATCTTTGATGCTTTGAGATGTTCGGACGAAGATCAAGTCAGGTTTGCTACCTATAAACTGAATGGAGCGGCTGAGCATTGGTGGAAAGCTTTGAAAACAAAATGGGATGAGACTCATGTACCTTATACTTGGGAGAATTTTCTGGGAAAGTTCAAAGAACACTTCATTCCTCGAGTAGATCAAGACAGGAAGGAGATGGAATTTCTTAACTTGGAGCAAGGTTCTATGTCAATTGCTCAATATTCAGCTAAATTTTCAGAGTTGTCCAGGTATTGCACTCACCTAGTGGCAACTGAGGAGAGGAAGGCTACAAGGTTTGTGAAAGGTTTGAAAACCGTGATTAGAACTCAACTAGTATCCCATAAGTTGCAAGATTTTCAGGATGCAGTGGATCGAGCTTACCAGGTGGAGCATGACATTGAGGAACATAAAAGGAAGATGGAATTGTTAGGCGCTGGGAAGCAAGTTAGGCAACCACAACGTGGTGATAATCGAGGAAATCAAGGTGGATCTTCACAATTCAAAGGGTCTTCTCAAAGACAGTCAGGTAACAGGAATCAAAGTAATACTTCAGGGAGTCAGAGTAGAGGAGTTTGTAATTATTGTCAGAAAGAAGGGCATTCAGAAGAGAGATGTTGGAAGAAGCAGGGCAAGTGTTTGAACTGTGGTCAGTTAGGACATTTTCAGAGGGATTGCCCTAAGTATAGGATGCAAGCATCGGGAAGTGTGGTTGGGTCCTCTCAGGGTCAGAAGAGGGATTCCTCAGGCAAGCCTAAGGTTCAGGGTCGTGTCTTTACTATTTCTCAGCAACAGGCTTCGGAGTCCTCTAATGTGATAGGAGGTATTATTTCTGTGTCTAGTTTGAGGGCACGTACACTTATAGACCCTGGCTCATCGCATTCTTATGTGTCTGTGCATTTTGCTTCTCGATTGCATAAGTCTTCTGAATCTCTACCTTATGTGTTAGAGGTGTCAACTCCTATAGGGGAGTGTTTGGTGACCAATGAGGTGTTGCATTCTTGTGATGTGCATATACGTGAGCATGTTTTACCTGCTGATTTAGTTATCTTACCATTACAAGATTTTGATGTTATCTTGGGTATGGATTGGTTGGGTAAATATCATGCGTCTGTTGATTGTGCTAATAAAGTGGTCACATTTTCTATCCCAAATGTTCCTAAATTTTCTTTTGAAACTGTTCCTTGGGGTAGAGAGATTAGAATTATTTCTTATACGAAGGCTAGAAAGTTGTTGAACCGTGGTTGTGCGGGGTATTTGGCTAGTGTTTTTGATACTACTAAAAGGGTTCCTGATATTGGGGATGTGCCTATTGTTAAAGAATTTTCAGATGTATTTTCTTCTGAGTATGCTATGCCTCCTGACCGGGAAATAGAGTTCTGTATTGACTTACTTCCAGGTACGGCTCCTATATCTGAGGCACCTTACAGAATGGCCCCCGCTGAATTGAAAGAGTTGAAGGTTCAGTTGCAAGAGTTACTTGATCGAGGATTCATTCGTCCTAGTGTATCCCCGTGCGGAGCTCCAGTATTGTTTGTTAAAAAGAAAGATGGGTCCTTGAGGCTGTGTATTGACTACAGAAAGCTGAATCAGGTAACTATAAAGAATAAATATCCGCTTCCTCATATTGATGATTTATTTGATCAACTTCAAGGGTCAGTTGTCTTTTCAAAACTTGACTTGAGGAGTGGGTACCATCAGTTGAAAATCCGTTCTGAAGACATTTTTAAAACTGCTTTTCGTAGTAGATATGGCCATTATGAGTTTCTGGTTATGCCTTTCGGGTTGACTAATGCTCCGGCTGTTTTTATGGATATGATGAATAGGGTCTTTAAACCTTATCTCGATACCTTCGTGGTTGTATTTATTGATGATATTCTGGTTTATTCCAAGTCCCGGGAGGAGCATGAACAGCATTTGCGAATGGTTTTATCTATTCTTCGTGAGAAGCAGTTGTTTGCTAAATTTAGTAAATGTGCTTTTTGGCTCAATGAAGTATCTTTTCTTGGGCATGTGATCTCCAATAAAGGTATATCAGTTGATCCATCCAAAGTTGAGGCTATTGTGAATTGGAGGAGGCCAGAATCAGTTACAGAAATTCGAAGTTTCTTGGGGTTAGCTGGGTATTACAGAAGGTTCATTGAGGGGTTTTCTAAGATTGCAACTCCCTTGACTCAGTTGACTCGAAAGAATATTCCTTATGTGTGGGATGAAAAATGCCAAGCTAGTTTTGAAGAATTGAAGAAGAGATTGACTACAGCTCCTATTCTCGCCCTACCTAATGGTAATGATGATTTGGTAATCTATAGTGATGCTTCTAAAGAAGGCCTCGGGTGTGTGTTAATGGAGAATGGAAGGGTGATTGCATATGCTTCGAGGAAGTTGACTCTGAGTGAGCAGAATTATCCTACCCATGACATGGAGCTTGCAGCTATTGTCTTTGCATTACACAAGTGGAAACATTATCTCTATGGAGCAAAGTTTGAGATTTTCACAGATCATCAGAGTTTGAAGTATCTTTTCTCCCAGAAAGAGTTGAATAATAGACAACGAAGATGGATGGAGCTATTAAAGGATTACGATTGTACAATTTCCTATCATCCGGGCAAGGCAAATGTGGTAGCAGATGCGATTAGCCGGAAGTCTTATGTAGCTTCATTAATGGTGCGGGAATGGAAGATGTTGGAGGATGCTCGAGATTGGAGTCCTTATGAATCAAAGCATGGAGCTATTTTTGCGAACATTCGAGTATTTCCAACTTTAGTTCAACAAATAAAGGAAGCTCAGAAGGATGACCCGGAATTGGTAAAGATTATGGATAAAATCAAAGATGGTAAATTTGAGGATTTCTCACTCAGTTCTGAAGGGGTATTAACTTTCAGGGGTCGTTTGTGTGTACCTAATGTTGATGGGGTTAAACACCAAGTTCTTGATGAAGGCCATAAATCAAGGTATACTATTCATCCCGGGAGTACTAAAATGTATCAGAATTTGAAGCAACACTTTTGGTGGAATAATATGAAGAGAGAGATAGCGGATTATGTATCCAAGTGCTTAACATGTCAACAAGTTAAAGCTGAACATCAAAGGCCTGCAGGATTGCTTCAACCGTTAGAGATTCCGGAATGGAAGTGGGAACATGTTACTATGGATTTTGTGACAGGGTTACCTCGTACTCGAAGAAGGTTTGATGCGGTTTGGGTGATTGTTGATAGATTGACAAAGTCTTCTCATTTTCTACCTACTGAGATCGGTTATTCTATGGAAAAGCTTGCAACTTTGTACATTAATGAGATCGTGAGGTTACATGGAGTTCGAGTGAGCATTGTATGTCGCGCCCCGTACCCGTGGTCCTACATGGCCCCACGCTCGGGACGCGCACGGAAGACGTCATAAATCACATTTAACAAAAACTTTTCGAAAACTATCATAAAGATAAACGAAATCCACTTTACTTTTAAATAACTTTCACGACTAATACTTGGCACGAAGGCCTACATTAACTTATACAAAAGAATGAACACCAACATTATCCAAAATAGGTGTTACAAGATCGAGTCACGGATACACTACCCATTAAGGTTATACATTTACATAATGTAGCCTTTACAAACATACCCCAAAAGAATTTACCACCTCGACGCCTTCCTTGTGATAAGTGACCTATCCCGGATGCACGCCCTTATCTAAAACAGTAAACAAATAAGGGGTGAGATAAAATCTCAGTAAGCTACTAATGTGCAACTACATTCCATGCCAACATGATAATCACAAAGGAACAATCAAGGCCTTCACATATGCATATAACATAAAAGATATAGTCCACTCATCACATAACACTAAATGCGGAAATAAACACTCATATGTGGATACTGAGCCAAGGTTCTATAAACGGAACACCATCCTTTGAGAAGAGTCCGTTGAGCAGCATGAACGAGCTGAAGCCGGTTCCGGAACCAAGTAACAACAACAACCAGAAGTGGGGGAAATAACACAAAGTCATAACCCCAAGCGTGTAGCTAGAATACTCACCATAGGAGCTAGCTCATCCCAACCACGATCACGGGAAGGGGCATCCCACTCAAGGCCACTGAACATGGGGAAACTGGGTTACCAGTGAAGTACATTATACTGGACTCGGCTCGTGCCATTATAATATACATCACTGCCCAAAACAAACACAACAATGCCAGCTGGACTCTATACAAGCACATGGTAATAAATACTCGCCTGAAATAACAACGGGGCATTGATTCCAAAGTAGGGAACCAAGCCAAATTCATCACAAAGGATTCAAACTAATTCTCATGAAGAGATCAATCAACAACAACATCACACTTGAAGTTACTCAAAAGAGCACAATGGTTACACACCTTATCACATTACAAGCACGATCACAAAGGACTCAATTCTATCACTAGAGTGAACTACAATGTTCACTAAGGTCAACTAGAAGGACACCCAAGACTTAGACTAAAACACGTTCTTCAATCACACAAATTAGCAAGATGTAAATTTTCAGAGAACTGTGCGGCCGCCCATCATGGACTGTGCGGTCGCCCAAAATCCTTCAAACCAAGAACAAAAGCTTTCAGAATGTTGTGCGGTCGCCCAGGAAATTTTGTGCGGCCGCCCAACCTTCTGGATTTCTGGAAATCGGGAAGAACAAGATGGTTTCTTCCATTTTCAAACCCAAAACACATTCAACCAAAATCAAACATTCCAACACACATACTAATGTACCAAAACAACTAATAAGTCTAAAAGGACTCATACAACAACTTTTAACAACCAAAATCAAGAATCAAACCCAACATTCAAGATTTCACCATTTTTGATCAAAACCCAAAATAAATTCCAAATAAATTGTAACCACATCCAAACCTCAAATATAACAACAAAAGCATTATATGAACATGATATGGATATTTTAGCATCAAAATGGGGGAAAAGTAACTTACTTGAAAATAATGAAAGTTGACGGAATTCAATTCTTTTTGGCTTCCTACGATCCTATCGACGATCTAAACAATGTTCACGTTTTAAGAAATGAGAGAAGATGAGAGGAAGAAGGTTTAAATGAAGAGAGAAGAAAGAAGAAGAAAAACTTACCATACCCAAGGGAGAGAGAGAGTTTCCAGGGAGATGGGATGGAGAGAGTGAGGGAGAAGGTGAGGGAGGTGAGGGAGGAGTAGGGAAATGTTTAAAAGATTTACACTTAGGCCCCCTCTCTCACACTGCACACAAACTACACTCCCTACTAACAATTAAGACCCAATTATCCTACACTAGCACAAAATCAATTAAACGTTAGGCATAAAATATTATAACACACCAAATGCACACAAAATAAATAATTAAACAAATAATTAAGCAAGTAAATAATTAAATAATTATTTATTACTAAGAAAATAGAGACGGGGTTTCGGGTCGTGACAATCACTCCCCCTAAAAGAAAATTCGACCCGAATTTTAACACTTACCAAGATTTTCGAATAGCCACGGATACTTCCGTTCCATCTTATCCCGCAATTCCCAAGTCGACTCCTCAACTTCGTGATTCCTCCATACCACTCTAACTAGGGCAATGCTCTTGTTCCTCAACTCTTGCACCTTGGTATCAATCACGCGAATTGGTTTCTCCTCATAAGACATATTCGGTTCGATATCTCCCGGTACTTCTGACAACACATGAGACGGATCATACACATATTTGCGAAGCGCTGAAACATGGAACACATTATGCAATCGGCCTAAAGAAGGCGGTAACGCAAGACGATAAGCAAGGTTCCCAACTCTATCTAATATCTCGAAAGGCCCAATAAACCTTGGAGCAAGCTTCCCCTTCTTACCAAACCTCCGGATTCCTACCTTCGGAGACACTTTCAAAAACACGCAGTCACCCGACTGAAACTCGAGATCTCTCCTCCGGTGGTCGGCATAGTTCTTTTGTCTAGACTGAGCGGTGATTAGACGATTTCGAATAAGCTTTACCTTTTCAACCGAATCATTAACCAAATCGACACCCCAAATCTTAGCTTCCCCGACTTCGTCCCAACAAACGGGAGACCGACACTTCCTACCATACAAAGCTTCATAAGGAGTCATCTCGATACTCGATTGAAAACTGTTGTTATAAGCAAACTCCACTAAAGGTAAATGAGTATCCCAAGAATCATCGAAGTCGATCGAACAAGCCCGTAACATGTCTTCAAGAATCTGAATCGTTCTCTCCGATTGACCATCGGTTTGTGGGTGAAAAGCCGTGCTAAACCTCAATTCAGAACCCAAAGCCTTCTGAAACGCTTGCCAAAACCGAGATGTAAATCTAGGATCCCGATCAGAAACAATACTAACTGGAACCCCATGCAATCTCACAATCTCGTTGATATACAAAGTCGCAAGACTTTCCATTGAATAGCTAATCTCGATGGGTAGAAAATGAGAAGACTTTGTCAATCTATCTACAACCACCCAAACTGCATCATACCTTCTCCTCGTACGCGGTAATCCGGACACAAAATCCATCATCACATGTTCCCATTTCCATTCCGGTATCTCAAGAGGTTGAAGTAGCCCCGCGGGTCTTTGATGTTCCGCTTTAACCTGTTGGCAAGTCAAACACTTCGATACATAATCCGCTATTTCTCGCTTCATGCCACTCCACCAGAAATGCTGTTTCAAATCCCGATACATTTTGGTACTCCCGGGGTGAATAGTATACTTTGACTTGTGGCCCTCATCCAGAACTTGGCGCTTTACTCCTTCCACATTGGGAACACACAAACGACCCCCATAATTCAAAACCCCTTCAGAACTAAGAGAAAACCCTTCAAACTTTTTGTCTCCAATCTTACTCGAAATCTTCATCGACTCGGGATCATCCTTCTGGGCATCCTTAATTTGTTGAATTAAGGTAGGTAATACCTTAATGTTCGCAAAGATAGCCCCATGCTTGGACTCATAAGGATCCCAATCTCGAACATCTTCCAACATTTTCCATTCACGCACCATCAATGAAGCTACATAAGACTTCCGACTAATGGTATCGGCGACCACATTAGCCTTACCCGGATGATAAGAAATGGTGCAATCAAAATCCTTCAACAATTCCATCCATCTGCGCTGTCTATTGTTCAACTCCTTTTGCGAGAAAAGATACTTCAGACTTTGGTGATCGGTAAAAATCTCAAACTTTGCCCCATATAAATAATGCTTCCATTTGTGCAATGCAAAGACAATAGCCGCAAGTTCCATGTCATGGGTAGGATAATTCTGCTCACTCGGAGTCAACTTCCTTGAAGCATACGCAATCACTTTCCCATTTTGCATTAAAACGCACCCGAGGCCTTCTTTAGAAGCGTCACTATAAATAACCAGTTCATCTTTCCCATTTGGTAACACAAGTATAGGAGCGGTGGTCAACCTCCTTTTCAATTCATCAAAACTCATTTGGCATTTTTCTTCCCATACAAACGGCACGTTCTTTCTGGTCAACTGAGTCAACGGGGTAGCAATTTTGGAAAATCCCTCAATAAATCTTCTATAGTACCCGGCTAAGCCCAAGAAACTCCGAATCTCCGTAACTGATTCCGGTCTCTTCCAATCCACAATAGCTTCAATTTTTGAAGGATCTACGGATATCCCTCCATTAGAAACCACGTGCCCCAGAAAAGAAACTTCCTCAAGCCAAAAGGCACACTTACTGAACTTCGCAAACAATTGCTTCTCCCCAAGACTAGATAAGACCATTCGCAAATGTTGTTCGTGCTCCTCCCGAGACTTCGAATATACTAGAATGTCATCGATAAACACCACCACGAAAGTATCAAGATACGGCTTAAAACCCGATTCATCATATCCATAAATACCGCAGGAGCGTTCGTTAACCCGAAAGGCATGACAAGAAATTCATAGTGCCCATACCTACTACGGAAGGCGGTCTTGGAAATGTCCTCAGAACGAATCTTTAACTGGTGATAACCACTCCTCAAATCAAGCTTTGAAAAGACAACCGACCCCTGAAGCTGATCAAACAAGTCATCAATATGGGGAAAAGGATATTTATTCTTTATGGTTACCTGATTTAGCTTCCTGTAATCTATACACAGCCTCAAAGATCCATCTCTCTTCTTGACAAACAATACCGGAGCTCCCCACGGTGACACACTAGGGCGGATAAACCCACGATCAAGTAACTCTTGCAACTGCTCCTTCAATTCCTTCAATTCGGCTGGAGCCATTCTATAAGGTGCCGCCGATATAGGAGTTGTACCTGGAAGCAAGTCTATACAAAATTCGATCTCTCTATCGGGAGGCATAGAGTACTCCGTAGAAAACACATCCGGAAACTCCCTAACAATATTTACCTCTTCCACACTAGAAACCTTTTTCGTAGTATCCAGGACACTGGCCAGAAACCCAACACAACCACGGTTCAACAACTTTCTAGTCTTCACATACGAAATAACATGAACCTTTCTACTCGGAGGAATCGCCTCAAAGGAAAATTCGGGGGCATTAGGGGTAGAAAAAGTAACCACCTTTTTAAAACAATCAACAGTAGCATGGTATCGACTCAACCAATCCATACCCAAAATGATATCAAAATCTTGCAATGGCAATATAATCAAATCAGCAAGTAAAACATGCTCACGTATATGCACATCACAATCACGCAATACTTTATCAGTCACCAAACTCTTACCCATAGGGGTAGACACCTCTAATACAAAAGGTAGAGACTCAGGCAAAGAAGACAACTGAGATGCAAAATGCACAGACACATAAGAATGCGAAGAACCGGGGTCTATTAGTGCACGTGCCCTCCTATTAGACATAGAAATAATACCTCCGATCACGTCAGAAGCATTCGAAGCCTGTTGTTGGTTGATGGCGAAGACACGACCTTGCACCTTGGGTTTGCCCGAGGCATCCCTCTTCTGACCCGAAGACGACCCGGTACCACTACCAACTGACTGATTCTTCGGTTTAGGACAACTAAATTGAAAGTGACCCAACTGGCCACAATTCAAGCACTTTCCCTGCTTTTTCCAACACTTCTCCTCGGAGTGCCCTCCCCTTTGACAATAAGTGCAAACCCGATTATTCTGACTCCCCGAGGTGTTACCTTGATTCCTATTGCCCTGTTTCCTTGAGAAGTTCCCCTGAAAAGTGAATACATGTTCTGTGCTCCTCTAGAGTCACCATGATGAGGTTGTGGCTTCCCTTGACCTCCTTGTTTCGCTACACTTGTTGATTCCGTTCTCTTTTTATGCTCTACAATGTCCTGCTCCACCTGGTAGGCACGATCGATGGCATCCTGCAGGTCTTGGAATTTGTGGGAGGTGAGTTGGGTTCTGATCACGGTTTTCAACCCTTTGACAAACCTCGAGGTCTTCCTTTCTTCAGTCGAAACCATGTAATTGCAATAGCGAGCCAATTCCGTGAATTTGGCAACATACTCGGCCACCGTCAACAAGTTTTGTTCCAAGCTAAGAAACTCGGATTCCTTTCTATCTTGGTCCACCTTAGGAATGAAATGCTCTTTGAACTTTTTCTTGAACGTCTCCCAAACATGGGGTACCCGTGCCTCCTCCCAACTAGCTTTCAACGATTTCCACCAATACTCTGCGCCTCCAACTAGCTTGTAGGTCGCAAATCTTACTCTATCCTCATCGGAGCTTTGTAAGACCTCAAAGATCTTTTCCATAGACTCAACCCACCTTTCTGCCATAGCCACATCTGACCCTCCATCAAATTCTGTCAGTTTCATCCTCAGAAATTGTTCCAGTCCAGTCCTCGGAGCCAATGGTGCCTCTCTACGATTGTTATCATTCATGGTTTTCAATGCCGCCTCGAATATCCCTTGAAACATTGCTAGGGCTTCTTCCCTTGCATTTCCCTGCTCGACAGGTCCACCCTGTTCATTATCAGACCCGACCATGATTACCGAGTACCTGCATAAGACACTCATCGTTACTCACTCCATACTCAATTACCCTCCTAGGTCATTTAGTCACTCTAGACTATCTACAACCTAGCTCTGATACCAACTGTCGCGCCCCGTACCCGTGGTCCTACATGGCCCCACGCTCGGGACGCGCACGGAAGACGTCATAAATCACATTTAACAAAAACTTTTCGAAAACTATCATAAAGATAAACGAAATCCACTTTACTTTTAAATAACTTTCACGACTAATACTTGGCACGAAGGCCTACATTAGCTTATACAAAAGAATGAACACCAACATTATCCAAAATAGGTGTTACAAGATCGAGTCACGGATACACTACCCATTAAGGTTATACATTTACATAATGTAGCCTTTACAAACATACCCCAAAAGAATTTACCACCTCGACGCCTTCCTTGTGATAAGTGACCTATCCCGGATGCACGCCCTTATCTAAAACAGTAAACAAATAAGGGGTGAGATAAAATCTCAGTAAGCTACTAATGTGCAACTACATTCCATGCCAACATGATAATCACAAAGGAACAATCAAGGCCTTCACATATGCATATAACATAAAAGATATAGTCCACTCATCACATAACACTAAATGCGGAAATAAACACTCATATGTGGATACTGAGCCAAGGTTCTATAAACGGAACACCATCCTTTGAGAAGAGTCCGTTGAGCAGCATGAACGAGCTGAAGCCGGTTCCGGAACCAAGTAACAACAACAACCAGAAGTGGGGAAATAACACAAAGTCATACCCCCAAGCGTGTAGCTAGAATACTCACCATAGGAGCTAGCTCATCCCAACCAAGATCACGGGAAGGGGCATCCCACTCAAGGCCACTGAACATGGGGAAACTGGGTTATCAGTGAAGTACATTATACTGGACTCGGCTCGTGCCATTATAATATACATCACTGCCCAAAACAAACACAACAATGCCAGCTGGACTCTATACAAGCACATGGTAATAAATACTCGCCTGAAATAACAACGGGGCATTGATTCCAAAGTAGGGAACCAAGCCAAATTCATCACAAAGGATTCAAACTAATTCTCATGAAGAGATCAATCAACAACAACATCACACTTGAAGTTACTCAAAAAGAGCACAATGGTTACACACCTTATCACATTACAAGCACGATCACAAAGGACTCAATTCTATCACTAGAGTGAACTACAATGTTCACTAAGGTCAACTAGAAGGACACCCAAGACTTAGACTAAAACACGTTCTTCAATCACACAAATTAGCAAGATGTAAATTTTCAGAGAACTGTGCGGCCGCCCATCATGGACTGTGCGGTCGCCCAAAATCCTTCAAACCAAGAACAAAAGATTTCAGAATGTTGTGCAGTCGCCCAGGAAATTTTGTGCGGCCGCCCAACCTTCTGGATTTCTGGAAATCGGGAAGAACAAGATGGTTTCTTCCATTTTCAAACCCAAAACACATTCAACCAAAATCAAACATTCCAACACACATACTAATGTACCAAAACAACTAATAAGTCTAAAAGGACTCATACAACAACTTTTAACAACCAAAATCAAGAATCAAACCCAACATTCAAGATTTCACCATTTTTGATCAAAACCCAAAATAAATTCCAAATAAATTGTAACCACATCCAAACCTCAAATATAACAACAAAAGCATTATATGAACATGATATGGATATTTTAGCATCAAAATGGGGGAAAAGTAACTTACTTGAAAATAATGAAAGTTGACGGAATTCAATTCTTTTTGGCTTCCTACGATCCTATCGACGATCTAAACAATGTTCATGTTTTAAGAAATGAGAGAAGATGAGAGGAAGAAGGTTTAAATGAAGAGAGAAGAAAGAAGAAGAAAAACTTACCATACCCAAGGGAGAGAGAGAGTTTCCAGGGAGATGGGATGGAGAGAGTGAGGGAGAAGGTGAGGGAGGTGAGGGAGGAGTAGGGAAATGTTTAAAAGATTTACACTTAGGCCCCCTCTCTCACACTGCACACAAACTACACTCCCTACTAACAATTAAGACCCAATTATCCTACACTAGCACAAAATCAATTAAACGTTAGGCATAAAATATTATAACACACCAAATGCACACAAAATAAATAATTAAACAAATAATTAAGCAAGTAAATAATTAAATAATTATTTATTACTAAGAAAATAGAGACGGGGTTTCGGGTCGTGACAATCACTCCCCCTAAAAGAAAATTCGACCCGAATTTTAACACTTACCAAGATTTTCGAATAGCCACGGATACTTCCGTTCCATCTCATCCCGCAATTCCCAAGTCGACTCCTCAACTTCGTGATTCCTCCATACCACTCTAACTAGGGCAATGCTCTTGTTCCTCAACTCTTGCACCTTGGTATCAATCACGCGAATTGGTTTCTCCTCATAAGACATATTCGGTTCGATATCTCCCGGTACTTCTGACAACACATGAGACGGATCATACAAATATTTGCGAAGCGCTGAAACATGGAACACATTATGCAATCGGCCTAAAGAAGGCGGTAACGCAAGACGATAAGCAAGGTTCACAACTCTATCTAATATCTCGAAAGGCCCAATAAACCTTGGAGCAAGCTTCCCCTTCTTACCAAACCTTCGGATTCCTACCTTCGGAGACACTTTCAAAAACACGCAGTCACCCGACTGAAACTCGAGATCTCTCCTCCGGTGGTCGGCATAGTTCTTTTGTCTAGACTGAGCGGTGATTAGACGATTTCGAATTAGCTTTACCTTTTCAACCGAATCATTAACCAAATCGACACCCCAAATCTTAGCTTCCCCGACTTCGTCCCAACAAACGGGAGACCGACACTTCCTACCATACAAAGCTTCATAAGGAGTCATCTCGATACTCGATTGAAAACTGTTGTTATAAGCAAACTCCACTAAAGGTAAATGAGTATCCCAAGAATCATCGAAGTCGATCGAACAAGCCCGTAACATGTCTTCAAGAATCTGAATCGTTCTCTCCGATTGACCATCGGTTTGTGGGTGAAAAGCCGTGCTAAACCTCAATTCAGAACCCAAAGCCTTCTGAAACGCCTGCCAAAACCGAGATGTAAATCTAGGATCCCGATCAGAAACAATACTAACTGGAACCCCATGCAATCTCACAATCTCGTTGATATACAAAGTCGCAAGACTTTCCATTGAATAGCTAATCTCGATGGGTAGAAAATGAGAAGACTTTGTCAATCTATCTACAACCACCCAAACTGCATCATACCTTCTCCTCGTACGCGGTAATCCGGACACAAAATCCATCGTCACATGTTCCCATTTCCATTCCGGTATCTCAAGAGGTTGAAGTAGCCCCGCAGGTCTTTGATGTTCCGCTTTAACCTGTTGGTAAGTCAAACACTTCGATACATAATCCGCTATTTCTCGCTTCATGCCACTCCACCAGAAATGCTGTTTCAAATCCCGATACATTTTGGTACTCCCGGGGTGAATAGTATACTTCGACTTGTGGCCCTCATCCAGAACTTGGCGCTTTACTCCTTCCACATTGGGAACACACAAACGACCCCCATAATTCAAAACCCCTTCAGAACTAAGAGAAAACCCTTCAAACTTTTTGTCTCCAATCTTACTCGAAATCTTCATCGACTCGGGATCATCCTTCTGGGCATCCTTAATTTGTTGAATTAAGGTAGGTAATACCTTAATGTTCGCAAAGATAGCCCCATGCTTGGACTCATAAGGATCCCAATCTCGAACATCTTCCAACATTTTCCATTCACGCACCATCAATGAAGCTACATAAGACTTCCGACTAATGGCATCGGCGACCACATTAGCCTTACCCGGATGATAAGAAATGGTGCAATCAAAATCCTTCAACAATTCCATCCATCTGCGCTGTCTATTGTTCAACTCCTTTTGCGAGAAAAGATACTTCAGACTTTGGTGATCGGTAAAAATCTCAAACTTTGCCCCATATAAATAATGCTTCCATTTGTGCAATGCAAAGACAATAGCCGCAAGTTCCATGTCATGGGTAGGATAATTCTGCTCACTCGGAGTCAACTTCCTTGAAGCATACGCAATCACTTTCCCATTTTGCATTAAAACGCACCCGAGGCCTTCTTTAGAAGCGTCACTATAAATAACCAGTTCATCTTTCCCATTTGGTAACACAAGTATAGGAGCGGTGGTCAACCTCCTTTTCAATTCATCAAAACTCATTTGGCATTTTTCTTCCCATACAAACGGCACGTTCTTTCTGGTCAACTGAGTCAACGGGGTAGCAATTTTGGAAAATCCCTCAATAAATCTTCTATAGTACCCGGCTAAGCCCAAGAAACTCCGAATCTACGTAACTGATTCCGGCCTCTTCCAATCCACAATAGCTTCAATTTTTGAAGGATCTACGGATATCCCTCCATTAGAAAGCTTTGGGTTCAGAGTTGAGATTTAGTACAGCTTTTCATCCTCAAACAGATGGTCAGTCCGAGAGAACTATCCAGATTCTTGAGGATATGTTGAGGGCTTGCTCAGTTGATTTTTCAGATTCGTGGGATATTCATTTGCCTCTCGTAGAGTTTGCTTATAATAACAGTTTTCAGTCCAGTATTGGGATGGCTCCTTATGAAGCCTTGTATGGAAGGAAATGTCGGTCTCCTATCTGTTGGGATGAAGTGGGAGAAGCCAAGATTTGGGGTGTTCAGATGGTTAATGATTCAGTTGAGAAGGTTAAACTTATTCGAGATCGTTTGAGTACTGCCCAGAGTAGACAGAAAAGCTACGCTGATCATCGGAGACGAGATCTTGAGTTCGAAAAAGGTGACTTTGTGTTTTTGAAGGTTTCCCCTAAGGTGGGTATTCGAAGATATGGAAAGAAAGGCAAGCTTGCTCCGAGGTTTATTGGTCCATTTGAGATTCTTGGAAGAGTGGGAGATCGGGCTTATCGTCTTGCATTACCTCCTTCTCTTGATAAGATCCATAATGTGTTTCATGTTTCTATGCTTCGGAAGTATGTGTATGATTCTTCTCATGTTTTATCTGAGGTTCCCGAGGATATTGAGCCGAGTATGTCTTATGAGGAACATCCGGTCCAAGTTATTGATTCGAAGGTGCAAGAATTGAGAAACAAAAGTATCCCTCTTGTTCGAGTTATGTGGAGGAATCACAATGTGGAGGAATCGACTTGGGAACTTCGGGAGGAGATCGAGAGGAAGTACCCTTGGTTGTTTGAGGGCCTCGGTAAGTAACCTTAAAATTCGGGACGAATTTTCTTTAAGGGGGAGTGATTGTAGCGACCCCAAAACCCGTTTATATTTATTTTATAATTTTGGGGAATTTTATTTGACTTATATGCGCATTTTATGTGTTGCATCATATTTTATGATTTGCATATCATACTTGAGTATTTGTGTTATTTACTTAGTTAGTAAAAATAATGATTAAAGGAGTTAAATGATTAAGTTGAAACTTTAGGGTCCTTGTTGAAATTATAAGTTTAGGGGATAAAGTGTTAAAAATAAACTTTGGGTGACCAAAATGTAAAAAGGGTAAAGATATTTATAAGAAACTTTCCCTTCTTCCTTCTCTGTGTTTACAAATTTCATCAGCAACATTTCTTCTACGTATCAGTTAGGGTTAGGAGAAAAAGGTAAGTTCGACCCATTTCGATTTAATTCTTTTTATTTACTTACCCGTTTTAAAAACTAATTATATAAAAATGATCAGGGCGTCGAGTAGGTCATTTCTAGCCGAACAAAACTTATTTCAGCGATACTTTTTCCGGAACTAGGTAAGTTACTAATTCCCCTTTAAATGTTAAAATAGTCATATATGCTATATATGATACTCCTACTTGTTAATTTTGTGATTTGGGTAATATTTGCTATACTTGTAATTTTGGGACAAAAGGAGTATATGATTTTGGTTGTAGCTGAGTATGGGAAATGGTTTAGAAGCATGTTGTAATCTAATGGAAGTTGTTAATGAGAGTTGCTAATGTTGTGTATTAAATTGTGCAGTATATGTTATGCTTGTGAAACAAAAGGAGTAAATTTTGGTTAAGTTTTTAAGCCTGCCGGGTGATGTGGGCGGCCGCCCAAAAATGGGTGTGCGGCCGCACATCTATCTGAAGGATTTTCTTCTTGGGACAGAGCATTTTGGGCGGCCGCACAGCCCTGTTTGGGCGACCGCCCAGTTGTCTGAAAAAGTTTAGAGTTTTCAACTAAGGAGTTTAGAGATCAACCTTGGTCTAGTTTTTGGGTAGTGTCCTAAAGTACTTAGATGATTGTTGTGGAATGTTAGTAATGGATTAAATGTCCTTTTTATGGACTCTTTATAAGGATTCTTTGTGTGCATCTTGTGATGTATTTGGCTTAGTTCCTTCTTGGATTAAATGCCCCGGGTTTTGTTTAGCAAGTATTCATTACTGTGCTTCTTGTTAAAAGTCCAGCTGGTCTTGTTGTGGAGTCAGCCAATGGAAGAATTATAGTGGTACAGGTAATTCCACTATAAGGTTTTCCATTGGAGCTTGTGAGTCAGGCGGTGGGAGAATTATAGTGGCACACAAGCCAAGTTCACTATAAGATGTCCACTGTGCCTTTTAGTTTCCCCAGTCCAGATTGGCCTTGGATGGGATGAATTGCTCCCTTTGGTGAGTATTTGGGTTATGACTTTGTGTCATATTTCCCTCTCTGGTTACTTGGTTCTATTGGTTATGGTTTGGTTTTCGGGATCCCGACGGCTTCAGCTATTTATGCTGTTCAGATGGTTTTCTCTGATGGGTTTCTCAGATGGTATTCTCATCAGTTATGGTTATTGGGTAAACCTTGGCTTGGTATCCACCGGAGTGTGGGCAATGTGATAAAAGTGATATATGAGTTGATAGTTGGTGCTATATGCTATATGATTACTGTTGATATTGTTTCTTTATGATCATCATATCAGCATGTAACGTAGTTGCATTTTAGTAGCTTACTGAGATTTATTCTCACCCTTTATTTGTTTACTGTTTTAGATAAAGGCGGGTCCAGGGGATAGGACACTCGGCACGGGAGGACGTTCGTTTGGTAAGAGTTGGGACTTGTTTTGTTGAAGGTTACATTATGTAAATGTAAACCCTTTGGGTAGAGTACCCGTACTTCTTATGGTTCCATCTATTTTGGTAAGGGTTGATGTATGTACATTTGTTTAAAAGTTTGTAAGCCTTCGGTCTAAGTACTTTCGCTGTGAAAGTGTTTGTAAAAGTTTGTTTCAAGTTAAGTGAAGTCTTTGAACTTCAAGTGTGTTTTGTTTAACTTTCTAAAAGTATATTTCGAAAAAATTTCTAAAAGGTTTTATAACGTCTTCCACTCGTGTCCCGAGCGTGGGGCCAAGTAGGACCACGGGTCTGGGGCGCGATAATGATACAGTATGTTTTTTGTATGGCGTAGAAGAAAGTTGATTTTGAAACCAAATATGTTTTAGAATTATCTGATTTTGGCGATTGAAAAGAAAAAAAAATATTTCTTTTTAACAATAGTTGAAAAGTAAAACTTATTCTTGCCTTTGCATTTGGTAATGTTTTTTTTATCGATATTAACGTGGAAGCTACAACATGGGAATCATCCAAAGGACGCGCGCATCAACCGTCCCATTTTCTTTCTTCTTTTGGGCACTGACTTGCACAATTGTCTCATTGTTAGACTGATAGTACTCCTAGGGTTACATGAAAGAAGGTACGGATAGTCGACATTGACTAATAGAGTGGGTTAAGAGTTATGAGAAAGAGAGTAATTAATAGGTGGCAGAACTGGCCCGTGCCCTGGCACGGGAGTTAGTACTAGTTATGAATACATTTAAAAATAAAAATTGTTACATTTCAAAAGAAAAAAAAAATACTTTTTTAATTGTAAGTGTTACATTCAACCTTTTGTAATTGATAGATTATTAAGTGTTTCATGATTATAACAAATTATAATAAAATATACTTTGTTACATTCCAATTATTACTTTCTCTAACAAAGAAAAAACTATCAAACTATTTAAATTTTCTACAAAACAACTGTTACATTTCACAATAAATATGTTACTTTCTCAAGACTAAAATGTTTTTCTTTTCATAAAAAGTATTACATCTCAGGTGACGTGCAGCTCATTTTTTTGTGTTAAAAAATGATTTTCAAAAAAAATAATTGAAAACTATTCATGACATATCTAGTTTTATTAGTCTCGTTGAGACGAACACAAATGTATTTTAATTTTTTTTTTCGACTTCAAAATATCAAAATATTGCGTTTTAAAGTTATTGAAGGTTTTTTTTTAAATAGGGCACGTGTCGCAAGTTAGGAGGAGGGAAGGGATGGGCGAGCACTGGTCTGTAAGTTGGGCGGCTGGGTCGATCCATGAAGAATCCGTCTCACAGCGTGAGATAGTCTTACCAGATACCGACCCATATTTTGTTGGATACCAATTTATATGAGAACTAAACAAATAAATCCACACCGGTACCAAATTGTTACTCAACCGCCTCACAATAAAATATATCAACCATCAAAATACGAGAATTAAGGTTAAAATATGAAGAAAAAAAGTGTAATATTTAATATTGTAAGTAAGTTTTTAGTTTGGAAGGTGAACTAAAAATTGCTAGTGAGATAGCTGTTAGAATATGAAAAATGAGTTACATTAGTAATTAAAAAAATTGGTAAATTGCATAAAAAATCACCTAACTTTATGGCAATTGTGGTTTTCAAACCTATACTATTTTTTGTTCCACTTTTTACATTAAACTATTTTTTCGTTGCACCGGAGGTCACTCCCCCTAACGCCGTTTATGTTTTACCGTTAAATTGACCATGTGACTTGCACATGCCACTTTTTAAAGGGTAAAAATGGAAAAACAAGTTTACTAGATGGTAAATATTCATTTTAGTCCCTAACTTATAAATATTTTACAATCTAGTCATTAATCTACAAATAATTTTACTTATTCAGTATCACAAATATCATTTTATTTTAATCCATTCAGCGTCCCCAAACCATTACACCACCCCCCACCACCACCTATCTCCATTATCGCGACCACTGCCGCCAACATCACTTGCCACAGTCGCCACCTGAAAACAAACTCACCACCATCACCACCTCCTCTGTTCATTTCTCAAACACTTCCACCACAATTTCTTTGTCAACAACAATTCAAAATTCAAATACACACTAAATCCAGATTGAACAAAATCAAAATCAATGAAATTCATGAATCAAAATAATTCACTATGCTTGACAATCTAGTTTCTCCTTCAACCACGAATTCAGATCCAGGGGCGTCAATTCACTAGCTACCGGAAAAACCAAGTGAAAATCCATTAGCTTTATCCAAAGAGAAATTTTCATTAAAATTGAACCGATCAATCGCCGGATACCTACTTTGATTTCCCCAATAAACCTCAAACCTTCTTCCGTCTATTTCTCCTTCCCCTCCTCCAGCTTCATCAACGATACTCGAATCGCGAAACCAGGCGCCGGGTCGGATTAAGCGAGGGAGACCTAATCGAGTGCCAGAATATCGTCGGCGATGGGTTTGGTCCGTTGGACGATGGCGATTAATAATTTTATCTTTCATTCCATTTTTTGAGAAATAACTTATGAGTGTTACTATTCATACCCGCGAAATTGCTGAATGTACCCGCAATAATATTTTATACAAAAATGTCATCAAATAAAATGTCCACCCTAACCTTCTTATTTTTTGAGTAAAAATGTTTACGTGGCCAAACAAACATTGAGTAGCTAACACCTGTTAAAAATTTAACGAGAGCATAAAGATCTAACAGGAATAAAGAACAACCTCCATTAAAACCCTTCTCCCTCTCTCCCCCTTACCCCCTGCTCCCATCCCATTCTTCCCAGCCTACAACCGGGCCACCATCAATCTGAAATCCGAGTACCACCGCTGCACCTACCATTGCTACCCTATCTTTCCATCACTCCTCACAATTTTCAGCATTCCATAATACAAAATTGAAGGAAACAAACTCAAATAAAACCCACTTCCAAAATGTAATTTCGAAAAACATTTCTGCTTCAAAATCCAATGAAATCGGAGTAAAAATTTGAGATCTAGATCCGGGTACGTCAATTTTGATTACGAATCTTCAATTTCTGAACTACATTTTTGCCTATTGAGGGGGTCACAATGATAGTTTGAGGCTAGGGTTTTGAAAATATGAAGAGGAGCAGACGCCATTAACAAACTACAAAGAGAAAGAAATATGAAGCTCATTTGGGAAAGTAATCGACAGGCAGCGACGTGGGTTAATATGGGATGAACAGGTGACGGCTATCGTAATATCAATGAAGATGAATCTGGGTTGTCTGCTCTCTTTGGAGAGGGAGAGTGTGCTGTAATGTAATGGTGATTTCAATTTTGGTTGATTTAATTTCTGTAGAGAGTATAAAGTATGAAATTGGGGATTTTAAAAATTGAATGGTGGTGGTTGGTAATGGGTGGTGGTGTTAATGATATAGGCGGTGGTAGGTGTGGGCGGTGGTAGATCAAAGAATATGCTGTAAGATGGAGAAGAAGGTTGACAATGGGTGTCTTTTAAAGGGTTTATTGTTCTTTTTAACTGGTGTATGGGTGTTTTTTGCTATTTTAAGTGGGTGAATAATTAAGGGCTTAAAAGGGTAAAATGGGAAAAGAGGCTGTGTATCTAGTGTTGGATGGATAATTATTTTAGGTAAACTTAGCATTGCGGGTACATTGAGCAATTTTGCGGGTGTGAATAGTAGCACTCATAACTTATAGGGTTTGAAGTTCAATGTTTTACAATCTTAACCCTTTTTTAATTTACACATCTGCAGATTACCACTCGTGCGCCTTAAAGTGGCATGTGCAAGTCACATGACCAATTTAACGGTAAAAAATAAACGGAGTTAGGGGGAGTGACCTCCGGTGCAACGAAAAAAGTATTTTAGTATAAAAAGTGGAACGAAAAATAGTTTAGGTATGAAAACCACAATTACCATAAAATTGGGTGATTTTTGATGCAATTTTGCCTAAAAAATATGCTACAAATTGATCATTCAGTAATTATAATAGGACAATCAAAATACAAATGAATGTAGTTTATTATGGTTATATACGGTTTCAAGCCTTCAAATCTTCTTTTACTTTTGGCTCTGTATTTATTCACTTTTTCACGAGTAATTAAGTTGTTGTTGGGTTTTGGGAAAGATAATAAATTTGGTTAGAAAAAAGAAAATACATGATTATATATGAATTTTTGCCACTAAATTGTATAAAATATACAAATTTTTAAGTATCCTTTAAACTGAAAATTTAATAATCATTTAAAGACAGAGAATAGTATTTGTTTCCCAATTAATTTAATTTATAATCACGAATATATGTAACAAGATGCCAAGAACCTATTAATTTGCCAGCCATGGATTATTAGACACTTATACCTAACGTTTGTCGAGTTGAAGGGGATTTCTTAAATGAGAGTTGGTCAACAAAAACATGTACGGGTACTCCTCCAATCTCCCTTTAAATCCATATAATATATTAAAGCACAAGAAAATTCTATACTCACAGCCCGCCAAGTGGCATTATGACGTGAAAAACCACGTGGCGGCTTCCAATTCGTCGACATAAATGTGATGATTTCCTTTTAAAAAAAAACAAACAAACATATCTTTTAAAAATTCGGCTCGCTCAAAGAATAGACTTGAATTTTAAATTTCACATATTTCAATCAGTCTAGATAGATTGAGGATATATGGAAATATTTTAAAATTCAAATCTATTTAGTACATTTAATTAGAGCAAAAAAATATTCCCTTGATTATTGCATGAATTTGAATTCAAATACTCATACGTTAATTCCAAAATTAAATTAAAAAAATCGTAATAAACACTGATCGAAAGATTATGAGCCAAAACCAACCAAAATAACCATAATTAGCGCTGGAATTTTTGTCAAATATGGATTCCCCGATTATCCCAAATTTTTGACCTCCTCAATTTCAAATCTATTTGGACTCTATCTTGCTCTTTCTTTACTTTTAATGTGTAGTGTAAAATATTTTGTAATTTTTTATTTAATTAAAAACGTCGATAAATCTTAGCTTTATCAATTTCAAATCATTTCAAGCCTTGATAACTCAAAAGAGGCAACTCCCTCCTCGCCAATTATCATTTCAATTTATTCGAAAATTCATCAATCTGTCAATATAAAAAGTGAATTGTGAGAATATTTATATATCTTTACATTGATTGATTAAATTTTCGAAAACAATGATATTCACCAATTTAATATGCTTATGTTATAATATATTATTATGTGGATGTCCTTTGAACCAGAAGTGTACAAGAGAAGCTTTGCAAGATTATCTTTCGCGAAGCTTGCTAAGGAAGCTTTGTAAATATCTTCAGTGAAGCTTACTAGGGAAGCTTGGTAAATATCTTCAGAGAAGCTTACTAAGGAAGCCTTACTAAAGGATAGTGTTTATCCTTATGGAAGCTTATAGAGGAAGCCAATTTCCACCTATAAATAGTAGGCTCTAGTTTTCATTTCAATAGACTTCAGAAGTTCTTAACTTCTATCTTTCTCTCTTGTACACTCTCTCTATAATAGTCTTGAAATAAAATATTATCTATTGAGATTATGCTCTTGGTTCTTCGGTTTTATAACACGTTATCAGCACGACTTCGTTCTAGTTCCAGATCCTGAGCTATAGTCACCAAAGTAGGTACGGTATCGGTAAGATCTACCTAGTCTCTTTTCAAGTTATTTCAAAATTATATCTTATATATGTTTGCAGGATTTTAAAATAATAAGTGAATATAACTCTACGATGTTTAAAATTACATCACAGTTAAAACTATGTGGAGAAAGAATAACTGATAACGATATGCTAAAGAAAACTTTCTCCACATTCCTTCTTTGATTTGCTCCTGTAGTAGCAATATCGAGAAAAAGGTTTTAAATGATATTCTGAATTGATCTCATCTGGTTGAGAAAAATAATGAGATCTTATTGAAAAACCACGAAGCCCGCCCCACTGGCTCTACTCTGTTCCCTGAAGTGAACGCGAGTATATATGATAATACTGAGCGAGGCCGAGAACGTGGTCGTGGACGTAATCGCGACCGTGGTCGGGGGAGATTTAATAATCGGTATCATAATGACAATCACCCCAATAATGATGAAAAAATTTCTCGCCACCAGAAGTGGAATAGGGAATGTAATAATGAAATATCATCGACTAGACAAATTAAGCAACCGATAAAAATTGAGAATTTATGTTATCGGTGCAGAATGAAAAGCCATTGAGCCGGTACCTGTCGTACGCCTAAACATCTTGTTAAGTTGTATCAAGCATCAATGCTGAATAAAGGGAAAGATGTTGAAACAAATTTTGTCTATGAAAACGATGATGTAAAGCAAGATCCATCTACAAGTACACATCTGGATATATCAGATTTTCTCAATCCAGATGTAAATGATTACATACTTAATGGGGGAGAAGCCCAAACTAACTAAAGTATCTGACTCATTACAATTTACTTAAGTGTGTTCTATTATTTCAGTGTGTGTGTGTTCTAACATATTTAACTTTTACTTATAAGTATATTTGATTGTAAATGATGTTAATATTAGTGCAATATGAGATATTACAAAGATAATTGATGGCTCCAGAAGAGCTAACATAGTACTACTAAGAGGAACAAAAATAAGTATAAAAATGCATTGTTTTCATTTATGTCTCAAAGAAATTTACTATGCTTTAAAGATATTCGTGAAAATGGATGTCATATTGAGACAAGTAATGAAGGAAAAATGAAATATTTATGCATTACAAAGACTGAATCAGGTAACAAATATGTGGTAGAAAAGTTACCTGTATTTTTCTCTAAAGTATGCTATACAAAGATTAGCATAATTGAAGTATAAATGACAATAAACCAGAAGTTTACTGATATAAATGGTCTTACCAGTAAACCAGAAGTTTACTAATATAAATGATTTTAACAGTAAACCAGAAGTTTACTAATATAAATGGTTTTACCAGTAAACCAGAAGTTTACTGATATAAATGGTTCTACTATATGGCATGACCGGTTGGGGCATCCCGGTTCTAATATGATGCGAAGAATTATGGAAAATTCACATGGGCATCCATTGAAAAACCAGAAGATTTTTCAATCTAATGAATTCTCATGTGCTGCTTGCTCTCAAGGCAAATTGATAATTAAGCCATCACCAGCAAAAGTTGGAATTGAATCTCCAAATTTTTTAGAGAGAATTCAAGGTAATATATGTGGACCTATTGATCCACCGTGTGGACCATTTAGATATTTTATGGTTTTAGTAGATGCATCTACTAAATGGTCACACATAAGTTTATTATTAACTCGCAACCTGCCGTTTGCGAGAAATTCGATTACGATCACAATTTCCAGATTATGTGATCAAGACAATTAGCCTTGATAATACTGGTGAATTTACATCAGAGGCTTTTAATAACTATTGTACATCTATTGGAATAGATGTTGAACATCCAGTTGCTTATGTTCATTCACATAAAATGGTTTAGCTGAAGCATTTATTAAACGAATTTAGTTAATAGCTAGACCGTTGCTTATGAGAGCAAAGCTACCTGTCGTAGCTTGTGGACCTGCTATTTTTACATGCAGCAGCACTTATACGCATCATGCCATCGAGTTATCATAAGTTCTCCCCATTAGAGTTGGCTTATGGTCAGGAGCCAAATATTTCCCATCTAAGAATTTTTGGGTGTGCGCTATATGTTCCAATGGCTCCACCACAACGCACCAAGATGGGACCCCAACGGAGATTGGGGATATATGTTGGGTATGATTCTTCTTCTATTATACGATATCTTGAACAATTAACAGGAGATCTATTTGCGGCACATTTTGCGGATTGTCATTTTGATGAAATTTTTTTTTCCCAACATTAGGGGGAGAAAGTAATAAGCTGGAAAAGGAAATCAAGTGGAATACATTGCAATATTATCTTGATCCTCGTACGAAGCAATATGAACAAGAAGTTCAAAAGATAATCTACTTGCAAGAGATAGCGAATTAGTTGCCAGACGCATTTACTGACCTAAAAAGAGTGACAAAGTCACATGTTCCAGCTGTAAATGCTCATATACGGATTGATGTCCTGATTGGACAATCCGCTAATGAATCTAAACCATGCCTGAAGCGTGGAAGGCCTATCGGTTCCAAAGAAAAAAAAATCCTCGAAAAAGAAAATGAGCAAATTATGAGAAAAGCCCCGTCGAGGTAAATGAATCTCCTGAAGAGATATATGACAAATCTGATCAAATACTTCCAGAAGAAGTTTAGATACCTGTAATCATTAAGAATGATGATATCTCGATCAGTTATGTCAGTACAGGAAAAAGATAGAACCGAGAGGAAACAATTGTCGACAATATTTTTGCATATAATATAACGCTTAATGTTATGGAAAATAACGAGGATCACAAACCTAGGTGTATCGACGAGTATCGATGTTGAAATGATTGGCCAAAGAGGAAAGACGCAATTCAAGCAGAATTCAACTCACTTGAGAAGCGTGAGTTTTTCGGACCTGTAGTCCATACACCTGAAGGTGTAAAACTAGTAGAGTACAAGTGCGAAAACAAAATATATAGCACATTTTGTTGCACAAGAATAAAGCACGTCTTGTTGCACAAGAATAAAGCACGTCTTGTTGCACAAGAATAAAGCACGTCTTGTTGCACAAGGTTTTTCGCAAAGACCTGGAATTGATTATGAGGAGACATATTCTCCTGTGGTGGATGCAATTACATTTCGCTATCTCATTAGTCTGGCAATACATGAAAAGCTTGATATGCGTTTAATGGATGTTGTCACTGCATATTTGTATGGCAGACTTGACAATGATATTTATATAAGAATCCCAGAAGGATTTAAGAGAATCCCAGAAGGATTTAAGAAAATCCCAAAAGTATTCAAGATGTATGATGCATGCAATTCAAATTCTCGAGAAGTTTGTTAAATTAAAATTACAAAGATCTTTGTATGGTTTAAAACGATCTGGACGGATGTGGTATAACCGTCTCAGTGAATACTTGATGAAAGAAGGATACAAGAATTATCCTATTTGCCCATGTATTTTTCATTAGAAAATCTGTTTCAGGATTTGTTATAACGGCCATTTATGTTAATCTAAATGTTATTGGAAGTCCAGAAGAACTTTCAATAGTTGTTAAGCTGCAAATGTGCCTACGAGGATAGAACTCCCAGACGGAGTACTATCAGGAAGGCCAGTGATCTCACCTAACGAAATACATACCCCTGCCCAGAAGAGAGGGAGGCTAATTGATTCCAAGGATTCGCATCCCCGTAAACGGGTGAGTGCACAAAAGTCGAATCCCGTTAGCGATAATAAAATTGGAATCTCATCCGATCTATCTCATGATATTGTTCCAGATTATGGATTCGTTTGAAAACGAAGTCGGGGGACGCCTCGACATTGACATCCATTTCTGAGAATAAAGAAATATCAGTTAGTCATGCATGCATATATGAGATATGTAATCGGGATGGAACAATTATCAACGGTGTATTTACTTATACATTAGCAACTGAGATTATATGTGGTAATGATATTGAACCTCGCTCCGTAAATGAGTGTAAACAAAGAATTGATTGGCCTAAATGAGAGAAAGCAATCCAGTCAAAGTTCGATTCCTTAAAGAAAAGAGGAGTGTTTGGACCAGTAGTTCCTACACCTCTTAGGGTTATACCCGTGAGATATAAATGGGTATTTACGAGAAAAAGGAATGAGAGAAATGAGATTACGAGATATAAAGCTCGCCTTGTGCTATAAGGTTTCTCTCAACGGCTTGGGATTGACTTTGATAAAACATACTCTCACGTTATGGAAGTTATTAGATTCTGATATTTTGTCAGATAATGATCCAGCAGATCAGAAGTCAAAACAACTGCGGCGACTGATTCACGAAGTCACTACCTATAGCCACTTTTGAGAAGTATATGAAAACAATTGGCTTACGCAGATTGTTAGAGCTTCCACCCTTGTAGTTTTCAGGGGGAGTATCCAGACGATACTCAGATTTCATTGTACTCTTTTTTCTTCGGGCGGGGTTATTTTTCCCACAGGGTTTTGTTACCCGCCAAGGTTTTAATGAGGCAATGAGCGTTTATTGAAAAGATTGTGAGTTGTACTCTTTTCCTTCGAGATTATTTTTCCTAAAGGGTTTTTGCTCGGAATGTTTTTAATGAGGCAACACGTGCGGCGCAATTACCATTCAATAGGAATCTCCAAGGAGGAGTAGGCGACTAAGAGATCGCGAGTAATGTTTTGTTCAAGAGGGGCATCATGAAGCTAAGAAATCGTGTACTCTTTTTCCTTCACTAGAGTTTTTATCCCACAGGGTTTTTCTCTGGTAAGGTTTTAATGAGGCATGCTACTTAGCTGCGGACATCCAAGGGGGAGTGTTATAATATATTATTATGTGGATGTCCTTTGAACCAGAAGTGTACAAGAGAAGCTTTGCAAGATTATCTTTCGCGAAGCTTGCTAAGGAAGCTTTGTAAATATCTTCAGTGAAGCTTACTAGGGAAGCTTGGTAAATATCTTCAGAGAAGCGTACTAAGGAAGCCTTACTAAAGGATAGTGTTTATCCTTATGGAAGCTTATAGAGGAAGCCAATTTCCACCTATAAATAGTAGGCTCTAGTTTTCATTTCAATAGACTTCAGAAGTTCTTAACTTCTATCTTTCTCTCTTGTACACTCTCTCTATAATAGTCTTGAAATAAAATATTATCTATTGAGATTATGCTCTTGGTTCTTCAGTTTTATAACAGCTTATTCATTTTGCAACACAGAGTATACATGTAAACATTTAATAATACAATGTTATTCACCAATTCACATGAAGAATTTAATAAAGCTTAATGATGTTCATCAATTACATCGGAACTCAAATTTAAAAAATCTACTACTTCCGTCCCAAAATGATTTTCATACTTTTTTCATCCTCACTTCGAAAGAACTTTGAGTAATCCATCCATCTATATAATCTATATTATATATTATATTAGAAAGCAGAAACATTTAGAGCTCTCTCATTGTGCCACCTCATAATGATGACTCATAATACCACTTGGCACATTTCTACAATTCTATTGGGCAGATCATTTTGAGGCTTTCAACATAAAAAAAAAAAAAAAAAAAAACACAATCAATCCAGAAAATTCAAACGTTAAGAGCGAGTGTTCACTTTTCACTCTCACTCTTCAGTCTCTCTCTTCCTCTTATGAATGGGCTTCCCTGTAATTACCATCAAACAGGTTTTCATTGTCCCCCTAACTTCTTCTGCTCTTTCAAATTAGTTGGGTTTTTTTTTTTGTTTTTTTTGTTTTTTACAATTTAATCGATTTTCAGATCTGAAAGGCCCAAGATTTTATTTTTTTGTCGGTACGATGATAAAGAAATTCAATCAGAAAGAAAAAGGTATAATCTTTATTTGTAATTCTTTCAAATTATTTGATTTGTTTTATGATGATAAAGTTTCCGTTTTTCTTCAATTTCATCGATCTTCAGATCTGACGAATCCAAGATTCGATTTTTTTTTCTCAGTATAATGATTATTTATTTCTTGCAGAAATACATCGATTTTCAGATCTGAAGCATCCATAACAATTCAATCCTATTTCACGGTGAGTACCCAATAGTAGCAATCGTTTATTTGAGTTCATGTTCACTTATGTAATTATTTTTAAATTTAAGATGAATTATTCAGATAGATGGGAGCTGTTCACACACAGAAACTCCAACCCAACTGCCCTTTGGATTTATTCGGATCCAACCCATCTCTCGCCGACAGTCCAAGTGCCGATTTCTGCCACCTCCGGGTCGGGTTGCATCATCAACAACATCTTAACACTGTTGTTTGGATCATCTCCGTTTTCTTGATTTGAAACTGTCACTCCATTGGACGGCCATCGAGATATGTCTCTGAAATTCCCTTCCTGAACCTCATTGCTCTTGATTCCGTGAGTTTATTTCAATTTTAATTCATATTGTTCTTGTTATTGCACCAATTAAAGAATTGAATGCTTGATTTTATTGCAATGCATTGACTGAGCTGGCGATCTGTAAATGTCTGTATCTTTCTATGTTCATGGTTGTTTGTATGCTATTTGATTCCGTGCAAAAACAACTTGTGCGGTATAGTAGTTAAACGCTATTTGATTCCGTGAGTTTATTTCAATTTTGATTCATATTGTTCTTATCTAAATATAAGCCTCAATTTGAAAAAAAAAACAAAACAAAACAAAACAAAACGTAAAAAAAGAAGTTTATTGCTCTATTCATATTTTCCATTGATTTTAATTAATAACTAACACTGCATTTTCGAATTTTATTAATAAAAAAAAGGTTATTAAGGAAATGATTGTAGTATAATTTTAATTAAGGAAATAAATATTTTTGAATACCAATTCTTATGAAAGTCTAATTGAAATGGATAAATGAAAAAATGAGTTTATTAATTCGTTGAATTTCAAAAAAGCATTCTAAAATTTGAAAAAGAAACGGATCACTAATCATATCTTTTTGGCATGTATATATTCTTGAATTAATAATTACCAAAAATAAATCAAATCAAATCCTGCCTACTTACTAGAAAGTCAAACTATTGGTTAGCTCATTTTGAGGCTTTCAACATAAAAAAAAAATAAAAAAATTACAAATTGCAAAGATTCGGCTGGTATGATAGAAAGATTTGAAATTTGAAATTCAAATCTTGGCAAATTAAAACAAATCGAGAAGAATATTTATAATCCTTCCAAAAAAAATAGCTCATTTTGAGGCTTTCAACATAAAAAAAAAAATTACAAATTGCAAAGATTTCGGCTGATATGATAGAAAGATTTGAAATTTGAAATTCAAATCTTGGCAAATTAAAACAAATCGAGAAGAATATTTATAATCCTTCCAAAAAATTAGCTCATTTTGAGGCTTTCAACATTAAAAAAAAAAAAAATACAAATTGCAAAGATTTCGGCTGAATCAAGATTTGATTAGAAATTTTAATTTCAAATTTTAAATCTTCATCATACTCCCTCCGTCCCTATTTACCTTACAAAAATTACCATTTTGGGTGTCCCTATTTACATTACAAAATCCCAAAAAAGAAACTTTTAAACATTTTTTAAATAGTGAGACCCACTTGTCATACTCACAACAACTATCCACTTACTTTTCTCTACCCACTTTCTCTCTCCCACTCAACTATCTACACTCACAACACATCAACTTTACAATTATTTTCTTAATTTTTGTGCAAAGCCTCATTTTTGTAAGGTAAATAGGGACGGAGGGAGTATGTCAAAGATTTGATTGAGTTTATTTTCATTCTCATCGGGTGGTTAAATATTTTCATGCTCATACAGTCCCATAGGTTACAGTTAAGGACATAACTGTAAATTAATAGTTAATAGATAATTTGGAATTTGAAATTTCAAAGAAGAATTCAATATTATTTAGGAGTTGATTGAATAATATAGGAGTTGACACATTTAATCGGTTAAAGTAATTATTGTTATCAAAAGTTTAGCAAAAATTTAGGAGTTGATTGATTTAGTTCATTGTGGAAATATAATCTATATATTAATACAAATCTTAACCTTCTTTCATTCGGTTTTTTTTTTTTTTTATTATTCCGTTCATTTTTCTTCCACATGTTTTACTCATTTTCCAGCCTCCCCAAGCTTTTGAGTTCATTTGAGGTAATTCTAATTTTTTTTTAATTTTCTTTCATAATAATTTTCTTGCATTATTATTGAGGCTTCTATAGGTAATTCTAAAAAAGTGTGTTTTTTATACATTAATGATTATATAATACTTTTGCTTGAATCGGGTATTCAATTTTCTTTTGCCTAATACTTTTGATGTAGCAGGAATTTGTTGATTTAAAATTTAAATACAAATGAGCTTTATCAAAATGATTTCAAATCTCAATTTTGAAGTATGATATGTATGTTTGGAACCCATGGTTGTGCTATATCCATTAAAGATGTGTACCATCTTATACACTCTCTCTGAGTTTAGATTTCATGTCTCTGCTATAGCATTTCAGGTATAAATTTAGATTGCTTTCAATACCGGTTTACATCTTCTTTTTTTTATTTAATTGATATACAACCGTACAACATGAACATGAAACAAAAATAATTTCATACAACTTTACAACATGAAGTGCAAGTAATGATGCTCTTGATCAAATGAATTGACGGGGACATAATAAATTCAAAGTTTTTTCTTTGCATTTGTTTGTTTCCAGTTATATTTCTCTCTTTAGTTTTTTTTTTTTTTTTTTTTTTTGCAAATGCTCTTCTTGGACTCATGTAGTATAAAAACTTTCGTACTCTTAAAATGACCTGGGATGAATTTCTATGGAATTGACTTTTTGCAGTTTAAGTAAACGCATGAAACTCCCACTAATTGATTTGTTGTAAGTTCTGTTCAATCAAGTTTACTCTGTTTTTTTTTTGTTTTTTTTTCCCACAGCTCGTGTTTATTCCCAGCTTCCTAAGCTTTGAGTTCATCCTAGGTAGGTAAGTTTGAATTCTTCATTTTCTTTCATGGAAGCTTCAATTTTAACTCTGCCATCTTTAGTTTCGTTTTCAATTTTCCCACAGCTCGTGTTTACTCTGCCATCTTTTAATGTTTTTTTTTGTTTTTTTGTTTTTGCTGCAGGTTCTTCCTTTCATTCCAACTCGCCATGGAAGCATCAATTCTCGCACTTAAATATCTCCATAGCCGGTTTGTTTTTCACACTCTCGACCGGACCTTCACCAAAGCCAGTAAACCAGAGCCATTATATGCTCTACCTAATAATAAGGTAACCAGGACAATGCATTTTCAATTATCTATTTTTGCATTTGATCAATAGTAAATACTACTAACTCTGTCTCTAAATATTGTCCCAAAAGTTTTCAAAACTGCTTTTGATGAAGAGAAAATTATCATTTTTTATACACTCAAATAGGGACAGAGGGAGCAGCATACATTTTTAAGCACAAAAATTTTTGATCCAGATTTAACTATATTTATGAATTACAGGAAATGACGCTAAACGGTCGGGTGATCCTTTCGTTTTTTTTTTTCACGTTTGCTACCAGTCTAACTTGGCCAGAATTCACAATTTTTTTTGAGAAGACAGGCTTGAAACCACAAGATAATCCTGATATTTTGCTTCAGGTTTTTACAGTCAAATTGAACGAACTGGTCAATAGATTGAAAGAAGAAAAACTATTTCTTTATTTCAGTACACGTAAGTTATTATTTATATAGATAAGCGATAGTGTTTATTTTTACTATCACTGCCTATGAATTTATTTTGTATAATTAAATAGTTTAGTTACTGATACATTCATATAAATACAGGTTTGATGTGCAAGGTGTTTGAGAAGAGAGGTCTTTCTCATGCTCATATTCTTCTTTTTATCAGCATTCAAGATCAATCCCGCATTACCCATATCACCAACACGGAAGGATCAACGTTAGGCTAGAATAAACGTTAGCCAATTTTGTTTCCAGTTTGTTTTTCTCTTTTATAAGTTTTTTTATTTTAAACAACATTGGCTATCTCATGTAATCCGACTCTTCTTTGGGTAATTTTCATTCTTGAGTATGAAATTTATTTTAATTATATTGGAATGAATCATTTGAATGAATAGAATATGTTCTGAATTTTTGTTTTTTTTTTTGTACATAAGCAAACAAATGAAAAGAACTAACATAAGTGGTCATGCAAATATTTTTAAAATCGTCTCACTATTGCTAATGCCGAATTCAGATAAATAATTTTTAAATTTGCAATCCTTGCATCGAATTTAATTTCACTATTGCTAAAGTTTTATGTAAAAATGGAAAATATTGTTGAATAAAATAAAATTGACATAAAAATGGAAAATTTTGTTGCTAAAATTAGACTTTCTGTAGAACCGTTAATATTTAAATTGAAAGAATTTAATTAAAAACGTTTTCTAAATTTAAGTTAATATAAAGTTACAATGTATTTGAAATAAGAAAAATAAAGATAAAGATGATACACATTATCATAAATGGAAGATACACATTATCATAAATGGAATATACACAATCTCAGTACTTTGAAATGAAATTCTTAGATTACATTGTCACCTAAATTTAAGTTGTTATCTAAATTCATTTTTGAAAAAAAAAAAACTCAAAAAGTTTGAAAATAACACCACAAATCTGTTGGAGTCTTGCACTGACAGTTATTTTTGGAGAGGTGTGTAGACTAGAATTATGGATATTTGCAAATATTAAGGGAAGTTAAGAAAAGCTTTTATCTAATTGTGATCCTCCATTATTTTTTGAGAAAAATCCTTCAGTATTCCAATTTTTTACGCGTTATAAACGTTTCTTAACAAAATAACGCGTATTAATCCGAACAATTGGAGATCTTCTTCTTATTCAAATATATTGAGTAAAATCAAGGGAAATATTCGTTCAGATTTTACATTTGGCAATAAAACTCATACATTGCGTTCCTTTGTTTATCTCCCACATGATTTTACATTTAGTCAATTTTTAAGTTACGACCTGATCACTATTTACACCTTATTTTATGTGCAGGTGAAAGTCAATTAATGACCCCAACATTGCCTATGTGTTCCATAATGAATAGTAAGAATTTTCATATTTTATTAATCGTTGGGAAAATTGTATAATTTATATACATATTTTACTTTTTTTTTCCGTAGCTACCACACCAATGGGCACTAATCCAACAAGCTTAGAAGTTAGAAGAAGTGGTCGGCCAGTTAGTAAAAGATTTGGGGGTTTACAATCTCTCAAAAAGAGATTGGATATTGATCACTACAATTCTCAGAAGCTTCTACAAGGAGATGAAAATATTCCTCCAACTGATGATGTGAATTTCAGTCAAGTATTAGGCCCAACGAACATAGAATTGAGAAGAAGTGGTAGGCCAGTTAGCCAAAAAACTGGAGTTTTGCGTTCCGTCAGCAAAAACTTGAATGTTGATCACTTCAGTTTGGAAATTCAACATCAAGGAAAAAATAGCAGTGACTCATTTAATCATATGGATATAGGTACAAAATTACAGAATATTAAAAATGAACAATTTTCACTATTTTAAATGGTTTTTTGAGGCTTCTTTTAATATGTTATAAAAGAATGATTCTATCGTGCTATTACATTTCTCAAGATTCTGCGAGGCTTGAATCACAAAGTGCGTTGCCAACAAATCAAAGAGTTAAGACGAGAACATCACGAGGTAATACTTGGTTTTAATATTTCCTAAATGTTTTTGTGATTCAATTGTTAATTATTTTTTAGTAATGACAATATTTTTGTTACTTGACTTTATTTAATCAGATTTTATTAAATCAGCAGGTGGAAGTCAATTGGTGACGCCAACATTTCCTATGAGTAACATTATGAACGGTAAGAATGATAATATTTTTAATGTAATAAAAAACTCAAAGTTACCTTAAAACTCAAAAGTGGACATTCAGGGACGGAGAAAAGAAAACAATAGGGTTGCTCTTTACAACTCATAAAATATGATTGCTTTAACCAACTATTTGAGAAATACTCCATCCGTCCCGAAGTGAATCAAACCAAAATAAATAAACTACTGTAATAACATCTTTGTGTTTTCAGTTCATAATGAACCCAGTTGATCACAGAATGTGGTGTGAAAATCAGAACACATGAGTAGTTTGAACAGTTTTTAGCAACTGTAATTATGCACAGAAAGAATAGTGAACATTCAGGGACGGAGAAAAGTAATCAATAGGGTTGCTCTTTTAAACCTCATAAAGTCTGATTGCTTTAACCAACTATTTGAGAAATTACCAGATGATATTTTGATAACGGATGCAGCTGATCCTATTGCAACTATTGTTCAAAACACGTATCCTGACATATTACATAATATGTGTATTGATGGTTTTTTTCAGGATAGAGCAATTTTGGCACCAACTAATGAGATAGTAGATACTATCAATGATTATGTGATGTCACTATTGCCCGGTGAAGAAGTGTTGTATATGAGTTCAGATAGCATCAGCAAGGAGGATGGAGATATTGCTGGCCATGAGGATGTATTTTATGTTGAGTTTCTTAATACGATTAAATGCTCGGGATTGCCGAACCATTCTATACGTCTGAAGGTTGGGTGTATAGTCATGCTACTCAGAAACATTGATTAAGCTTCAGAATTATGCAATTGAACGAAACTGATAGTTACAAATCTAGGTAAACATATAGTTGAAGCAAGAATGCTCTCTGGAAAGAATACTGGCATGGAGGTGTTTGTGCCTAGAATGATGTTGAGCCCATCCGATTTGACAAAATTCCCAGTTAAATTCTAACGTAGACAGTTCCCATTGAATGTTTGCTTCGCTATGACTATAAATAAGAGTCAGAGACAATCTCTTTCTCATGTTGGGCTTTATCTTCCTCGACCTGTATTCAGTCACGGGCAGTTGTATGTGGCAATCTCGAGAGTTACAAGCAAAAAGGGGCTCAAAGTGTTGATTTGTGAAAAGGATGGTCAAACCAGCGATATGACCACTAATGTGGTCTATAAAGAAGTTTTTCACAAATTATGAGGTAATTCTAAATTTTTAAACATTCATCCTTAGTTGGTTCAGCAATCAGAATTTATGAGTTTTAAAGAGCAGCTCTATAGATATTTTTTTCTCCGTCCCTGAATGTCCACTTTTGAGTTTTTAGGAAACTTTAATTTTTTATTTCTGATTTTGTCCGCGTTCGATTGTATTATAATGTTCCATTGTGCAGGTTGGGGTGGAGAAAATGCACAAAGACAACAAGTATGTATTATTTCTCTTCATGATGATGTTAGGCTTCATCCTGGATCGATTGGGGCCCTCACTGCCGAGATGGGAAAGAATCCTGAGGTAAGGCGCACCTTCAATTACTTTCACCTATTGCCATACATGTAGTTTGAGTAGTCAGGTCTAATCTTCTCCTTCTATTTATTTCATTTTCTCTCCCATGTTGCTTAACTTCACAGCTTTTACATGCAGATTTTCATTCAAACTGGATATCCCCTTGATTTACCATCTGGAATTTTGGGAAGTTACTGTATTTATGAATACCACATGGTACGGTACCAAAATTTATGCTCAGCATTTATGTGCTTATTAATACCCGTTCGATTAATACCTGAGAAAGGTTTGGTTTTATTTATCCCCATGTAACAATCTTCTGTATTAACTTAATTGGACAAACTTGCCCTTCACAATTTCAAGCCCTGGGTGTTTATCAGGAGAACAAGAACGGTAAATTTACTCTTTGTTGCCCTTTTCAACCTCTGCCATGGTCGATTGCATACCCCCATCGTCAACTTCAAGTTGCTGTCATCATTAATCAACTGCAGAGTGCTTTTGTTCTTGGGTATTTGTCACTTTTTGTAGCCTAAGTTGCAGAGATACTTAATCTCATTTTGGAGGAATTGAGTAGTAATGATTTTTGTGCTTTCAGTTAGGAGTATGTCAGTTTATAGGTTATTGATCAAGTTTAAAATGGTTGATTAGAGATGGTGTTGTGATTTTGACAACGAGGAAGACAATCAAATCAAGTGGATATTTTGGTAAAATTCATACTAATCCCGTTGTTTACACCGTTTTTACCAAACATCATATTGTAATTGAGAATGAAACTATTAATACAGGTTCATAATAGCAAGGGTATTAATAATACACAGGTTAATGATACAGGTTAATTGTAACGGGTTACCTAACGAGCCCTAAGTGTAGTTATAGTGAATAGAAGGTCTGAACTTTTAGTTGCTAATCCGGTGGGGTTATCTGAAAAGTAGGAGACCACGCGTCTTATTTGATGTTACACTTGTCAAGAATAAGTTGGGTTATAAGAAAACAATGTTCATTGTCAAGGTCATCCTCATCTTGATGTTAACATCATCGTTGTACTTTATATAGCAATGTAGATCATGGGGGGTTTATTAATGAAAAATGTCAAATTTGAATATCATTTAGAGACAGAGGGTTTTTTTTTTTATTCTTAGCATTACTATGCTCCCGTCGAATCTCGACGGGTCACTCACTAGTAATATATTAAATCAGAAACATTTTCAGGCCTCACAACGCGCCACGTGGAATTCCACGTCATTAAGCCATGTGGCAGCCTGTGATTGGAAGCTTCAAATTTACATTTTGAAATTTTAGGAGAAATTTTAAAACATAACCGTATGATCTTTTGGGTTAGCCATTTGCATGATTTTAGAAAAACATGTACGTGAAAATAAATAATTCAACACCAAATTTCCAATTTGCGGATGATATCAATTTCGTAAAAAAAAACGTTTTTCAAAAACATGGGATGTTATTATCTTAAAGATTTTGTCCGTATTTTTATGCGAAATTTCTAATTTGCGTATGATCTCAATTCCGTAAAATAAAAAATCGCTTTTTGAAAATATGAGATGTTATCAGCTTAAAGATTTTTTCCGTATTTTTAGGCCAAATTTCCTTAATTTAAGCACGATAAAACTTAGGAATTTAGGCATTGTTTGACTTAGAGGTGGTCTCCCATGAGAACAAGGGGATCTGTCTCATGCATGAGACGGGTCGACCCATGACCCATGGGGCATGACCCGCCATGTGGCAGCCTCTCATAGGCCCTTTTTTTTTTTTTTTTTTTTTTTTTTGAGTTTTTATATTGTTTTTTCGGCTTTTCGGCCGTTCACCAAAAGTAATAGTTACCATAACTTAATGTAATGACTGTATACTTATAAAGTAACATTGTTCATAAGATAACGTAACACCTGTTTTACAAAAACAAAAACTCGTTTTACCCATTTTTTCAAATGTAATACTAACTATAATTACACGTAACCCAAAAATATCTAAATATAATTATCATTTATACTGAAATGTAATAATGCTTTTGCAAAAATGTAAAATATTGTGTATTTTGATTTAATTTTTTGAAAGAAAGTAACATTTGAAAAGTAACAACTCATATATGAATGTAATTGTTTGTACATGTAAATGTAACACTTTAATAAAAGAAATTATAACATATTTCTATAGATAATGTAATACTTTTACATGTAACACTAATCAAGTGTTTTTAGCTCTAAAAATGTAAATGGTTGAATTATTACTTTTTCTATACATATGTGTTACAATTATGTATAAACATTATTACATATGAGTAACACGTTCGTTACATTTTAGTTGTAATAAGTATTACTTTTGGCAAACGAAGAAAACATAGAAAAAAAAACACTGTTACATTTCTGTATATATGTATTACTTTTATGTATACAAACTATTACTTCATATGAATGCAGTCATTACATTAAGTTATAGTAACTATTACTTTTGACAAACCGAAAAAAAAAATATTTTTTTTTTAAAAAAAAAAGCCAAAAAAAAAATATATATTTGGGGGCCTATGAGAGGCTGCCACGTGGCAGGTTCGACCCCGGGGCCCTGGAGCTGGTTCGTGGGTCGGGCGGGCGGGTCAAAAAACCGACCCGTCTCATGGATGAGACGGATCATGCATGTGTGCACACAAGTTTTTGTCTTTGACTTATTGCTTTCAATTTATAAATAAATCAAAAAATTGCATGACGATTCTATATATTATATCATATACAACATTACATTAAAAGAAACCATAATTCTTCCCTCTTCCATCGTTTGGGAAAACAACAATTAGGTATGGCTCCTTCTTTTACTTTTCTTTTATTTCATTTTTTTCTCTCTGAAATGTAATTTTAAAAATGAACTAAATTATTGCATGATCTACAAATATATCACCAATGTCATTGCATTCGGAACAACTATCCACTATTATTCATCCCTTAATTTCCGTGCAAAACTCATTTTGTCCATATAGTTATGTGTCAAATGGATTATAGAACTAATGATTTAATTAGTTTCTTATAACATTGATTTAGACTATGGAGAAAGTACGTTATGGAGGTTAATTTCTGCTTGCAGTGCTTATGCAAGAGTAGTTAAATATATATTTTCATGTACTATTTTGTTGCTATTAAGGATTGATGTTGACGATGAATGACTGGTTTTTTTTTTTTTTTTTTTCAAATTTGTTCTTAATCAAGAGCAAATTTGAAACTTTTTCGGGCATTCATATTAGGAATGCGTTAGTATATATTTTATTTTTGTTGAAGAATAACTTTCGCCAATTTCCTTTTTTTTTTTTTTTTTTTTTGGTAAAGAATATAAGTTGAACTCTCATTTCAATATACGAGTGCAAACCAAAATTACAAATCAATGAAAGGTATGGAAGATTGAAAATCATATTTAAATAAATATCCTCAACATTTCAAAGTGAAATTTGAACTTCATTTAGAGACAGAGTTTTAAGAAACTTTCATCATTGTTTAATTATTTATGCTATTTTGGGTTTCTCTAACTCACTTCCCCGATCTCTATTTTTGTTTTAACTTGGTTACCTCGCGTTATTCTTATTTCTAAAGCTGACTATAGTTGGTTAGCTATGTCAATATCAATTTGGGGTGCATGTGTAATTTTTACTTTTCTAACTCACTTTAACAATTGATCTTTAACATAATTTTAAAATGTTTTATTATTTGTGTTTCTGATTGTTGGCTGCACTTCTGTTATCAACTATTTCTTCATGTGCTTTGTTCTCTATGTTAGTTAGTATGTGTAAATCCTTTTATTCAACTGTAATCAACATGAAGGGAATATCAACATATTCTTTAACAAAACTTTACGATTCAATGACAAAAATTGTACGTCTACATGTCGTCCTCTTTGCCTAGGGATCTGTTTGCAGAGTAGATTTACGCGTTCCTGGTGGTATTGCAACCAGTCAACTGTCGATCTAATATACAAGGTATGCACCTAACAGTCTTCTTAAGAGGCATTCATGGGCATGTAAGCAAGATACTTTCACTCTAGGCTCCGAAATGCATGTTCAATATATATTTATTTGTATGTTAATGCACGGTCAGTTTGATAACATATACTTACTTGCCTCACATAGGCTTAGATGTAAAGGGGATATAATCACTATGTTAAAAATAAATCTTTTTTGGTGACAAAGTTACAGCCCTCACAATCGCAGTTGAGCATGTCCCAGTATGTTTGAATTTTTTCTTTTGATATCACATCCTACATATGCTTGCATTAGATTACCATCTCATTTGATAATCCCCTATTTTGGTTTCCAGTTCCCTAGATCATAATGGGCGTTTTTGTAGGAGAAATGAATAGGAAATAAATAGTGAGTGGTGAGTCTTCTTCACTCCAGCGAGTTCCAGAGATTGAGACTAAATGCTAAAGATAAAGCACCCGAGAATGAGAACCAAGTACATGAGGAAATAGACGTTCAGCTTCAGCTTGATAATAAAGGGAGCTCGGAGATGCTCAAATCTTCTCCGTTAGCATATGAGACACGAGAAGTTATGATGACGGTGATGGTCAGAGGCGTTCTCAATTGGAATATAATGAGTGGTAGTGAACCCTTTAATAAAAAACGTTATAGTATAGTGATAAGTGCTTCTGTTTATTACCAGGATGACCCAAGTCCGGTTCCTAATATCAATGAACGGACATGGGTTACTTGTAGCTTTAGAGGGAATATATTGGTGTTCCTGGACCCTTTTATGTCACCTTTTCTTTTTTGACAATGGGGAAGGAGAGATTTGAACCCGATACTTTCCCTTTGTAGTACGACAAAGGTTTATGCCATGTGAGCTAAGGCCCATAGTCTATTACCCTTCTTTTTTGAAATATATTACCCTTCTTTTTTGAGATAAGAAAGAATATGTTATTTTAATTATCTATGCAAAATGGGCTTCTTTTATACTTTTAGGTAAAATGAGAAATTTGATATTTTTTTCATACATTGTTCTATATGTTAGTTAGTGTGTGTGAATCTTATTATTTTGTTATATAGGTGAAATTTCATGTGTTTGCATAACATGCTGGAGTTCTCATTTATATTGAATTTGACATATTCTTCAATGAAAATAACATCTTAAATGTAACGTACATCCATGAATAAAATGAGAATGTTGCAAGTACATGAATCACCATTTTTTATTTTCTTCAATTTGAGTACTGATTGTAATGTGTGTGTAATTATGTGTCGTAGATATTGGATGGTAACTGCAGTCTCCCAAGGTTTATAAATGAATCACCGTTGTTGATTTTATGGTAGCATTACACACACTATACTATAAGAGTCTTTTTTTTTTTTTTTTACTTTTTTTTTTCTTTTTTTTTTTTTTGGAGGGGGGGGGGGTCTTTATACTTTATATTACTTCCCATAATATAGAGTTGTCCAGCATATTTGCCACTTATTATACACCTAATTACCAGATTTAGGCTTTTTAAATTTAAGACTCTCTATCTCTCTCTCTCACACAGAGAGTATGGAAATGCCTTGCATCAGTTTTTCTTAATTAATTAGCCTTATTATTCCCGTCGAATTTCGACGGGTTACTCACTAGTAAGATTTAACAGCGTAAGTATTGTGACTATAAAAAATGAGGTATGAGAAAAATGTATAGTATATAATAATGAGTAGAAAATTGTTATAAGTGTAAATATGGGTTCAACCAAATAAAATATTTTTATTTTGGGGTTGTCTTATTTTGAGTGGAACTTCCAAAAATGAAAAAAAATGTCTTAATTTGAGTGAAACGGAGGGAGTATGTCATTGTATGACTATTACTCCATCTGTCCCGAAATAAATATTGAATAAGATGCAAAACGAGGGTTAGGAATCTAATCTAATGTAATGTAGATTTCATTGTATGCTATATTCGTTGAGGCACACAGCTAATAAAGTTCTATTTCATTTCATTCGTCTTCTTTATTCGTTAAATATCTTTCTTCATAGGAATTTTCTATTTTAAACAGAGTCTAAACCATGATTTGAATTATGATATGAACTCCAGTCTGAATGACGGTTTGAACCACGATCTAAACCACATTCTAGACCACGGTTTGAACACGGTCTAAATCGCTGTCTGAACTACATAACTGATGCGCGGTTTGAACCAAACTGAACTAAATTATGACGGTTTAGTTTGTTCGGTTTGAACTTTTTAGCGGTTCAGTTCGATTTCAATTTTTTTTTCGAACCGATGACTAGTGGTTCAATTTTTAAAATAATCGAGACCGAATCAAACCAAATCATTTACACCCCAACTCAAAGTAAATAGTCATCTCTTTACGTAGTTTCATCTAGTAATGTTTAAGGATAAAACCATCTACAATGGTTTCAACACCCATTCCATTCAACACCCACTTTAACACTCCACATCATCTTCTCTCTCTTCCACATAATAATTCAACTACCATTCAAGTTTTACAACCTACAATGGTTTTGTTTAATAAAATTCAACACCCTTCCAACTCATCATCCTATACCCACCACTTTTATTTTATTTTATATTCTTTATTTTTATTAGTAAAATAATATTAAATATAATTATTATCATCATTTATAATTAAAAATAATAATTACTTGAATTTTCAGTGTTGAAATGGTTATTATTGGGATCCATTTCACTAAAAAGAGGGTTTTATTTTTGTGTCCAAATCAAATGAAACTTGCATCTATTTATAGAGTTTTTTTTTTAAATGAATTTTGGTGTAAAAAAATAAATTAATTTACTGTAAAATAATTGAGCTCAAATAATTGGGATGATAAATTAATCCAAAAATCTCAAGAACCAATCCTGAGCTGCCAAGTGTCCCAATCAGGAAAAAGAAAAAAAAAACCTGACTTCTGCGCCTACATAAGCCTTGGTCGGAGAGTTTAGTTCACGCACCATGTCCGCCCAATGGTTTGGCGTCGATTGTCTTCTTTGCCAACCCTTTTTTTTGGATTCAACATGTTGAATTTATTCAACACCCCTCCCCCCCCAACTTTCAACACCCATTAAACACCATTGCATCAATTAAACACCTACAACATGTTGAATTGACTTTTCAACACCCTCATTCAACACCATTGTACATGGTCTAAGACCATGTACAATGGTTTCAACACCCATTTCCATTCAACACACACTTTAACATTCCACACCATCTTCTCTCTCTTCCACCTAATAATTCAACTACCATTCAACTTTTAACCGGTGATGTTCACTTTGGGCCTAAGCCCACGAAACCCGTTTGAGCCCGTGTCCATATGGCCCGGGTCTGTGAGCCCGTGTCCAAGCCCGGCCTATTCTCGGTCTGGGCCCGGGTTGTGGAAATGATGCACGGGCCGAGCCAAAGCCCGCGGATCTCTTGGTCCGTTTGGCCCGTGTCCGTATGACCCGTTATTTACTAAATGAAAAATTCAATCTATTCTATACTCCCTCCGTCCCACTCGAATTAGGATTCTTGGTCAATCTCATTATAATTTGATCAATAATTTGAAGAAAAATAATTACTTCTAATAAAATTTAAAAAAATGTTATTGTATCATGGTTACTAATAAATTCAATAACTACTTTTTGATTTTCATTAAGATAATTATTTTTTTTCAAATTATTGGTCAAAGTATAATTAGATTGACCAAGAATTCTAATTCGAGTGGGACGGGGGGAGTATGCCATAAAATTTAATAAAATAATATAAAATAACTTAAATTTAATAACTAACTATATTTAAATATAGACAAAGACTTCCGTGCACCACGCATGATCCGTCTCATCCATGAGACGGGTCGGTTTTTGACCCACCCGCCCGACCCACTGAACCGGCTCCAGGACCCAGGGGTCGACCCTGCCACGTGGCAGCCTCTCATAGGCCCCAAATTTTTTTTTGTTTTTCTTTTTAATTTTTTTTTTTGTTTTTTTTTTCTGTTTGTCAAAAGTAATAGTTACTATAACTTAATGTAATGACTTTATTCATATAAAGTAACAGTTTGTATACATAAAAGTAATACATATATAGAGAAAAGTAACAGTGTTTTTTTCTATGTTTTCTTCGTTTGCCAAAAGTAATACTTATTACAACTAAAATGTAACGAACGTGTTACTTATATGTAATAATGTTTATACATAATTGTAACACATGTATAGAAAAATTAATAATTCAACCATTTACATTTTTAGAGCTAAAAACACTTGATTAGTGTTACATGTAAAAGTATTACATTATCTATAGAAATATGTTATAATTTTTTTTATTAAGGTGTTACATTTACTTGTACAAACAATTACATTCATATATGAGTTGTTACTTTTCAAATGTTACTTTCTTTCAAAAAATTAAATCAAAATTCACAATATTTTATATTTTTTCAAAAGCATTATTACATTTCAGTATAAATGATAATTACATTTAGATATTGTTTGAGTTACATGTAATTATAGTTAGTATTACATTTGAAAAAATGGGTAAAACTTGCTTTTGTTTTTGTAAAACAGGTGTTACGTTTACTTATGAACAATGTTACTTTATATGTATACAGTCATTACATTAAGTTATGGTAACTATTACTTTTGGTGAACGGCTGAAAAGCCGAAAAAATAATATAAAAATTCAAAAAAAAAAAAAAAAAAAAATTGACCTCTGGGAGGCTGCCACGTGGCGGGTCATGCCCCATGGGTCATGGGTCGACCCGTCTCATGCATGAGACGGATCCCCTTGTTCTCATGGGAGACCACCTCTTAAATATAAAAGACAAATAAAAGTACATATTAAATCACTTTTTACACTAATTAAAAATAAGTGTGACATAAATGTATCACTTTGATCTTGCAAGGGCGAAGAGGCTCGATTTGGGACGGCGCCAACGACAATTTTGGTACATTGTATATTACATTGCAACTCTAATGAAACTTAAAAGCATCAATATACCATTTGTTTCAAAAAGAAAATTTATTCTTTTAACTTGATCTCGCTATTGCAATGTAGTGAGGTGACATAAAACGAATTCGTAATTGTGCAAGGACTTGTGTTGTTCGTCTACACAACAGTTGATGAACACTTAGTCGCAATCATTTATCTCGACTAGTAATTTAGCCCGTGCTCCGCACGGTAATGGATTGGGAGCACATAAATAAAGGAATGAGATGACAAAATAGTAAACTATTTTTCTTAGATATTGAGTTCAAAAAGAAAATGGGATACACCTAACAAATGACAATTTTACCCATGTCTTTGAGAAGTTATTTATTTGAATTTCAGTATAAAAATTTGAGGTTGACTTGCAAGCCAATAACGTTGAAGTATGAGGAGAGGGAACAATCAAAAATATTTTCGATAAAGTTTAAGCCGTTTATCAAAAATTAATGAGACCGTGTGTAGAGATTAGTTAATATACCATATTTGGTTTATTTTTAGATGAACGTAAACTTTAGTAGTTCATTCGTTGAAGATATTGTTATACATTCGATGTACATTTCATGAGCTTTAACATGTTCTCAACCTTTGAAATTCTATGACCTATAATTGCAACTGAAGTGATAATTACTTAAGTCATAATAGTTTGATTTTGTTAATTTAGTGTTATGGATTATCAATATGACTATTGGAAACCTTCAAAATTTAATAATATATTAAAATTAATTATTAATGAATACATGATTGCTCACAATAAATTTAGTATTAACTTTTGACCTTTCAATTTTCTATTCTAGATTATATATATGAGTATTGCATCTATAGAAAATGACTATAAGTAGAATTAGTCTTTTATAATATTTTAAAATAATAAATTAAAGATAATAGTATCCTATATAGTTACTAATAAAATTAGCTAACATTATTGGCTAAGAATGAGAAAAATAAATAACCTCTTAGTTGTAGGAGCAATGCTCACATCGCTTCATGAGACAAAAGATTTGGTTAATTAATATTATAAATAATAATAGTTAATATATATGATAACTATTATAAGTAACTAATAATATTAATAATAAAAGTTAACTTATATAATAACTATTATGGTTAACTAATGTTATTCATAGTATTAGTTAACTTATATATATAGTAACTATAATAGTTAACTAATACTATTAATGGTAATAGTTAATTTTTATATATAGTAACTATCATTATTAACTAATACTACTAATAGTAATAGTTAACTTATATAGTAACTATCATTGTTAACTAATACTATTAATAGTAATAGTTAACTTATATAGTAACTATTATGGTTAAATAATACTATTAATAGTAATAGTTAACCTATATAATAACTAATATCTTTAAGTAATATTATTAGCTAATAAAAAGAATATCAAAAGTCACTTAGAGTTTAAGGTGGTGATGACATGGCTTCACCAAAAGCAACCTTTAGCAAAAAATGTTCACGTGACGAATCTACATCCCTCCGCCTCAGCTTTTAATATACTTCATTCGTCCCAGCTCACTTGATACTTATTTCCATTTTGGTCCATCCCAGCTCACTTGACACTTTCCAAAATAGCATACCTTTTATAATTTTATATTCACTCTAGCCCACCACTCCTTCGCTTTCTTCATTTTCCACCACTCAATTTATTCAACCAGCACTACTATTTACCCCACTCATTATCTCTCTTCATTTTCTACCACACATTTTTTTTATTTTTTTATTTTTCCTTAGTTATTGTGCCCATCTCTTAGGTGTCAAGTGAGGTGGGACGAAAGGAGAGATTATATAGATTTCAGACCGTTCATATTCAAAATGTTATCTAAAAGAATTTTGAAAAATTAGTTCGACTCCTTTTTCCTGTCCATCCACAATCTTGGCTGTACACCTTCCAAACTTCTTGCATTAATACAGCGCAGATACCAAGTTTAAAACAAAGAACACATTCATCCCCAAATGTGATTGTTCTATCAATCTTAGTTCCATTACTGAAAAAAAAAATTGAATCTAGGCTTGTCTGGTGCACAATTTAGAAAATAGATTTTTTTATAATTATTTTGAGCGGTTAAAAATGGCTAAGTTTTTTAAAAATGTTTCACTCAAAAACTATCCAGTAATACGTTTAATTACAAAAAACAGATTTTTTAAATTCATTTTAAACAAACCATCTCACCTATCACTCTATCAGACATACTAGTCTTGTAATCATGATTTGGTTGGAGAGGAAATCTTTTGTACCACAGTGTACCACAAGTGATCTAATAGTTATAAGTTATTAATACTTAAATAATTATAATATCAATAGTAATTCATAGCCATCAGATCACTTGTGTTACACAAGTGATACACAAAATATGGTACATAGCATTTTGGTTATACTCGGACCATCAAGAAAGTAGGTGAAAGACGCACAGGTTGAAAAAGTTTATTAGAAAAGTCAAAAAGTCAAACAAACACCTCACCACCAACTCATGGACCCCACTCTCCTACTACCCAAACCCTCTCCTGATTGATCTCACCAACCCCACTTTCCCTCCTCCATCAGATCACCTAATCACCATTTCTTTTCCAATTTTACCCATCTAACAACACAATATCCCCATCATATCCTCTCACCAACCCCCCTTACCATCTAATAATTCTATCCCCTTATTTTTTCCGGGCCAATGACAATTTAGGGTCCAAAGTTTGGGGTGTGTGTGTCAATAGGGGTCTGATGTATCAATTTTGTCAATTAAGGGTCTAAAGTTAACAACGTTAGTCAATTAAAGGTTTTTGGACTAAGTTGCAAAGAAAATTCAGTTAAGTAACAGAATAACTTAACTGGAGTTTGTTTTGGATGTTTGTCTGGGCTTTGTGTCATTTCACACCCTTGATACAATGGACCCTAAATTTTATTTTACTATTATTATTATATTTTTGAATAATTTAAATTAATTCAAAAGTACTAATAAATAAAAAAGTAAGCAAATAAAAATTAAAGTGGTTTTTTTAAACCACAAAAAATGAAGTTATAAACAAGGAAAAGTAATAATAAAAACTAAAAATAATTTTATGAAGAAAAATAAAATAATTAGAATATTAATATTAATAATGAAACATTACAAACCACCACCACCCAAAAAAAAATATGTCCAAATCCCCACTTTCTCCTTTCTAAAAAAATAAAGCGGTTTTTTTTTTTGGAATATATTTTTTTTTACCTTTTCCTTTTTAAAAAATACACTTTTTATTTTATAGTGGTTCTAAATGAAAAAAAAATATTTTTATTATATTTATTGAAAAATATTTTCGGTAAATGACGTCTTAATTATTAGTTAATTTAATATAAGAAAGTAAAATTTAATATTTCAATTTTTCTTTATTAATTTTCTTCGTCTGAAATGATGATACGCCCATGGAAATAATCAAAACAAACTCCAGTTAAGTCCATGTGCAAAACACGTGTGACTTAACTGGATTCCATTAACAGAATCGTTAAAAAACCCTAACTTGCACAACCTTTGCAACTTTGGACCCTAAATTGACAAAATAAATACATCAGACCCCTATTAACACACATCCCCAAACTTTGGACCCTAAATTGTCATTTCCCTTATTTTTTCCGTATTTATATCCCATCAAATGTTTTTCTCAATTCAGGTTTCAGCATACACTGAAATCATATTAATTCCCTTTCTCTCTCTCTTACAACATATTCCAACTTTTATTCCAATGGAAACCTTAAGTCCGGTTTCTGTTCCTGTTCCGGTTCCAGTTCCAATTAAATTGGAGGAATCTCAATTACCGGAAACCAAACCGGAGATCATTTTCCGATCAAAGCTTCCCGATATCTACATTCCTAATCACCTCCCTTTACATTCTTACTGCTTCGAAAACATTTCCAAGTTCAGTGACCGTCCCTGTTTGATCGACGGAGCTTCCGGCAAGGTTTATACATACGCCGATGTCGAGGTTACGTCGCGAAAAGTCGCTTCTAGTCTTAGCAAACTCGGTATCGGCCACGGCAACACGATCATGCTTTTGTTACCGAACTCGGCCGAGTTCATTTTCGCCTTCCTCGGCGCTTCTTATCTCGGCGCCATTTCCACCATGGCTAATCCTTTCTTCACCAGCGCTGAAATTATCAAACAGGTTAAAGCATCAAACGCGAAAATCATCATAACGCTCGCTAGTCACGTGGACAAGGTGAGGGAATTCGCGTCGGAAAACGGATTGAAGGTGATCTGCATCGACACGGCACCGGAAGGTTGTTTGCACTACTCCGAATTGATTCAGGGAAACGAGAACGAATTGCCGGAGGTTAAGATTTCGCCGGAGGACGTGGTGGCGCTGCCGTACTCGTCCGGCACGACGGGGCTGCCGAAGGGAGTGATGCTGACTCACAAGGGGCTCGTGACGAGCGTCGCGCAGCAGGTCGACGGCGAGAACGCTAACCTGTACATGCACAGCGAGGACGTGCTGTTGTGCTTGTTGCCGCTGTTTCACATTTATTCTCTGAATTCGATTTTGCTTTGCGGTTTGAGAGTCGGGGCGGCGATTTTGATTATGCAGAAGTTTGATATTGTGCCGTTTTTGGAGCTGATTGAGAAGTATAAGGTGACGATCGGACCGTTTGTGCCGCCGATTGTGTTGGCGATGGCGAAGAGCAGTGAGGTTGATAAGTATGACTTGACGTCGATTAGGACGGTGATGTCCGGCGCGGCACCGTTAGGGAAGGAGCTTGAAGATGCCGTGAGAGCAAAGTTGCCAAATGCCAAACTTGGTCAGGTATTCAATGATTCTTTTAATTTAATTTATTTCTACTTTACCCCCAAAAAACATTCTTTATGTGTTCTCTCTTTATCTTTTTTTTTTTTGAATATATTCTGTATGGTACTTTGGTTTGTTTATATAGTCCGTGGCACATAATTTTTTCATGGTTAACTTATACTATGCGATTTAGTAATAATTAGATTAAAAAGTGGACCGACGAAAAAAATTAAAATAATAAATTTGAGCCCTAACGAAAAAAAATTAAAGCATATCTAAATAAAACCTTAATTTATTTGGTATGCAATCTTCCAAATACAGAACCTCTGTTGTACTTACCTCATGTGTTCTAGGGATGGTCAAACCGGAACGGAACCGGAACCGTCGAACCGGTCCGGAATCGGAACCGAAAAAACCGTAACCGCCATGAACCGCTACTAAAACTGGAACCGTTTTGGATAAGGGCCGGTTAAGGTTCAACCCCCCAAAAAAACCGTCAACCGGCGGTTCCGAACCGCCCAACCAAATCGTGAACCGGAACCGTCTGAACCGTCAGTAAAACCATTAAAATCATTAGATTTCTAACAGTTTCATCAGAATTAACCGTTACTAATGGAAGGTTGACAAGAAAAGTTGTGTTTTAGCCCAATTCAGTGAATGAAAATAATAAAAATTTGGTTGTCCCCCTCATTGTAAATTTGCCTTTAATTAATAAAATTTAAAGGGTACCATCCCTTTTTTCTTTTATATACTATCTGTATTTTACTTTTTCTATGTTTGTTTTTTAATATAATGATGATTTAGCTTTTTTTTTAAAAAAATCACTTATGAAATAATTTTTAAGTTGTTTATTCATTATTGTATGATAAAAAAATAAAATAAAAAAGTACCGCGGGACCGGAACCGGACCGGAGCCGTACCGGATTGTGACAACCGGAACCGAAACCGGTGTAACCAAGGGCCGGTTAAGGTTCACATAAAAGCCGAATCGGAACCGCCGGTTCCGAACCGAGACCGGCATTGGCCATCCCTAATGTGTTCCACGGATATTTTTGTAGAAAATACCTCTCCGTTAATTAAAATTAAAATTTTATTTTATTTTGTCATTATCACGAATAAATTTTAAATAATAATAATTTTATGTATATTTAATCATCTTAAAAAATAAAATTTATAATTACTAGTATTGTTGATGGTGTATAAATTATATGTTCAAATTTTATTAATATAAATAAATTAACCAAAAATTACATTAAAAAATCATTCATTTTGATTTTTTTTTTTTTTTTTTGCATAAAAAGAAATATAGTTGTACACTGTACCATTTTTTTTATTTTGAAGCATACTGTACCATTTATTTAGATCAGAGTATTGCAATCAATAAGAACTGCTAATCCAAATAAGTTTGTCATAACATGTTTAAGTAGTTGCTTCACCAATTATATTTTGTTTAAACAATATTAAGCCCAAATTGTAAAAATGAGAAGAATTTTTTAAGACAAAAAAAATGACAAATGAAAAAATCTTTTTTTAACAAATTCTAGTCATTTATTTTAAAATGGAGGGAGTACATTAGTGGCTTGGTCCAACGACTCCAACCATTAGAAAACAAAGTCTGCTAATTTTTCTAAGTGATAATGAGAGATGATGAATGGTGCAGGGTTATGGAATGACCGAAGCTGGGCCAGTTTTGGCAATGTGCTTGGCGTTTGCAAAGGAACCATTTGAGATCAAGTCAGGGGCTTGTGGCACTGTGGTTAGGAACGCTGAAATGAAAATTATTGATCCTGATACTGGTGACTCTTTACCACGAAACCAAGCGGGTGAGATTTGTATCAGAGGGGACCAAATCATGAAAGGTACAGTGTGTTTCTAATTTGTATGAAAACAACTTTATCTTATTCAAATTGTAATTATCCTCAAGATCTGGAATTGAGTTTAAACATAAATATGATTCGATTCTATGGCTACTAACAATAGAAAATAAAATCCAATGTTGATTAAATGTTTTTTTTATAAATAAATTGCAGGTTACCTAAATGACCCAGAGGCCACAGCGAGAACAATAGACAAAGAAGGGTGGCTACATACAGGAGATATAGGGCTCATTGATGAAGATGATGAGCTATTCATTGTAGATCGATTGAAGGAACTTATCAAATACAAAGGCTTCCAAGTAGCACCTGCAGAACTTGAAGCCCTTCTCCTCAATCATCCCGACATTTCTGATGCTGCAGTCGTCTCGTAAGTATTTTGTCTTATCTCATAGTTAATAAGATTCATATATGTTTTTGGGTCCGTTTCAAAATAAATACTATAATTCTAAATAATAAAACGATCTTAATGCAATTTTACTCAATAACATAAATCTCGATCAACAATTTAATAGCTCCAGATTCTTAGTACAACCACAAATGTCCAAGTTAACCAAATTAAATGGTACCTATGTAGTAAAAAAAAAAAGAAAGAAAAAAGCGAATGGTACATAACCCACATGTTAAAGTCCCGGTGCAGTCACCAACTCTCACGAGTGTGTTGTTTGGATGTGCTTATCATCGGAATATTTAACTGAAATCAGAAATTAGATACACTTTCTCAGTCTTATAACAATATGTGCACGGGAATTAATGAGAGAATAGCAGTTGGGTTTTTGTGAGTATAAAAATTATAGTAGGAGAGAGAAAGTGAGGTGGAAAATAGTACTCCCTCCGACCCGGTTTAAGGTTCTTAGTTTGAATTTGCGCTCTTATTAAGAAATCAAGTGTAAAATAAAGAAAAATTGGTCAACAAAAGTAGGGAGGTGAGAATATAATTGTCAAAACACTATTCATAAAGCAAATGAGAGAAAAGTAAATTGGGTAAGTAATGGGTTTTTTTTATAATTAAATGAACCTTTTGAGGACAAGATTATCTAAGGCACTATTCATATTTTGCCATTTATGGAATAAAGCAACTAAGAACCTTAAATTGAGACAAACCAAAAAGGAAATTAAAAACCTTAGACTGGGACGGAGGGAGTAATAGATAGTTGTTGTGAGTATAACAAATGAGTCACAATGAATAAAAAAGTATGTATAAAATTTTCATATTAGAAAAGTGTGACTTATCAATAAAACACGTAAAAGAAAAATTTGTGCACATTGTTATGGCATGAGACTGAGGGAGTGTAAGGCATGATGATTTCACTTGAATTGTTATATTAGACATTGGCTGAATAAAACAATTCTCAATTAAAATTTTGAATCAAGATTTCCAATAATTCCATTGTTTTTTTTTAAGTAATTTTTAACTTACCTGTCGTTGAATATCACAGAATGATAGATGAAGCAGCAGGAGAGGTTCCAGTTGCATTTGTAGTGAGAGCCAATGGTTCCACCATAACTGAGGATGAAGTCAAGAAATTCATCTCCAAACAGGTAATTTTTATTTTCTTTAGTATTAATATTCTACAACAAAAAGTTTAATACTCTCTCTGTCCCAAAATATAGTCTAATTTTGACTTTTTATGATCAATAAAAATAATCTTTGACCAAACATTAGTGTCAATTTAATAATGACAATGAAATTTTAAAAATTGTTATTGATAAATCACTTAATGATTTATCAATTACAAATTTTAGAAAGTCACTAAAATGATTAGATTATCATAAATGATTAGTCAAAGTTCATTTTTGTTGATCATAAAAATTCAAAATAAGATTATCTTTCTCTCTCTAGGACAGGGGGAGTAATAATTAATTGTTGAGAATACTCTCGAATTTTGTTGTACTCAATAGAAGTAATTAAACATGATGTTGATGATGTGTAGGTGGTGTTTTACAAGAGAATAAACCGTGTATTTTTTACGGATACAATTCCCAAGGCGCCCTCCGGCAAAATCCTTCGCAAGGACTTGAGAGCAAGATTAGCGGCCGGGATTCCAAATTAATTTAATTTCTTAACATAAAAGTCAAGGGCAGTTAACCTTTGGACGGAAATTGTATGTTTTGTAATTTGATGTGGAAGGCCTAACTGATATCTAAGGCCAACTGAAGGCGAGATGTTGTGTAAGTAATGTTGGAACTGGGTACTTATGTTACAAGTCATTATTTGTTGATTTTCATCTACTAGTATTATGTATGAAAACTGAGTTTGTATCAGTACGATTTTTTAATTTAATCTCGAGAAAATTTTGGGGGAAACTGGTTTCTTCATAAGTTATAAAAAGTCCTGTTTTAAAAGGGTTAAAGTTTTGGGTTTAAGATTTAGGGTTTAAGAAAGGTTAAAAAAACAAGACTTTTTATAACTTATGAAAGAACTAGTTTCCCCCAAAACCAACTCTCTAATCTCACGCTCTTCTGCACCAAATTCACTTGCTTATGCATAAAAAGAGTTTTAAATGTCTTCATCTTACAGATAATTTATTATTTGTTTGGACTTTCGTAAAATTATAATTATAGGGGTATTTTCTCTAAAGCCTTTCAGCCAACTTTTTTTTTTTTTTTTTTTTTTTTATAGAACTTTACATTTTTTTTTTTTTTTCTAAGGTCCATCCTTGGTCTTAGACATGCCTCTCAGATATTTCTCGAAGGTCCATCCGTGGTCTGAGATACGTCTCTCAGACACTCTCAAATTAAAGGGCTTTTGAACAATAAAATTTCAACATCCAACACAACCTACTTTCACAATACCACTGTCATGGAAAATTCTTTTTACCCTTTAAAAGTCATGTGCAAAGTCAAATGCCTATTTTGCCCTTTTAAATTCATGTGCGAGGCACATGTCTTCAATTTTTAACGGGAGTTACGTTTTTAATGAAATTTATATCGAATTGCAACAAAATGACAAACATGGCTAGGGTGTTGCAACTTTTACACTGTTGGGAACCACATTGCAACTATTGGCAAAACATGAGTAACCAAGTTGCAATTTGCCCTTTTTTTTTTCCTCAGTTGTGACCGGAGGAAGGGAGGGAATAAAAGGTTAGGGCCAATTGCAATTTGGTTACATGCTCTGTATCACTTTTTCAATTTGATTCACGTGTTTGTAAATGTTGCAACCTGATTCTTATGTTTGTCATTTTGTTACGAATTGATATCAAAATTAACGAAATGTTAGTTTTTTTACGGGAAAACAATCATGTGCATATCACTTGACTTTTTTAAGGGTATAATTGTCATTAAGAGCATATGGGTGCATGACACGTGTGTGTTATGTGTAAATAAGGGGTGGTCCATCGTCACCTTCTTTATTAAACGACAACAATCTCACAATTCCTCCATTAATGGTGGAATTAACTCCCACACAGTAAATACTAAATTCCTCGCTTTTCTCTTTTCAAAATAAGCAATTCCATTCAACCCTTCCAGCTATTAACATATTCGGTAGAGAAATGATAATTATACTCTTAAAAGGTCATGTGATATGCACATGACTGTTTTTCGTTGAAAAACTAACAATTTTGTTAGTTTGTATATCAGTTGAGTGCAAGAAATACACGAGAACCAAATTACACAAAAACCAAATTACAAAAGTGATACAAACACGTACTATATCAAATTGCAATTTGCCCTTTAGGTTATGCACCGCACAGGGATCGAACAGGGTCGGATCAAACCCGACCCGATAAAATTTGACAGCCCTAATTTCAGTCAAAATAGTCCGGTAAGCAAACTTTTCTTTTACCGAATTAAATCACCAAGAGCTTTATGGGCATTTGGGCGGCCATGGCCGCAGACTCGTCGATTTTGCAGAGGATTTTCACTCGAAATCGGAAGTCAAAGTTGTAAACGAAGACAGTAATCCAGCAAAAGGTATATCAGATGCTTTATTTTAATGCATATTTAACTTTGTTTTGTTGTCGGCGATCATTGTTTCTTATCTTCATCATCGTGTTTAACTTGGTATTGGAGTTGAAACATAAATACATTGTTTAAATCTCCCTCATTTTGTCCAAATTAACTGTTATAATTTGATTTTGTTTGATCAACTCGATTGAAGATTGTACTTTAACAGTAGAATTTAGGCCAAAAATGTATTTTGGTGCTCAAAACTATCATTATAATTCATTTTAGGGTCCCCAATTAAACTTCTATTCTTGTCAAGTTTACCACTGATGCAAAAGCTTAAGCTGTTAATTAAGAGGCTAACAATGAATATTAAGCTTCAATACTTCCCCTCACGAGTGAACCGACCACACTGGGAGTGTGTGGTGCAATTTTGCACAGTTCATTTGGGTAAATAAATGGAAGGACTATTCGAACCCATGACCTTGCCTAACCAAAGCTTTGATACCATGTCAAGTTTACCACTGATACAAAAGCTTAAGCTGATGGATAAGAGCCTAACAATGATTATGAATATCAAGCGTCAATAATTTCGTGCAATGTGAAAAATGTTATTTATGCATTGTTAAGAATAATGAGTATATTTTCTCTCAAAAGAAGAAAGAAAGAATAATGAGTATATTTTCCTAGCCATAATTTCTTTTTCCCAAATGTGCTAAGACGGAGAGAAAAGAGGAGAAAGTTAATTTTATGTGATAAGAATTTGACAGTGATACTTTAGAAACATTTTGGTGTAATTTCGGCATTGGAATGTCCAGTAAACAAGAGTTAAAAATTAAAGTTGTAAGGCCTTTGGGCCTAACATCAATGCTTTTATGAATGTATGCCATTTTCAGTATCCCTGTATAGCCTCACTGACAAAAAATACCCAGCCTCTTTAATTCACGCGCGAACTCAAGCTTTCCGGTCTAAGGTTTAGCGCTACTATGAGAGTCAACTATCAGAGTAAAAAAAAAACTCTAAGGCAAAAAAGACCAAAAAACTCTGATAGTTCTTTCGTATCAAATTTGAAGTTTTAGAGGTAACCCTCCTAGGCTCAATTTCAAACCCAACTCCAATTGTTGAAACAAAACGACCAATTATTTTGCCACATAAAAGAGACTGCAAATTGGAAGCAAAAAATAAACGTTTGATTTCATTTCAACCATTTTCAATCCCTGTAATTTCGACCGACTTCCACTTCAACTATTATACTTGTTTTTTTTGCATGGAAACCACGGTGTCCCCCCAAGCCCCCCAAAGCTTACCCGTTAGATTATGATGGGTGAAAATTCTTTAGTTATTCCCGCTTCCATCCCTAAACTTTCACATAGATGGGTGGAAATGTGAAAAACTAAGTTTTTCCTCCATTATAATCTAACAAGGTTAACTTTTGGGAGTTGGGGAGAACAACAAATCCACTTTCCAACATCTACTCAATCTCAGTGCATAAGTCTAGGAAAGAGATACTCCCTCTGTCCCCAAAAGATAGTTTTATTTTGACTTTTTATGGTCAATTACAAATTTTAGAATTTCATTGTGATTATTAAATTGACACTAATGTTTGGTCAAAGTTTATTTTTATTGACCATAAAAAGTCAAAATGAGACTCTTTCTGGGACAGAGGGAGTATTACAAGAGTAGGATGGTGCCTTTTGTTTCCTCGGGGTTGGAGTTTGAGGAATGGCAGACTTTAATTTGGGGATTAGATCATGGGCTCACGGAGAAGATGATATTTAGCAGAGGATATGAGATTTTACCAAAGAAGAAGATAGGAAAGAGAGGGCTGTGGGATCGAAGGAGAGCAGCATGAGGCCATATAGTTTGCCGGGGACGCGGTGGATGTCATTGTTGCTGTGATGAGTTGGGCCCAAGATCTGGAGAATGTGTGAAAGAGAAAGAGGTAGGGTAGAGTAGTGGGAGAAAAGGGAGGGAGAGTAGAAGTCAGACGGTGGTTCGTCACCGGTGTCCGTGGAGTGGGGACGCCGAGGAAGATAGGAGGGTGAAAGTTTTAGAGAGACACGGAGAGTGAGAAATTCAAATTGTGATCGAGTCTGTTGCAATGTTGGGAAAGAGGTATTTTCGCCATTTTAAAAAATTGTAAAACTTATTAGGGGATTTTAAGAATTGAATCTGGGCCTAGAGGACCTGACGTAAATAGTCCAAATGTGTTATCCAAATTTAAGAATTGGGTAGTATTTTGGGGCCTTAGGGTGAATAAGTCCTACAACTAACAATTTGATTTAATGTAATTTGGTTACAAAATCAGTAATTTGCCAAAATACCCTTGTCAAAATTACCCCATTGTATATACTTACTTGTTTTTGTTGTCTCGGTATGAGTATTCTTGTCCACCAACACATAAGGTAATAAATTTGTTTACTTAAAGTTGATCATTTTTTTTTTTTTTTTTGAGAAATTACCTCTACAAAAGTGTGGTGCAACTTTATTGGAATGTAGGGGACATTTTCTTTCGTTTTGTAGTAGATAGGTCAGTGATATGCAAAGTATTTGCGAATTAAGCATTTATCTTGGAAACTGTGAGGTTTAATTTAAATATCTAAATGAAATATCACGAAATGAATAGCTAGTGTTTATGTGATTTTGGTAGAAAGAATAGTACCTAAATATGCTCAGTTTAGTTTTGATAGCATGAGATAGTTGAATTGTAATAGGTTTATTCAATGTTTTTGGAAATATGGTAATTCATTTCAGTTTTCTTTTCGTTTAAATGATATTTTATAATGTGTAGGAGGGGATTGCTGTGATGAGCACTTATTTATTGTGGCATTTGTTAATTATAAATAGGTGAAGAACCTACAAAGAAAAAAAGTTGCTTTCTAAAAGAATTGGTCATATTTCTTAAAGTTGATAAAGCTAAACAAATAATTATAAGAATACAAAATAGTGTAGTACAATTCTCTAAAGTCACTTCTGATGTCCAATGAAATAAAATAACTTAACCTCTATATCTCTTGATTTCTTTACTTAAAAGATTCCTCTCATTTCTTAGACCTTTACCATCCTAAAGGCTAAAATCTCTTCAGATCGAAAAATCAACGATATGGCACAAGAGTCAACATCTTCAGGTATATTTGTGGATGGTGAATTTTATTGCTTATCATCAAAGATGGTTGATGATGGAATTGATACTATCAATTGCAATTCTAGTGATCAAGTATGTGGAATGTTACTAACAGATGATTCCGAGTATGCTGAAGAATTGCAACTTCAAGAAGCCATAGCCGCCTCCCTCATCAAGATTGATTCAATCCAAGAAGAACAGCAAGAAGGAGAATCATCAATGATGGTAACTAGTACCAAAGAAATTGGCGAATCATCCCTCATCAAGAACGATTCAAACCCAAAGATGAAAAGCAAGGAGAATCATCAATGATTACAACAACTAGTGCCAAAGAAATTGACGAATCATCTCTCATCAAGAACGATTCAAACCAAGAAGATGAGCACGAAGGAGAATCATCAACGATGGTAACTAGTACCAAAGAAATTGGCGAATCATCCCTCATCAAGAACGATTCAAACCCAGAAGATGAAAAGCAAGGAGAATCATCAATGATTAAAACAACTAGTGCCAAAGAAATTGACGAATCCTCTCTCATCAAGAACGATTCAAACCAAGAAGATGAGCACGAAGGAGAATCATCAACGATGGTAACTAGTACCAAGGAAACTGGCGAATCATCTCATCACAATGTTTGTGAAATTTGTGTGGAAGAAAGGGAAACCGATGAGATGGTTAGAATCCAGAACTGCTCTCACTCGTTCTGTTCTGACTGTGTAACCAAACATGTGACTGTGAAGGTTGAAGAAAAGAACGTCAGAGGGAAGGTTTTTGTCAGATGCCCAGGTTTGGATTGCGGGGGAAGTATCGAGCTCGACACTTGTAAATCACTGATACCCAAAGAAGTGTTTGACCGGTGGAACGAGGCATTAGTTGAGTCAATGATTGAGGCTTCACAGAAATTCTACTGTCCGTTTAAAGATTGTTCCGCTTTGTTGGTCAATGACAGTGGGGAGGATGGAGCTGTTATTAGGGCGTGCGAGTGTCCGGAATGCAATAGATTGTTTTGTGCACAATGTTACGTGCCATGGCATTCGGATATTGACTGTGATGAGTTGCAGAGGCTGAGTGCGGATGAGAAAGGACATGAGGATAGAATGGTGAGGCAGCTGGCTAAGGAAAAGAGCTGGATGAGATGCCCTAGTTGCAAATTCTATGTGGAAAAGACTCAAGGCTGCTTGCATATGACTTGCAGGTAAAATTCTTGTCTTTCTTGGCTTAAGTTTTTCTGATTTACTTTTTTTTTTTTTTTTCCTTCCCTTTTTGCATCAATATCTTGTTAGAGAAATTGTGGCCTCTAAATTGCCTCTCAAATTGTTTGTTCTGGATTGGGACACTCTCCGTTACTTTTTCATTCGATGCACCATTAGATTTCACCTCCCACCCCTGAGGCGTGGACAAGTCCCCCCCCCCCCCCCCCCCCCCCCCCCCCCCCCGTCGTCAACTTTATTGCAGGAAATGAATGTTTTACCCCTAAATCTCCCCAATGTATATTCCAAATAAGCTATAAGGATGTGGGGACTAAATAGTTATTTCGCATCAATAAAGTTGAGAAAGTGAACAGTGGGACCAAACTAAACTTCAGTGCGGGCAATGAGACATGTCCAAAATAAGGAGGGAGGGGGGGGGGAATGAAATTAACCCATTGGATGGTTAGTTTATGTGCTGACATCTAATGTTATGTTGGAAAAATTGAAGGAAAAATTAACGGTGAGGAGCTAAGTTTGTTCATTCTCATCTACATATCGCGTTCAGTCTCTTAGAGGCGTTGATAATTTTAAGATAATTATGTGATCATGTACTAAATAAATGACGACGTCTGTAGGTGTGGTATTCAATTTTGCTACGCATGTGGACAATTGTGGAGCGAAACTCATGGTGGTTGCAGGGCATAGCTATGGTTCTACAACAATCCGATAGTCGATGGATGATGAACTAATGAACATTATATCTAAGTGTTGCATTTTTCCAGTTTTGGTTTTTAGTGGTTATACCAAATTGTGTGAAGGATGCTGCCAATTGCTAAAGCATCTTCAAGTTTTATACTTTTGTATCGACATAATCTTCTTATTTACCATTTCTTATTGTATTTGTCCCAAAAGCTTCTTTATTTCTACAATTTAAGCTTAAATGTGCATAAGCACAATATGGCCAGTGAAGCAAATATTCGTTTCCTAAAAATTTTTGAAAAATTTGAATAGTCAAAAGAGGACGATCATTTTTGGTAAGGAGGGAGTATTTAATCATACGCTATAATACAATCCAAAGGATGGCCCCCTCCCTTTGTTTAATTGTAATTATATTTATTAAGTCATTATCATTGTTGTTGCAACATTCCCATTTATTTAGTCATACACATTAGTGTTAACTTATTACTCCGTCCCGTTGGGCACTTATGGTTAAATCTACTTACTTTGACTAACATTTCATGCTAAATAATTTATCTCCAAAAAAATTTAAAAATAGTTATTGATAATATTTATATTACTAATTTAGTAACTTTTTCTAAATAGATTAATAATTTAGCATAAAATGTTAATTAAAATTTAAGTTGGTTTGACCAAAAGTGGCCGTCGGTATGAGACAGAGAGAGTATTTGTTTGTACCTCTTGGACATACTCATTAATCTACTTGCGTTATTGTATGCTATTTTAACGTTAGATTTGAGGAAATGTTTTGTGCGAAATGATGCAACAGAATAAGTCACGGGTGAACTCATACAACATGTATGATTTAAGATTTGGTTTTATGTGATCGGAATGCTTAGCATTTTCGTAAGCTAATCAAATATTGTTCAACCCAAATTAACTGCATTCACATTCATTTTCACCAACTTACAAAAAAATTCCACCTCACATTTTTTTAATGAGATATTATAAGTAAAATAAGAGGATGCTATATGCAAATGGTATATTATCAGTTATAAATGACGTGATTTCAGAAAATAAAAATAAAATCTCATTTAACATTTCAGTATTTGGACCATGGTCTAAGTTGATCATGTGGCAGTAATAAAAACTTGTGTGAGACGGGTCTCATCGAGAAAAAGTAAATAGTTTGCACTTTTGGGCGGGGGCATTGGGGTTTTTTCTGTTACGTGAAATACTACAGGGGGTGACTTGGTAAATAATGAAACCCCAGGGGCTTACTGTACTTGGACCAAAAAAATTTGCAAAATTTCAGGCGGAAGTTACCCCGTTGCTACATTGGCCTCCAGCCAAATTTCCACCAGTAGTAAATTGAGATTAACCGAGGTTACATTTGCCAGTAATATCCGACTTGAAGATCGCATCCAGCTCCGACGGTACGGACGCTTTCTCTCCGTCGATTAACTCTCATTTTCCATCAATTTCTTGTTTGAGTTTATAATTTGGCGCAAATTTTCTCGTTTTCCTTTTATTCTACGTCCACTTTCTCATCATAACACCACCATTTTTGATGAAATTTGATCTATGTTTTAGTATAAATCCAAATTTTGGTATAATGATTCGCAATATCATGTCACGGTCTATTGTTTCTGGAATTTCATTGAGGATATAAGCGATTGATTCAATTGTTGTGGATGATGCATTCGGAATAAACTCCTCAAATTTAATTGCACATTTAAAATGTTTTTTGTACACCTGAAATTACACACGATATTTATTTCTATATATTCTTCAATTGCATTCCTCTAATCATTCCCCTTTGCTACTTGCTAGCATTTTTTGTTTAATATTTCTTTAACTTTTGAATGTCTTTAAAGGAATTAAGGTATGGAGGACTATAGACGACAAGGTGGAATTCAACAACTGTTAGTAGCAGAACAAGAAGCTCGACAAATTGTCAATGCTGCAAGAAGTGGTATATATCGATTGAATACACAACTTTTTTTTTTGCTCATTGTTATCATTTATTGTGAGGCACCCATCTGTGAACTAAATTACTCCGTCACGAATGTTTTTTTTTTTTTTTTTTCTTCAAATTGTCCATAGATGAATGTCCATTTTTGGTGATTTTTCTAAATCCTCACTTGTCAATCATCATGTTAAACGTACACATACATGCATAGTGTCATATAGTGGTACCATTAAGGATATTTATGTAACATGTTGCCTAAAAATCAATTTTCTCAAAGTCAAGAATGAACATTCAGTTTAGTTTGGGATGGAGGGAGTATTATTTTATGCGATCCTTAGGGGCTATGTCTGTCTGAATAGTAGAGTTTAGGGCGTTATATCAACTCTATATAAGAGGATAGTTTTTTATTGGACATTTCTTTAAGGCCTCCAGCAAGCATATGCAGTGAGCTTAAATTAAGAAACTAATGCTTAAGGCCAAGTAAAATTAAAAGTGTACATCTCGCATACCATATTTCTTATAGACTATTGTTTACGATAAAAATAAAAGTACATGTATATGAAACTGCTGCATCTGCCATGCTGATGGATTAAAAAAAAGTAGATATTTGGTATATATTTGCACTGGAAAGTTCTGAATCGCAGTCTGGGAAGTGGGAACCTAAAGTTAAGCTCATAGTAGTGAATAGAGATTTTACTTACATAAACTTGTATTCTAATATTAGGTTTATGAGATTGCAGACGTTGACTTCATAAATCTCTAATTCGTTGTGCTTCAATGTTGCATGGAGATGAATGATTTCTGATCGGTTGTTTCATAATAGCTTTCTACATCTGCCTGCAGCAAAAATGGCTAGACTGAAACAAGCCAAAGACGAGGCGGACCAGGAGGCAGCTAGATATCGAGCACAAGCAGAGCAGGATTTCCAGAAGAAAATTGCGGAGGTAATGTGACGCAGTTATATTGATGTCTTGTTTTTCTAGAAATGGAATCTCTTGCTCTCTTCTAGTTGAAAGCCTCTTGGTTGATTTGATAATTCTAACTTTTCTCTTTGTTAACTCTGTTTGTTTGCAAATGCATGGTCATAAAAACAGAGCACTGGATATTCGGGTGATACTGTGAAGCGCCTTGAGAAAGAGACGGAAGAAAAGATCCACCGCTTGAAATCAGAGGCAGGAAGAGTGTCACGCGATGTTGTCAATATGATTCTGAAGCATGTGAAGACTGTCAAGGTTTAGGGTCATATGAGGTTAAATTGGTATGTCAACTGGAAAGATGTCTAGGTTGTTTCTTATTATCGGCCATTTTTTTGTGGAATTCAGAATTGTGATGTTCTGTGAATAAGTTCCTTGAAGGGAGCACTTTTTACATCAACTTTTATTAATAAATCAATCTCAACTTTTACTTGTTTTCAAATGTCGTTCTTTTAGGATTTGAAAATGTATCTCAATTGTACCCAGGTTTTGTGATCAGATTTTAATTTGTTTTCATACTTTTTGGTTTGCATGAGTGGTCAAATCTAACATGATGTTTGTTAACCAAAGTGTTTGCTAGCAAACAAAAAAAAAAAGAAGTCAAAACTGGACTTCTCATTATAATTTATTTGGACAAATAAACCACAAATAATCAGGGGATGCAAATTGGGAGCATCCAGATCAATAACTCTCATTTAGGTCCAAGTTTTGGTTGTGCGCAGCATGGAAATTTAAATAGCTGCCAGCTATAATGAAGATGTACCAGGAAAGGAGTATACACTGGCTGTGGATAATTCGGTTACAGAAGAGATCAAATTCACCAGATAGAAGGGCTCTAATTCAAAAGGTTGAAAAACCTATTGAAAATATTAGCCTTTCGGGAACAGACCGATGCACCATACTGGGGGTGCTTCGTACGAAGTTGCTTTTATGACATTGGTTAAGGGCATTCAACGCTTCATAGAATCAATCATGGGTGAGCATTAATATTTTGTCCGACCCATATACTCTTTCAAAAGATTATGTTTTTGGTTAACATGTTGTTTCGATCTGTTCAATTCTCTATTGCAGTTGTTCAGAGGTTGTTCTCAATCTAGTAGTGTTTGAGAGGGATACTCATGGTTTGGAAATTTCTGAAAAGGTATGTCATCCACATTCATTGTATAGTACTTTGTAAAACATTATGCTGTAGGATTTTCTCTTGGTTCTTTATGTTCTCCACGGATGTTACTAATAGATTATTCTTAGAATCCGGAATAGCAGATTTTTAGTTGGAGGATATGATTGGGAAATCCACATGCATATATGATTTTATAGGTATTTGTTGTAGTTGTTTTTCCTGATTCTTATGTGTTATCGTAGCTGTGTTTGTATGTGGCGCTAAATGAAATAATTCAACTTGCATACTCTAGCTTCAAAATGAGAGGGGTTTTGTGCAGAACCATCAGCAGCGTAAAATGAAGATACAAACTTTTCTAGTTCCTGGTATCTGATGCCATCATTCTTTGTTTTACAAAGGAAACCATCCTTGGATGCTACAATGTCAAATGGTATCCTTGTATGCTTGTAATGGCCCCTTTGTCCCTCTTTTTAGTCCTAAGTTTTAGAAGTCTCTTCTCAACCTTTTTCTTCTTCTCCTCCCTTTCTCTCCCTCATTGTTGTTTCAACTGATGTCACTGATTTTGATTAGCCACGAGAAGTTGTAAATCTATGATATAGAGTCATCTAGGTGGAGAGTCCCCTTACGTCATTAACATGGTATTTGGTAATAGGGTTGCACTCCTTTTAAAAGAATCTCTGGACTTGTTCTGACTTCTGAGTGGAAGTGAAAATCATACTTTTGTGTTTTTGCAGCAGGAGAGGTAAGAAAATAGGAAAGGCTCAAAGGGGGATGAGTAATGAATGCGAGCTCTAAAGTACTCTTCATTTTATCAGTCCACAATATTTAGGCAAAAGAGTATCATGTTGTCTATATCCTTTTCAACCTTAAAATGTTGCTAGGTACAATCTCGGTTGAGTTGTGTTTCTATCCTGTATAGATTATTATACTAGCTTGAGAAGAGTCTAACAAGTATTGAGTGTGTGTGTGTGTGTGGGTGTGGGTGTATTTTCTCCTCAATTTCTCTCCAGTACTTGATTAGTAGTTACCAACGCATTTGTTGATTACATCCAGTTTTTATACCATATCTGGTCATTCCTGCACGAAAATGTGCATGGATCGTTATAATTTTGGTGGTGAATCACCTTCCCTTATTCCTCAACTCCCCCAGCCATGTTGAGGCTATGTTATTTCTTATGTGACACACACACACACACACACATAAAATGAAAAATGCTGGCTGATTACTGATGTGAATTGAATAGGTGCTTTTGGATTATAAGAGAGATGTACCAGATGATCTTTGGTGTATCTAACCAAGTAAAGTCAGTCAAAGCTTAGATATCTTTCGATATTGAATAAATGCTAGGGTGTAATTTTGGAACTAAAACATATGATATGCTTAAATTATGCAAATGGAAAGGGATTTTGAAGATTATGTTATGATCTTGTGGGTTTATATTGACGTCTCTTTGAATTTTTGTAAGTTGTAATTAAATTCATCAAATGAATTCAGCTTACCCATTTCCTTAAATTTTAACTGGAGCATCAAATTTCCCAAATTCTAAATATACTGAAGAAAATTGAAAAGAAAAATAGCAAGGAAGCGATCATGGAAGCAGAAGTGACTATGAGATTAGGAATAAAATGTTAACCGGAGAGCTCATTTGTTCTCCTTCTTTCCCTTTATGATACATAATAAATTCTCCCTACCTCCCTAAATGAGAGAACGTTTTTCAAAAAGATTTATCCCTAATTAAGTGTTCACTCCTTAGGAAGTTAATAAATTCCCCACCAACAAATATTGTATCCTATTTTATTTTTGCAATAGGCCTATAAGGTGGATAATAATGGTACATATGCATATTTTCTACTAAAAATTGGTTATAAGTCAACTTTTTCAAAATGTCTCACGGAGGAATAAATGGACTCTTAGTTGGGGACGGAAGGCGTTGAAAACAATGAATAGATGGGAATCAGTCCAAGAAGTCCATCTGAAATAACAAGTGTACATAGATGGATATCTACGCCATATATCCACCTGGCGCTTGTAGACAAGTTGGTTTCAGAAAAGAAAAGGATTCCCTGGTATTGCTCTCTTTGGTGAGCGGGCGGCATGTTTTTCACGCCGACACCTCAGTTTCCTTGTTTCTCAGTATATATTCCACGAGAACCTGACTACTCACGATTTTAGAGCTGGAGAAAGGAGATGTTTGGTCAAGTCAAGCAAGTAGTTTTGTTGGCAGTATATGCTTTACACGTGAAATTGCCAACTCAAATGGCGATTGTTCGGCTTTTGAGCTTAAAGTGCAGTGGAAAAGAAATACTTTTCGGGGAGCCATGAAAAATGCATTCAAGAGAAATACTCTTAGCTGTTGGAGAGGTCCTCTTTCTCTATATAAATAGAGCTTCAAGTCTTACTTGACTTAGGTATAGTTTGATGTCTTTGTTAGATACTAGGCTTTGGTGCTTTCTCCGTTCAGGCCTCTATGGCTCTCATAAACAGTGATACACTGACAAGATGAAGTTATACGTTGAAGTTCAGAAGAGAAAATCCATTGAAGCACTTTATAATTTTCCTGGTAGGGACGGACATACATGCATGCGTATGACGAACAGTTATATGCCTGGCTCCCTGTATGCCATTTGCGGTGTCCATCACTATGTTGGTGGTCTTTGTGGATGCCGTACAGGGAGCCATGCATGTCATATCCTTGATCTATGCATCCCCCTCTCTTCTTGCTTGTGTATCATATGTAGTACCACCTCCGTCCCAAAATGAATGTCCGAAATTGCTCTTGATCAAGAGCAATTTCGGACATTCATTTTGGGACGGAGAAAGTATTATCTGTGGTATGCTGTAGTCCTCTGTTGCATTGCATGCCATTCCTTTATGCAGGTTGGTTTTTAGATTGAAAGTTGCTTTTGCTCAGGAAGTTGGTGTGATGAACTATCCCTTTTAGCAATTCTAAATAAGCAAGTAGTTTATCTCACTATCCCTTCTGTTCAATGATTGTCACGGAAATTCAGTTTGCACGCCCTGCACACACACACACACACACATACTGGCTGAAAAAAAAAGTTATTAGCATTATACATTTTGCCATTCCTTTGTTCATGTTTGTAGTCTTCGCAAGTGCCCTTTATGTGCAAATGTAATTTTTCAATTTGGTTTCAAGGTGAACAAGGGACTGAGTCCCTTTTTTTCAGTTCTAGGAAATTGCAGGAATCAGGTATTTTGGGAACTGTTCAGTCTACATAGACATTTCAAGTGATATAAATAGATCATTCTTTGGATCAGAAAGTTTTGGAATAATCTTGCAACTTCATTAACAAGAATTTATTTTTTATGGGAATATTATTATCAGTTAATTTAGAACAGTATCAAGTTTTCTGGTGCACTAATTTTATAGAATGTTCTGCAACAATGACCATCTCTATCATGAGTATTTGATCCCTTCGTACTTGTACCCAAAAATTTGCAAGAAGACTGTTTGTGATATATTGGAACGCTGATGAAGTTGGACATAAATCCAGGTTCTGATATTTTGATATCTTCTATAACAATCTCATTCGTTGACATCTCAAGTGCCATAGATACTTGCAGGTGAATCTGGGTGGTCATGTCATGGGCAGATCTTTCAAGAAGTAGACCACTTCTTCTCTTTAAAATGTTCATCAAACTCACTCCAATGGCTGCAAAAATAGGTATGTAATCTTTGTCACAATCCTCAAATGTTGATTATGCAATTGCGAAGTAGTGTTCTTGTTCATTTGCTAACACGTTGATTTTTTCCCTCAGTTTAACAAAGGAGAAAGCTGGTGTAAAGAAGACATATTTAGCGGCATTGCAATTGAGAGAATGCCATAATCCATCTGGACAGTCTGTAAGCTTGTAAGGTATGTTATTGTGATGCATTATCATTGTTGACTAATTTAATTGGTAACTGTTCTACAAGCTTTGGTCCTGTCTAGACTGAATTTTGGAATTTACCTTCCACAAACATTGAGTTCATTAAGAAACTATTTGCAATATCAGTTAATTGTCACAGACACACACACGCAAAAAAAAAAAAAAAAAAACTAGAAATGGAAAAGAGAGGCAAACTATGGTTTAGAAGACGCGGTTGCAATATAAAATACTCCCTCCGTCTTTTTTGATGGTTCACACCCCATTTTGACTTCTTTCTATAGAATTTTGACTTAAAGATTTGTATTAAATCTTTCTGAAAACTGGGTGAGTTGGTTGCGATGTAGAACCTTGAAAGAGAAACAAGGAAACAAAATGGAAAATACTTCTTGTCATACCCATGGAGTTTGCTTCTGTCATAATCATATGGGGAAAATGTAAATATGGTAAGTCATTTAGAATTTTTCAAATTTATTTTTCTCATGGATTGCTGCAATCAAATCTTGTCGTTGACTTGTTAAGCTGAACCTTTTTAAGGGCAGAGTAAAAATTCAAGGAAAATGACTTATCAGAGTTATGTTACTATTTGTAGCCGGAAAAATAACCCAAAAATGGAATTATTTTTATGGGATTCTGCTCTAGTTACCTAATAGGCTAATACTGAAAGCGTTAGGTGAGTAATCTCAATCCTTTGGTACCTTCTTTGTTATTTCCTCCCTGTCAACTAGCCATTACCTATTGATATATTTCTTCTCTTTGAGAGAGGAAAAAAAAGGAGGGGGGGGGGGGGGGGGACCATATATATGTCAAATTCATAAGTTTAGTCCTCCATTGGAAATACCATCACATTACTTACTCTGACTTATCCCCTTTACTCTTAGAATGGAATTTATTAGTACGACAATTCATGTTAGCAGATTCCATATCATTTTGGATCAAAGACTTTGGTGGTGTTGTACTCTTGGAATGGAATTTATTAGTACGAATAAAAAAATTCAGACTAAAATTTGAAATTCAGACTACTTGGTATTTTTTTGTGTTGGGACATTTTTCATTTTCAATCTCGCTTCCATGGATATGTCATCCTATATATTCCCCATGTCCCAAATTGATAGCCCCACTGACTTTTCAAATATTTTAAGGTTACGTTGTAAATTTAGTGATTTTGAAGCCTTAGTTTTGGAAACGAGAGACTTTCTGTGACAAGCAAAAAGGGAAATGGGACTATCATTTTGGGACGGAGGGAGTATAATCTCATTCAGTCTGCTGTCTCTATTCCAGAAAACCAAACAAAAATTTAACATTTGTCTTGTGGCATGCAGGATTGGGTGTGAGAAGTTTTAAAGCTTGGATGAAGATGAAAGCGGAAGTGGAGATTAGTGGAATGGATAATGATATGTATAGTGAAAACTCATAGTGAAACTATGTAATCCGTTGGATTGTAATAAATTTTTGTGAGCCCCACTGATAAAAGCTCATCCAATGGATTATAGAGTTTCACTATGACTTTTCACTATGAATTTTCACTATGTGTATCATTGTCCTAGTGGAATTGATGTTGTTCAAGCAATCAAATGGCATTCAAGATATCTTTGTTTCTGCACCTTTTTAATTGAAAAGAGCTTTCTTGCGTTTGTATATCCAGGAAACACTCAAATGACTGTCAACAATCAAGTTGTTGTGGGAACTCTTGTGAATTTATCAGATAACCCAATTAGAGTGAGCATCAGACACGATTGGCGTGAACCTGATATTATAAACGCGATTCCGAACATTGTTACAGGAAATGATTCTTTCGACATTTTATCCAAGGAGTGATGTTATAAGCATAGTGAAAACGTTTCCTAACCAAGGTATGTGTTACATTTCGTTGATGATAATTCTTGTATAATGCAATGGTATCTCGAGAATTGTGATGAGATTGCAATTTATGGACAATTTTCTTTTTGTTGTGGGACTCTTATGAATTTATCAGATAATCCAATTAGAGTGAGCATCAGACAAGATTGGCGTGAACCAGATATTATGAACACGATTCCGAACATTGTTACAGCCTTACAGGAAATGATTCTTTCGACATTATATCCAAGGAGTGATGTTATAAGCATAGTGAAAACGTTTCCTAACCAAGGTATGTGTTACATTTCGTTGATGATAATTCTTGTATAATGCCATGGTATCTTGAGAATTGTGATGAGATTGCAATTTATGGACAATTTTCTTTGCATACTTAAGGAAACTGTCTTGTCAACATATTGCTCAACTAAGTTATACTGTAAAAACGCATTGGCTTTTCGAACTTATTTCTGTTTCTTTTTTCTTGTTCTGGAGTAGCATTTAGTGTCAGTTGAATGTGTAAATGCACACCCCCAAGAAAAAAAGAAGAAGCGAAGGCACTGAAGTCCAATCAATCATATTCTGTTACTACTCTAATTTACTTTTTATTTTCTTCCCAGCCTTGGGGTTTTATGGAGCTCTTAGGTCCTGAACCTATGATCGATCAATCTTGAAGGTGCATACTGCTTTGGCTTATGATATTACTCCCTCTGTCCCAAAATGATCTTCTCATTTGACTATTCAAACTTTTAAGGACATGGACACTTACTTCACTAGGGATGCTTTGTTAATGCACTTTTAAGCCTAAATTGAATAAATTAGAAGAACTTTTTGGGACAATCAAAAATGACAAATGAGAAGATCATTTGGGACGGAGGGAGTATTATACAACCAGCCAGACAGTCAATGAATAGTTTACATTGGAATTATTTGTTATCCATGAAGTTAATTGCTATTTTAAGACTAAAAGTTTAGTTTCTTGTTTTTGCGCATACAGACCTTCATCAATTCATCACTTCCGAAAGTTATTCCCTCCCAACACTCATAAGACACAGACTACACATTGTTATTTCATGGTTCTATGATAGACGTTTCGTGTTAGGCTTACTGGCGTAGAAAGGCTGGGCATCAGAAACTCGTATTCAATATTTTAAAAGAATCTATAAATACATTACTGAAAGTATACACAATTCCAATGAAAACACCTTCTGTTTCAAATCTATTTTTGGAAGATAACTAGGAAAAATTTATTTCCATTATTTAGGATGATTTATTTGCTAGAACTAAGGAAATATCTCTGTAAAATAGAAAGGCAAGACATTTTGTTTCCTAGATGGTCAGCATCACCAACAGGCTGTTGGTGCTTCTTAGATATACATTATGTAAAACAAAGAAAAGGTCTCTTCCTTCCTGTTTGTATTTAAATACAACATTCATTTCATTTAGGTCGTCATGCATATGGGTCTATCTTAATACAATGGTTCTACGAGGGGCATGAGCTTTGAGCAAAGTGGTTAGGATCATTTTCAGATTCCCCTATAGTAATTGTGGCCCCTTGCTTACAGTATTCATTTTTATTTGATCTCATACACATGTTAACTGTTGTTTCTTCATGATTCGTAGGTCCTTTGGAGATCCATATATATCTTGATGGTTTAATATTAACTTGAATCCTTATTTCTTGTAGTGGGTCGATGAAATAGGTGGTGATGAAAATGTTGGTCCCAAACTTCCCATACGAACAACTCCCTTCTTTTGTTCCCCCTGAGGTAGAGCACCCAGCTTTAACTGTTGTTTCTGATACGTCCAATTCTGCTTCTTTAATTTGATTGACGATAACAATTCATGTGGCTGGGTTTCGAGAAACTGTTTTAGCTACAAAATTCCTTTTCTCTAGAAATGATGAAATCTGTGTTTGAGCTTGCAGTCTTCACCTACAGTTTATATGGAACCTTCTATTTATTTATTTTTTAAAACAGATTTCTTTGGATTTGTCGAATTGTTCTGAAAAACTGTTGTGCTGTCTTTCTTTCTTTTTTGTGGTTTTGACTAGCTGAGGTTGGTCAAATTTTGAAGAGACTTTCATTGTAATGCATAAGTTTGCCAGTGTGGTACCGATTGTGTATGTGAATTTCATTGTAAGGCATTTTGTGGTAGGAAGTAGGAAAATTGTACCCGTAGATTGAATCGAAGAAACCAAAAAGTATGTAGAAACTACTTATTCTATAATGTCAGTTCAACTACAACTGTTCACCCTTTAGAATAAGGACATTCATAAAAAGCCGTAGGACATCAAAACTGGCCCTTTTATCGTATGCCATTAGTAGGGCACAAAAAGCTTTTCCCTCGGTATCATTTGTCTAGTCAATCATAGTTTTTCCTGGTTTGATTTGAAAATTGCTGGTAATCTTCCGTTTTCTCATTTTCACAGATTCCAAGAAGAAAAAAAATAAAGATGCAAAAGGGAGGTGAGCACCGTATAGTGTTTCTCAAGGGATGATATGCAAATCTGGTGTTGACATTTCATCTCAAGTGTTGCAATTAGGTATTATCATAATATCTCATATTTAGAAAAGGAAACCTAGATGGCACTTTTAATTGTTGCTGTCACATTTAAATGGAGCACCCTTTCTATTATTAGTTCCATGGAATTTAAAAGAAATGGCCTACTTGCAAAAAGCAAGGATGAGGAGGAGAGCACTAAGAAGTAATTCTAGTTTCGTCCTTAATGGGTTTGAATAAAAGATTTTTAGTGTTGGTAGACAATGAGATGTGCTGTTAATTTGGTAAATCTAAGTACTCCCTTTGTACCAAAAGGCCTCTTGGCCTAGCGGTATCCGGGTGTGTGCGTAGAGGTCTCAGGTTCGACTAGGGTTTGTAACACGATGGCAATTTCCTTAAATGAAAGTACGATTGTGATGTTGATTTGTCATCATAATAATTCAACATAAATAAATGTGCATTATTCTGATGTAGGAGGATGTCTGGTGTAGGTCCCAACTCCCCACATACTATATACTAATTTAGCTTTTGATAAAGAAAGATTCTGTTTTCTCACTAGTAGAAAGCATTATATGTGGCAAGAGGGTGCTTTTTTATGTGTGGCCAGCCATTCTACTCATGTTTTATTGTGCAGACAAATAGAAACACAGGAAAAAACATGCTAGTAGATAATGATGTGCAAATGGTGATAATTCTGTGCACCAATCATGGTGCCCGGATTGGGAGTCATCTCATGAGCTGCTCCAACTACAATGATGATGGCTTACTTTGATGACTATATACGATTGGTAAATGGAACCCTACTTAGAGTGATTTTATTCCCTCAAGCATCGGACCATTATTATTATAAATTTATACAACACTATTCTGAGAGACGTCGAATTTCTTTGGTTTAGCTGCTATGTACAAGATTTTTTTTTCTTTAATTGTGTATGTTGTAGATATACAGTATAATCTTAGTTACTCCCTCTGTTTAGGAAAGTTTTTCCTATTTTGACTTTTTATATATGATCGACATAAATAAATAAGAACTCTGACTGTGTGTGCGCAAGTAACATTTGTGTATATGCGCGCGTGTGCGTGTGTATAAACATATATATATGGAGAGTGTAGAAGGGAGAGGAGGATTGGGTGTAGTTAGTTGGGGAGTTGCGATTAATTGACGAAGTAGTGAGATCATATGAAGAGGTGGGGGGATTAATAAATAAGAACTCAGGGCCGTTGCCTAATCAGCCACTACTACTCAAAAGAAAGTGAAATGCAAACAAAAGTAGGATTGGAGTGCCTTCTACTTCTTCTTAAGGTTTCCTTTATACTCCTCCGTATCAAGTTTTAAATTGTTGTTGTTATTGGGTATTGGAGTTGGCTGACGATTGCATTCCCCTCACCCTTCTTTTCATTTCCTTATTCTTCTTCATTATTATTATTATTATTATTATTATTATTATAGGGCCAACTAAAACTAACCTCCATCTTTACACCAACAACTTCATTTTGAGTTTTCTCTTCTTTCCCTTCCCGAATATACCTTTTCCATTGTATGGAATCATGGAGGGATATACTTATACTCTACTCCCTCCATCCGTTCCGTTTCAAAATAATTGTTATCGTGTTTTGAACATTAGGTATGAAAAAACTTTGAGTAATAAATTAAAGTTATTTTAATTATCCTAATAAAATTATACAAATTGCTATTAATACACCAATATAAATACTATCAATAACAGTTTTTAATTTTTTTTAGAAAATTATATTCATTAAAATTATTGCAAAGTTTTACTTTTTTTTTTTTTTTTTGAAAGCAACAACTTCAATTGCATTAATAATATGAAAATAGACGGCACTCCACAAATGCCGGAGGCTCATCCCAAATATCCATAATAGATCCATTTCTTAACCCACAACAATGGCAATTTCGATATAAATCTTGAAACATACGGATTCTAATCCAAGTAAAACTTGGAAACTGCCTCGATTCGGCATTTACGAAATCCCCCTGCGGATAATATTTTGCTTTGAGTACTTGACATGGAGAATCCGGATAGGCGAATAAACGTCCACCAAACATTTCAAAACCCTCGAAACATTCTTGTGTAGTAAGAACAGTGGCATCCTTTGTGTTTTGAGATGATGAGAGATTCGTCATTAAAAATTGAATTGCAATTGCACCTAAAAAAACAAACAAACCAACCAACATACACACAAACACAGGCTCTCACAACGGTGAGAAATCAACGACTCTCACTAAGGAGAGAAATCAACGGCTCTCACAAGGAGAGAAATTTATTAAACATCAAATAAAAAAAAGTAAAATCTGAAAATAAATTCCAAATTTTGCATTTATTAAATGTCAAATTGTCAAATAATAAATGCAAAATTTGGGATGTTCTTGATTAATCAAATCAAAAGAAGAAGAATGAAATGAAAATCAAGGAAGAAGAAGATTGGTGGAATAGATTGATGAATATTGTATCATTTCGGGATTTAGTATAATTAAAAGTGAAATTTAAATTCAAATAATGCAAAGAAAAGGAATAGGCTCAAAACGGCCTCCTCCGTTTAATGGTTAAAAAAATGGAAAAACCAAATAAAAGTAACTGTCAGAGTTTCGGGTGACCAATCATTGTCATCCCACAAATCAAATCTCCACTTTAATTAAAACCACGTGGACCAAACAGCTGCCGACAATACTTTGGAGGCCCAAACAAATACTCCCTCCGTCCCATTTCAAATTACAAATACTAGGTTGGCACGGGTATTAAGGGAAAAAGTGAAAAAGGTGATGTGTTGTGAGTGTTGATAGTTGAGTGGGAGAGAGAAAGTGGGGTAGAGAATAGTTAGTGGGTTAGTGGATGTGAGTGTGCAAGTGGGTTAAAACTTGTCATTTTTGGATTTTGCAATTTTAGTTGGGACACCCTTTTTGACAACTTTTGCAATTTGAAATGGGACGGAGGGAGTACAGTACTACCTTTTATTCAAAATTTCAAATCCTTCCATTCTTTATTTGAGCCTAAAGATAGTTCAGTTTCAACTGTTAGATTGGCCCGGCCGGCCCGGCCTAAACAGTTACCTCGCTATATTTTTGTGTTTGATAGATGAGATGTTCTTGATTGAGTCTGTCGATGTCTATAATTTACCAAATCGATCTCAACCACACGTACATGAAAATATTAAAAATAAAAAATAAAAATGTGGACTGCCGAAGACCAAATACAGTCCTACGTCCGGAAGTTAACTTAGGAAAGCTAAAAGGCTAAAACTTAAACAGCAAATTAAGCACAAGGGCTTTATGTAGTCAGGAAGGAAGAGTAGGATTATGTCTGCAATGACCTCACACACATTTCGAGGAGGCCCAAAACAGTCAAACCGCCCAAAAACAAGCAAAGGCAAAACAAATTAGGCGTCCATTTACAAAAAGACACGTAATTTTTTTTAAAAAAAAAACTTCAAGAGTTACAAAAAAAAAAAAAAGTCAAAATGGTGAGGGTAGAAAAATAATAAAAACGGAAAAGCAGGCTGATTGTAGTAGGTAGTTACACGTGTCAAATAGTGATTAATGAATGGGAAAAAAACCCAAGGAATTAGGCACGCGTGTAACCAACTATCACGTGTCGGCCAACATATTTAAAACAGACTCATCACTCCTCCGTTACAAGTCGTTAATTCTTCTTCATCTTCTTCTTTTTATAGTCATACTCACTACTACTGACAAATGACAATACTCTCTCTCTCTCTATCTATCTAAGCTAGCTTTGATATATTCTCTTGTGAATGATTATAAATAGATATGCATGTGTGTATATAGAGGAAGAGAGATAAAAGACGACGGTCTGGCCGGGTTAAAGGTGATTGGGATCGTACTCTGCCGAGGCAATAGGAGGAAGAAGGTTAGAACTAAGTTGATGAGCTTGTGGCATAGGATGGTCTTTCCTGTTCGAAGGGTTTTGTTCGCTGTTGCTACCCGTGTTAAAGCCCGTAAAAATGGTTACTTCTCTCTCTCTCTCTCTCTCTCTTATTTTGTTCGCTGTTGCTACCCGTGTTAAAGCCCGTAAAAAAAAAAAAAACTCTAGATTTCAGTGTCAGATACATATTTGTAATTGTGGAGTACAATCTTGTAAAAGGGATTACTTTCTGTGAAGGCATCCAAGGCTCAAGTTGAGTAAATAATTTGAGATATTTTTTTCGAGTGGGCACAACACTATGTATGGAGTGGAGATTATTCTTTTAAACATTTCGAAAAGCACTATCCCGCTTTGGTCAACCTCACCTAATTTATCTCCACGCTAACAAATTATATTCTGTCGGCTATCCACTTGGTCATATAAAGAGAGTTACTTACAGTATATAGGAGTATTCTTTTCTGATTACTCTTAATAAGCCATCTGATAGTGGTTATGCTTAACCACCATCATGATATTGATGAAGTTACATGTGATTAGTTTAACTTTAATACCATTAAAGATTTTAAAGACACTAACGACTTTAATGATTAATCAATAGTCTACCTTGAGACATTTCATATGGGAATTTTCAGACGTTTTCTTCTTCTTTTTTTTTCTTCTTCCCCTGTACTACCCTTGAATAAAGATCTCGGACGAATTATTTGGTCCTACTATGTTGGTAATATTATTGGATATGATTGATTTGAATAAATGATTAAGGCTTAAAGATATAAGGTCGGCCTGTTCTCTATTTTGTGCTTGTTCACATGGAAGAAGGTATCTGATCCCATGGTTGGTCATCAATCAGTTATTTTGGTTTTGAATTTGTACCTTCTTTTATCATTTTATTGAGTGTCTTACACGCTCCCTCAGTCCCATAATTTTGAAATTTTTTTGGACATCCATTTTGGGCGGAGGGAGTATTACTTAAGCTTATGCAGTGTTATAATATTTATTATTTTCAATAATTAATGGATAGTTTTAGCCCTACCTACCCTGACCAAATAAGTGCTACCCCAGCTCCAACCAATTTTATGCATTACCAACACAAGTTCTCACCTTCTGAACCTACTCACTAGGTTAACAATACCAAGAACCTCAAAACATCATAAACATACTTGTTTTGTACTAGGATTGGGCACGAGATAACAAGCTATGATATTCAACAATATGAAATTAGTAGGCTTTAAAAAGGTTACTTACATAGAATGTGTTTTTTTGGGTCAGGTCCGGGGATTCTGAAGCTTCATGACGATATCCAAACGTGTGGATATGAGGATGTCCAGGTGATGTGGGAAATGCTTAGAAGAACTGAGTCAGAGTTGATATCTCGCCCTCCTAAGAGAAAGCTCCGTCCGTTTTGGAAATTTTTTGCTTGGAACAACCATACTCAGAAATCATCCTTCTCCATAAATCATGCATAAGAAATGATTTCTTCAGGCTCTCTATATAATCACAGTATCTCTCCTCGATGTCTGCAACAAGACACACAAGGAATAAGCATTTTACAAGCGTGCAACCAACAGTTTTAGTGATATGGCATATACTCCATCCGCCCCAGAGAGATAGTCCAATTTCACTTTTGGTGGTCAACTCATCAACTGAACTTTGACTAAAGTTTTATACAAATTTAATACTCCTCATGAAAGTTTAAAAAGTGTTATTGATAGTATTCTTTGTATTGTATCAATAACATCTTTTAAAATTTCATGAGGAGTATCAAATTTGTACTCCATCTCCCTCTGTCCCGGAAAAAAATGTCGCCGTTTTTCGGACGTTAGTACGAAGGAACTTTTAGCCATAAATTTAGGTTGATTTAATTATCCTAATAAAATTGTAAAACTTGTTATTGATACACCAATATAAATACTATCAATAACAATTTTTAAATTTTCATTAGAACAATTACATTAACCTCAAATTATTGGTCAAAGTTCCTTCGTACAAACGTCCGAAAAGCGGGGACATTTTTTTCCGGGACAGAGGGAGTATAGAACTATGGTCAAAATCCAACTCTGACCACTAGAAGTCAAATGGGATTAAATTTCCGGGACGGAGGGAGTATAATGAAGTACGTTCTCATATGTTGATCTAGCCCCTATGTGTGTGGCTACACAAAGTACTTGTAAATATATCAAGTTTTTATGGTAAAAAGCCAAAGCTATACAGCAGAAACTCCATCAGCCAAAGTCTTGATTATTCTGCAGATATGATTGCCTGCTTATGTCAAGCATGTATTATGTGTTTTGATGTATAGAGATGATGATGGGTCAGAACGAGGACGGATATGAGAGAAAATATGTATAATTGCAATTAAGTATTGTCTTGATCATTAACTTTTTGGAAAATATCCCTGAATCGAAGAATCTTCGATTCGCAGGAATCTTATTATAATCAATTAGAATATTAAGGTCGCTTGCAGCTGGCGGAGCCCACAGCTAACGAGTAGAGTCAAGCTGAGCATTTTTATTTCTATAGATGTCTCTTTCATAATAACCGAGCTCAAACTACTCAAGCTGAGCCGCATCCAGTAAATTAAGCAATTCAACTTCACTAAAGCCCAGGTCAAAACTAAAAAGGTTTAATTTCATTTTCAATCATCGTACTTTCACCCAACTAACACTTTAACCCTCGTTCGTTTTGCACAAAAACCACTGTACTTCGTAAAACCTCTCAGCCTGACACAAAAGTTGCGGATTAATGCACGCATTAAACAAAAATTTATTGTCGCGTTGGGAGGTTATCCAAAGTACAGTACAATGGTTTCTGTGCAAAATTTTAAAAAATGATGGTGAAAGTGAAAGTCAGGTGAAAGCGAATGAAATTAAACCAACTAAAAATCACAAAAAATAATACATAACTTTGATCTATTTTGTTTTTACCAAGCTTATCCGAGCCGAGCCAAACTAGGCTAGATTGCACCTCAAGCCTAAATCACCTTTGAGCTTGGCCCAGAGCCAAGAGTCCAGCGTGCTGAGTAGTGAGTAAAGCATCAAACAAGCCAATCCCAAGCCAGCTCGATGTACAAAACAGCTAAGTGGAGAAGGTAGCCTGTCGCCATCAAATATAAAGCAAGTTTAATTCTCCTTGACAAACTCAAGCTTACAACATTCTTACATTAATAATCAAAGATACATAGAACTCTTTTCATCCTCTCTGCCAGACAAATGCAAATTAATGCATATAACCAGAACACGTGACGTGATAAAATAACTAATGCATAAAACTCGAACATGTCTAGTCATTTGAGGATGAACACATTGATTTATAAGTAGCTGTCAAGAACATGATTATGCAAAGTGAAATGTTTGGAGTACAAAAACTACTCTAAATTGACAACTGCAGGTGATAAAGATGGAAGTAGTTCTTTGATGAATACTCACCACAAGAACTTACAAATGCAGATATCAACAAAGATTCTCCACAAACTTTCAGATTGGCCAGAAAATGGCGTTGACAAGTCAATTCTATCACAAATATATACCCCTCCTTACGTGGAAGTAAAGCCAGTTTATATATACTCCCTCCGTCCCAGCTCACTTGACACTTTTTGAGAAAAAATGGTCAACTTAGGATTGTTTTGACCAACAGTTTATAGAAATATTTATGTTCCCAAAAAAATATTAAAAATTGTTATTGAGAGGATTTTTAATGGTGATCATTTTTACATTTTTTAAATTTTTATTCAGATCATAAATATTTCTATTAAGTGTTGGTCAAACCGACCTGAAATTGACCAGTTTTGGTCAAAAGGTGTCAAGTGAGCTGGGACAGAGGGAGTATATCACAAATCCTTATCTTGAAACGGGAACCTATCAGATGGTGAGCTAAGAATATACTCCCTCTCTCTGTCCCGGAAAGTTTGTCCCTCTTTTTTCGTTATAACTACGAATGAACTTTGAGCAATAATTTAGGCTACTTTTAAATATCCAAATGAGAATTTAAATTGTTATCGATAATGTTTATAATGGTGTATCAATAACAAGTTTAAGATTTTCATTATAATTAAAAGTAACCTTAATTATTGCTCACGTTTCATTCAAACTAACAAGGGAAAAAGTGGGACTAAATTTCCAGGACGGAGGGAGTATAAGGGTATGATTGATAACTCGATTCCAAAGCCATTGAATTGGAGTTGGAAGAGTGAAATTTAATTCCACTGAATTCATTTTATTATTCCAATTCTGATTCCAAGACTTGGAATTGAGGTTGCCAAACATAGACTAAGCTCTTGGTAAGCTTGGGCATCCTGTTTGGCTTTTGATGCCCAAGGTAAGGTATCTTGGTTTACCTTTCCACATGTGAGCAGTCAGAAAGGAGGGGTATCTTTAAGCTAGATACGCATTATTGGGGTCTTCTCTAACAGCTTAAGCTTTTAGATGGGTTTCTAAATCACACTGGATCCTTGCCTATGTCAAAATACAACATGTTTTTTTCCAAAATAGATATCTTCCAGAACGCGTTATGGTATTGCTTTCTCAGCATACAAAGTCAGTCAAGATGCTCTTCAATAAAGTAACAAAAAAGGAGTTACCTAATTTTGCCCTGTAACTCTGTCTCAGACGTATGATGGAAATTGGTTTTTTTTTTTTTTTTTTTTTTTTTTTTAATCTCAGATTGACGAAGTTTCTGTACTCCTCCCCACATGAATTCAGTTGACAGGCTCCTCTGGTTGTGGATAACATAGCACACTGGACCACCCACTATTCCGGAGCGAGGCGATGTAAATACAGTTTCTCAGTTTCTGTGATTCTCACCAAGAAAGCCATTAATAAAAAAAAAAAACAAAAAAACTCTTAGTAGATTAAACAGGTAGCATCCGATTATAAATAAAGGTAAATAAAAAATTAATTTCTGGTTTTAAACAATATCCTGTAAATCAGTGGTCAAGCTAGAAACTTTAATAGGGGGTCAAGATTGTTTCAGGAATGAAAAAATATACTTAACCATATTCAAACCTGGCACACGGGGGGGGGGGGGGGGGGGGGGGGGGGGTTGTTTCAAAATAATGCTTCAGTGCAAATTTACCAACAAAGGGGGTCAAAATTGCTATATATAAAAATTTTAAGAGCAGCTTTCTTACATTAGGGTAGCCTCGCCGCTGCTGTTGATGCATCTGGAGCATCGATCAAAGCATTAACATTCTGAAGCAAACAGAACATTGTGGACATGTGCAAGCAGGCTACTGTGGAGGAGGAGAAAACAGAGTTCAACTTACACAAACTACAGAGAGACTGATGTGAACTGGCAAACAGGTGCCAAGTCACTGGACATGCATAAAATGTACAAATGCTGAGTAAACTAACAACAATAAGGTAGTACAATTTAGGTTTAAAAGACCCATATTTGATGTTTGCCATTAAGGAGAATTTAGTGGCTATGTTATCAACTTCAATATATGACATTCACTTCAATATATGACATTCACGAACAACTATGGGAATTAAGATGAAGAAACAAGCATAAAATAGTGTGAACTGTGAGCCAAAACCAAAACCTTTTTACTATGTGTGTGTGTGTGTAAGGGAGCCTAAAGCCTGAGAAACCTGGGAAACCTTACTAAAGCCAAGCAAAAAACACTGTGAGGTTTTCTCTAGTCTTGACACAGATCCATCACTGGTTTACCTAAAGGCATCCAAAGCCGATGCCTATAACAAGGAAAGAAACCGAACTCTCTACTTTAGCAGGTTGAACGATAGCAATCAAGAAAACTTCTAGCATTCCTCTCCATATACATCACAAAGTCGGAAACATTCCACATCATAAAAAACACACAGCATCAAAGATCTTGATATATGGTATAAAGAAATCCTTCTATTGAAGGACACACCCCAACTCTCCTCCTGCACATTAAATAGTTTGTACCAAAGACGCCAATCAACTGAAAAATGTAAGAAAAGATGCCCATGAGACTCACTTTGACGACAGAACATAAGACATATATCCAGGGATACCCGTTGTCGAAGATCATTTGGGTGCAACCGATTAGCACTAAAGACCAAGCTAAGGCTTTAATATTTGAGGGAACCTTCGACTTCCAAATAAAATCAGCCAAAGGGAAACACATATGAGTTTGAGAAATTTGAGAAGAAAAATAAAAGAAAGAAGGGGGAACAATAACCTTGAGGATCTAAAGTCCAAATTTGCTTATCTGGACTCTCGTAAAATCTGTGATCTGGAAGGATTCGCAATAATGTATTCAACTCCTCTGCCTCATATCATTAAGGTTTCAAGAAAGGTGCAAATTCTATGAAACATTTTCCCCATCTCGAAGAACAAAATGTACAACATGAGCATTTTGAAAATAAATTCGATGCAAACAAGGAAAAATCATGACCAACAGTTTATTTCTCACATCAGGCATCAAAGAAAACTATGTTTAACTAGTTTCGTACTTGTGTGGCCTCTCATCTGCCACAGAAATCAAGAGATGTAAAATTGGTTCATTTTCATTTCCTTCTTGCCAAATCCATGAAACACAGACATACAAGACCAAGTCATTGACCATATTTATATAGATGAAGGATGTAATTAGGAAGGAATAGTGAACAGTCTTGAGTATGCAAAATTGGTTTCTTCCCTTTATAATACAAATCCAGGAGACATTCAAGTATACCATGCCTGGAAAAAAACAAAATGACAGTATATTACAATTACGAATGACAGTCAAAAGAAAGTAAGAATATGTCTCCAAGATATTGCGAAAGTACCTCTTCAGAAGCGGTCAGTATGCATCATCACACTTAAGTTTGAACTCACCACTTCAATTCCAACCCAGCCAAAACATTTTACTGATTGTTTCTATTGTGTACCATGCCTATTCTTTCACATATATCTTGCATATCTAACACGTGTATAAGCAGCAGGGTGAGCAAATATCCACCATTGGGGTGTCAGATCAATCTCGTAGATGTTCTTTCTAAACATCTAGAAGACAGTAAGGGATAAAGAAGATTAAGTAAAAACTGGTATAAAAAACATCAAACAGGTTGTCATTCTTTGACAAAACTTACCCAATCCTTTTTGGCTAGACTACTTTACTATCCCAAAGGTACTCAGGTTTGTTATCATATTATCCTGAGGTCAGGAGTTTAAAGGTAAGTCCTACAATTATGAAAGAGCTCCTTTTGGTTATGCATATTAAAGAGATCAAAATGGATGGGGACTCTTAACAGTTTGGTCTACAAACTTATTTCATGCAGCAAAGTTGTATATTCTTCCTTCATCACCGTTTCTGCATACTCCTTGTTTTGACTGAAAATCCTTGTTTGACCCTTTTTTTCTATGATTTGTGTCAACTTGACCCTTTTCTGAGCAATATGAGAGAATATGGCTCTGTTACTTTTGCTGGTTTTTTTTTTTGTGGCCCGTGTTTTTTCCTGGTTTTCACTTTCGCTTTGGGGCCAACGTTTTAATCCCTGTCTGTCTCTCTCTCTCTTATTCTTTCATTACTAGTTGCTCCCTTCGTCACAAATAAGAGTAGCCTTTGGCCATACACAGAGTTTTAAGTAAGACAATTAAGTTTATTATTATAATGTTTGGCCCACTGTGGAGGAATATTCGCAAGGGCATAAATGTGAGCTTTCTATGCTTTTAGGATGGTCCATTATGGAGGAGAGTATCAACCAAAGGGTAAACATGTTGACTTTCTATTCCAAAAATAGAATGTTTGCAGGGGGTGCTTTTTTTGGGTTTTTTGGGGACATCCCACAAAGGAATAAGGGACTGTTATTTTGGGACACAGAGAGTATTACTTAAATGGTTACTCAAGTGGTTACAATGTTATAGTTAATTCTCTACAACTAATTAAGTGCATATCAAATACGAGTAACAATCTGATATAAAAGGTGAGATTGAGCAGAAAAAGAAAAAAGATTTTTTCAAGAGGAAAGGAGGGATCAAAAGATAATTTTAGTGTATGTTCGTAACTTAACAATGTTGATACAGGAAAGTTATATTCACAATTCAATGTTTTGAGGGCCAGATGTATCATGCAGGATTATATTAGCTAGGATGCTTACCTGTGCATTGTAAATGAACAGGGTATAAAACTTGAACAGGTTGAAATGCGGGAGGGGGGGAGTTCTTTAATGGATGCCATAACCAAGAATTATAAAGTGCCTAAACTCCAAGCTTAGGTCCAAAACTGATGCACAAAAACTCGTTAATGACGTTAATTATTAATTTGAAGAAGTATTACAGCATACTCCCTCCGTCCCACTCGAGTAGGATTTTTGGGAATGGCACGGGGATTAAGGAAAAGTGTTGGTGGAGTAGGTGTTGTGAGTATGAAAAGTGAAGTAGGAGAGAGAAAGTGGGATCGGGAATAATAAGTGGAAAGTTGTTGTGAGTGTGAAAGTAGGTCCCATTAGATAAAACATTTCCATAATGGGATCGTCCTATTTCGAGTGGGACACCCAAAATGGCAAAATGTCCTAATTCGAGTGGGTCAGAGGGAGTATATAATTATGAATGAATACAGAAATTTATTCTGATCCTTACAAATGCCCTTTTCATTCATACATTTGATAACATAAAACTACTAGTATGACAAAAAATATACAGGTAAATCATCACTGTTTCACTTCCAATCTAACATCGTGACAACACACACACACACACACACACAAAAAAAATGAGTATCTAACATTTACCCACAAGGTTCAACCAATAATTAGAAAGGAAAGGAAAAACCTATAGGAGAGGAATATGGGTAATACTACCTGTCCCAAAACGTATGTAAAAAAATATCAAATTTGCTCTTAATTCAAAGAATATATATATATATTTATGGATTTTCATTTTGGGACGGAGGTCGTAGCATATTTGAAGGGAAAATAACTTACAGATACTTGGTCCAAAACGCGTAAAATGTAGATTCCCATGATAGTATGCCAACAGCAGGCAATGGAGATGTACACCACCAGTCCACAGATCAGAAAGCAATGAAACCGAAGTACTCGATTCTGGAGAACTCAGGTAATGAAAGATGTGATCCGTTCTGGGTAAACCATGAATTTACATTCACAAAACCTGCATGTATTAGTCTTAAGGAGTAAAGATGCTGTCAGAGCTTTATAAGTGATGATTACAAGAATTGGGGGTAAAACATTGTTATTATTTTGATAGATGAAAGTACCAACTTCTAGAAGAAAAAAAGGGGGAAAGCTTAATGAATTGATCATTTTGACAACTAAGCAAACAGCTCTCATGTCCTAAAAGCCGACCCACAATGCTCAGTACACATTTCTGCGGTCACGACTGGAAAAGTATGTACAGAAATGGATAACCATCTGCAAAATGGTAATTATTAGAACATCCAACAAAAAATAAATGGAAGTTGGCGGCAGGACATGTATATCATAAATATTAGCTAGTGGAAATTATTTTCATTTACAAGAGTTTAGCTTTTACAAAATATAAGGAGATTCTTTGAGAAAAAGAAAAACTACAAAAATTCGCCTACAGGCATGGGAGCAAGTAATTTCTAAGAGGTCTGTGAAACTCAAAAACCACAAGTAGCATTATTCAAGAGAATAATTGTTAAAACTACAGCTAATACTACAAGAATTAAAAAGTTAAGCATGCCAATGAAAGAACAGGCTTACCTTATAGGAGTACTGCCCAATCGCCAATTAATCAACTGGTAAACTGTATTGTTAATATTGATATTTCAAGGAATGCTTAATGTTGAAAATACATATACAAGAACTCTCATATTATGCAGTTTCAACTTTAACTGAAGTACTGAGCTACACAAATTATTCCTGCAAAACTGTTCTAAAATTCCTCATTAATTCTAAATTACATATGAAAGCAGAAAATATGCAGCGAGACAATTGCTAATCATACAACATTGCAACCAAATATGGGCTTTCTTTTCTTCAAGACCCTTTTTGATTGGTTTCTGTGGATACGGTGTGTCCAACTAAGAAGAAGCTCTAAGCAGTAGAAAACAAGGTTACCTGCTGGAATCTTGACCAACAAATACAGCTTCACATTACACACAACAGCTTTAGACTGGTCAGAGAGGTCATGAAAGAATTCAAGCATAAAGAACCATCGCTCATGAAAGAGGCATGCTCTTATTTGTAGAGACAATCTCACCAACCGAGACCAATAAGGGACAGCAAGATAGGCCACATTTTATTCCTCAAAAGCATTTGTACAGATTTTCTCTAGCAGTAAGGGCCAGTCCTCTCCAAGCTGCTGTGGGTTGAGCTCCATTGCTACCCGAAAATCTAGCAAAGATATTGGGGAATTGGATTTTTGGTCTTGCATGGCTTCCATAGGCCAATTGCTAGTTTGTGTCTGATAATGATGACCAGGTCTGACACCATTAACTACCTTCAAATGAGCTTGATACTTGTTGGAGATGTTCTTTACTGGCCCATGCCCAGACCTTGCACCATTAAGTTCAACACAAGACCTAATTAAACCCTTCAAGTAAGCATTCAGTCCGTTATTCAGTACATTGGCACAGTCCATTGACACCCCTTCTAGGCCCTGTGTAGCAGCAATCTGCTCCATACGGTCCCTCAGTGTTATTGAGTCCAACAGAGCATCACTGCTGAACGTGCTAATAGATTTACTGCTACTTGCCAAAGGTATTGATCTGCGGGCCCCACCTATACTGATGGGACAAAATGGAACCCCGAGGGGCGCATTTAGTGAACTCCTACCAGATACCTCTTTCCGATCTTCTCTACCTACCACTTTAATCTGGTCATTGCTCTGTACAGAAACCAAGCCGTCTGGTGATCTGTCTGTTACTGATAACTTAGCAGTGTGACCTAAAACCTCATTTCCGTTTTTGGCCTGTTGTGTGAGTTCTTGATGATGCTGCACCTGTCTCCGAGTATCAGGTGTAGTTGAATTCCCATTCTCCAAAATAACGTTAAAGTCACCAGAATGTGCACTGGTGGATGGTTGACCTGCCACATTTAGCTTTCCATTTAATCCAAGCGCACTGCGACGGTCCACAGCTCTCCGTTCGCGAACTCCTGTTCTCGCCTTTCGAGGGGATAGTGGCAGAATGTCCCCATTCGACAAAGCCAAAGGACTGGGAGACTGGGTTAGGGCAGGATGGGACCCATTTTGCTGGTATACGTCATTTAAAGGCTTTTTATTTCCAACTGCTCTTGTAGCCTCAAGTTCATGTGCCGATGGGGGGACTTTTGCTGTACAAGCATTCTTTATAATGGATTGAATGAACTGGTTATGCAGTGGGATATTACCCTTCCCAACTACCCTCAAGCAAAGCTTATCAAATTCAGCCTTGCTTAGCTTCAAACTCAGTAATCTATTCAAGTAATCAAAATACTGCTTGAACCTCTCCGGCCCTAGCTTCCTGACTAACTGAGCTTTCAATTCAGTAAGATTGATCCGCGAATGCTGCTGTGGCGGTTGCATATCTCAACACAAAATTTCCATAGAAAACTTTCAAGATTATTAATTTTACACTCGAGACGAACAAACAAACTTTTACCCCAATTTGACCACTAAATTAGGGTTTTGCTCAAACTCCAAATTCCCATCGTCAATATGACTTTACTCCATCCAAAAGCAACCCAGGTAATGCTAAAGTTAACCACGTCTTCAAAAACAAGAACACCTAATTAGGTTGGAGGAAGGAACCAGGATTAGAGTTCCCAACTAACTCTCCCTCCAAAACCCAATCGCCAATATTTTGAATTCCAATCAAACCAATCACAAACCCTAACCCCAATTACAGCAAGAACCCACAAAACCCCTCTGTCTTTAAATTAACGAACAAACCCCCACAAAAGATACCTCCCTACAACTCCAAGTAAGCCTCAAATTACTACATCAACGAGCTCGCACTATCACAATTCTTTCAATAAAAACACGAAAAAAAATAACTTAATTGTAATGATACAACAGAGTATTTGAGTTGGGTAGCTTCCAAACCCCAAGTTCAAATTCTCAAAAACCGGAATTGGAACTCAATACAGCAAAGCGGGGTTGAACAAATTTAAGCTTCCGAGAGACGAAAAAATTGAGTTCAAACAAAGATTAAATTCGGGGGGGGGGGAGGCCTGACCTTAGACTATCTTCATAAACTGGCAGAGAATTCAGATTTAGAAGCTGATAGTGTTGTTGACAACCTCCAAAAAAAATTGAGTGTTCGTTGGAACCATGTTCAAGCTCCTCCCTATTCAATTCTTGGTCGCATTCCCGCTTTCTCACTAAAAATTGCTCCACATTTTCCTGACCTTCGAATTTTCTCTCTCGGTGTGTCGCCTTTGAATCAGAGCTTGGAACAGCCTCTCTCTCTCTCTCTCTCTCTGATCGCTCTCCGATACTCTCTCTCCTCTTTCTCTCTCTACTTTCTCTTTCGGACTCTTTTTTCGTTTTTGTGTCTGTTTAGTGTATTTAATTATATTACATACACCACCCTCTAGTATGAAAGATCACACATAATTGCCTTTCTTTTGAAAAAATCTAACGCTAATCACCTATTCTGTAAAATAGGTCATTATAGGGATGGCCAAACCGAACCGGAACCCGAAAACCGGACCAGAAAAGCCTGGAACCGGAGCAAACCGGGGAGGAAACCGGAACCGAATGAACCAGAACCGCAAGGCATCCGGGCCGGTTCAGGGTCACATATATGCCGAACCGGACCGGAACCGGACCGAAAATCCCTTGTTTTTCAATAATTTTAAAGGGGGGACCGGAACCGTACCGAACCGGAACCGGGGTAAGTGCGGGCCGGTTAAGGGTCACCCTTTTGCCGAACCGGAACCGGTTTTGGCCATCCCTAGGTCATTACATAATACATGTACACACATTTACTTTTAGTTCTTTAAAAAGGTGTAAATTACTCCTTCTGACCCAGAAATATAGTCTCATTTTAACTTTTTATAATCAACAAAAATAAACTTTGACCAAACATTGGTGTCTATTTAATGGTGGTAATGAACTTATAAAAATTGTTATTAATAAATTACTTAATGATTTATTAATTAAAAATTTTAAAATTTCACTAGAATGATTAGATTGTCACCAATGATTGGTCAAACTTTATTTTTATTGACCATAAAAAATCAAAATGAAACTATCTTTCTAGGATAGAGGGAGCATAAAATTTGTCGCGACCCCGACCCCGCGGGCCCAGAGTACGCGAGCTGGACGTCGACTTAACACACAATTACCAAAATACTGAAGAAGAAAATTCCATTTTATACCAAAAGGTGATAGAACAAGTTTTACAAATCCAAGTTTGACAATAACAAAATACAACTAGTATAGGCTCCACAAGCTTATACCCAAACATATACAAAATACACAATTCTTAATGACGTCAATATTTGGACACTATCCCAAAGGCTATACATTTAAATAATGTAAACCGAAACAACCTTCCCAAAAGTTACTTCCACACTCGACGTCCTCCTCGTGATCAGCGAGTACTAATCCTTTCCTCCTGGGGGGGTTAAGGAAAAACAAAAATAAAAGAAAGGGGGTGAGATAAATCTCAATAAGTTACTAATGCAACTACATGACATGCTATGATGCGATAAGCAATAAACAATAATAAATATCACTTAGCACATAGCATTTATCTATTAACAAATAGCAGCGGAAATAAACAAGTAACAAATGATATTAGCCAAGGTTTCCCAACTGATAGAACCAAATAAAGGTCGCTGCGCAGCTTCAATAATCAACAATCAACATCTTCATAGTAGCATGAAAGCTGAAGAGAAAACCCCCGGTACCGGAACCAATAATAATAAGGGGACAGTGACACACAGTCAAAGCCCAAAACCAATAGCTAAAATGCTCACAAAGGGGCTAGCTCATCTCACATCCAAGGACAATCTGGAGGAGGGGAATAATGGGGCAAAACAATGGTCAACATCATAATGGACTTGGCTTGTGCCATCATAATGTTTCGCATCGCCCAATCACGACACAAATGCCAGCTGGACTTTCAAGTAAAGGCTAAGTAATAAAATACTAGCACAATAAACAACTAATGATTCCAAAGTAGAGAACCATTCCAAATAAATCACCACAAAGGTAAACCAATCCAAACAACACATCAAAGATGTCTAACATTCCCAAAACGGTACTTAATCAAATTTCATAACATATTTATTCACAAAAGAACCAATTCCAATTAATAAAGTGTTCCACGATGTTAACTTAAGTTAATTAGAGTAAATAAACTTAAACTAGGGAAGCCACTTAGTTTAAATAAGCAAAAAGGTAAATTTCCAAAACAAGGGGCGCGCGGGCGCGCGCAGAGGGTCGGGCGGGCGCTTATTTGACCAGAAGGTCTGGCCGAAGGAAAAGGCCAGGTAGGCGGGCGCCTGGCGCAGCACGGGCGGGCGCCTGGTCGACGGGCTGGGAGGGATTTCAGCTGGGTTCTACCATTTTCAACCCAAATTTCACCCATTTCCTAAATGCTCAAAATCAACTCTTTCCACAAGTTCAACAATGAATCAAAACAACATCTAGGCTGAAAGGGGACCTAATCAACATCATATATAACCCCAAATCAAGATTTCAACCCAACATTCATAACAATCACCATTTTTAACCAAAAACCAAAATAAATTCCACATAAATCCCAAACTCAATCAAACATCAAATGTATCAACTAAAGCATTATATAAACATGAAATGAACACTTTAGCATAAAAATGGGGGAAAAGCAACTTACCCGGATTTCTCAAAGGTGACGAAACTCGAAATTTCTTAGCTTCCTACGATTCTATCGACGATCTAAACATGTTTCAAGTTATGAGAAATGAGAGATAATGAGGGGAAGATAGCTAGATTGAAGAGAGAAGGGAGAGGAAAACTTACCCAAACCAAGGAGAGAGAGAGAGAGTATGCTGGGAATGGGAGTAGGGTGAGGAAGAGAGTGAGGGAGAAGGAAGAGTAGGGAGGGAGTAGTTAAAATTATTTCAAAAGGTTACACTTAGGCCCCCTCATCTGCTAACACATAACCCAAACCAAATTCCCTACTACCCACTTAACCCAATATCAACCAAATAATGCTAGACACAAATTAATATTATGAAATATAAAATGCGCACATAAATAATTAAATCAAATAAATAAATAAATAATTAATTATTTATCAATAAAATAGAGACGGATTTTCGGGTCGTGACATTCACTCTGTAGCGACCCCAAAACCCGTTTATATTTATTTTATATTTTTGAGGATTTTTATTTGACTTATGTGTGCATTTTATGTGTTGCATCATATTTTATGATTTGCATATCATACTTGATTATTTATGTTATTTACTTAGTTAGTAAAAATAATGATTTAAAGGAGTTAAATGATTAAGTTGAAACTTTAGGGTCCTTGTTGAAAATATAAGTTTAGGGGCTAAAGTGTTAACTTTAGAAGTTGGGTGACCAAAGTTAGAAATGGGTAGAAAACTTTAGTATAAATATCTTCTTTCTCTCCTTTCTCTGTGCATAAACATTCTGCAACATTCCTCGTATCGGTTAGGGTTAGGAGGAAAGGTAAGTTCGACCCATTTCGATTTAATTCTTTTTATTTACTTACCCGTTTTAAAAACTAATTATATAAAAATGATCAGGGCGTCGAGTAGGTCATTTCTAGCCGAACAAAACTTATTTCAGCGATACTTTTTCCGGAACTAGGTAAGTTACTAATTCTCATTTAAATGTTAAAATAGTCATAGATGCTATATATGATACTCCTACTTGTTAATTTTGTGATTTGGGTAATATTTGCTATACTTGTAATTTTGGGACAAAGGGAGTATATAGACTTGGTTTGAGCTGAGTGTTGTAATGGTTTGGGAATGCAATTTGTATCCTAAATGAAAGTTACTTAAGTTGTGTAGCATATATGTGTTGTACTTGTGGGACGGAAGGAGTAAAAATTGAACTAAGGAAGAATCTGAGATTTGGCCCAAATTTGGAGGAGGCGCGCGCACCCTATATAAGGAGGCGCACGCACCCCTTTGTTACCAACCTAGGCCAAAAATTGACTGGAGAAGGGAGGCGTGCGCATCCCTTTGGATGAGGCGCGCGCACCCTTAAGTGAATCAACAATAGGGAAGTTCTGGTCCTAGGAGGCGCGCGCATCCTATGTGGTGAGGCGTGCGCATCCCCCCTGTTTCCAAGGTTTGATAGTTTTGATCAAGTTGGGTATAAGAGGGCAAATGTTTATGTGATCCTTGTGGTTGCTTATGACTTAAACATGTATGTGTATGACTTTTATGTCGTTAACAAACAAGATTGGGTTGTGATTTAATGTCCTTTTTTATGGACTCTTTATAAGGATTCCTTGTGTGCATCTTGTGATGTATTTGGCTTAGTTACTTCTTGGATTAAATGCCTTGGGTTTTGTTTAGCAAGTATTCATTACTGTGCTTTTTATGGAAGTCCAGCTGGTCTTGTTGTGGAGTCAGCCAATGGAAGAGTTATAGTGGTACAGGTAAGTCCACTATAAGGTTTCCATTGGAGCTTGTGAGTCAGGCGGTGGGAGAATTATAGTGGCACACAAGCCAAGTTCACTATAAGATGCCCACTGTGCCTTCTAGTTTCCCCAGTCCAGATTGGCCTTGGATGGGATGAATTACTCCCTTTGGTGAGTATTTGGGTTATGACTTTGTGTCATATTTCCCTCTCTGGTTACTTGGTTCTATTGGTATGGTTTGGTTTTCGGGATCCCGACGGCTTCAGCCATTTATGCTGTTCAGATGGTTTTCTCTGATGGGTTTCTCAGATGGTATTCTCATCAGTTATGGTTATTGGTTAAACCTTGGCTTTGGTATCCACCGGAGTGTGGGCAATGTGATATAAGTGATATATGAGTTGATGTTATATGCTATATGATTACTGTTGATATTATTTCTTTATGATCATCATATCAGCATGTAACGTAGTTGCATTTTAGTAGCTTACTGAGATTTATTCTCACCCTTATTTGTTTACTGTTTTAGATAAAGGCGGGTCCAGGGGATAGGACACTCGGCACGGGAGGACGTTGGTTTGGTTGGTAAGAGTTGGGACTTGTTTTGTTGAAGGTTACATTATGTAAATGTAAACCCTTTGGGTAGAGTACCCGTACTTTCTTATGGTTCCATCTATTTTGGTAAATGTTGATGTATGTACATTTGTTTAAAAGTTTGTAAGCCTTCAGGCTAAGTACTTTCGCTGTGAAAGTGTTTGTAAAAGTTTGTTTAAAGTTAAGTGAAGTCTCTGAACTTCAAGTGTGTTTTGTTTAACTTTCTAAAAGTATATTCTGAAAAAAATTTCTAAAAGGTTTCATAACGTCTTCCGTTCGTGTCCCGAGCGTGGGGCCAAGTAGGACCACGGGTACGGGGCGCGACAGTTGGTATCAGAGCTAGGTTGTAGATGGTCTAGAATGACTAAATGACCTAGGAGGGTAGTAGAGTATAGAGTGAGTAACGTTGAGTGTTTGATGCAGGTATTCATTAAAAATGGGTGAAACTGACGGAGATCAGGCCGGCTCTTCGGGGCAAGGGGATGCCAGAGAAGAGGCTCGAATTATGTTTCAGGGAATGTTCGAAGCAGCGATGAAAACTATAAATGATCAGAGGCAAGAAAGGGAACAGGTACCACCAAGATATGGCCTAGAACAGTTTCTGAAAATGAAGCCTATGGAGTATGATGGAGAGCCCGATGTATCTAAAACTGAAAGGTGGATTGAATCGATGGAAAAGATCTTTGATGCTTTGAGATGTTCGGAGGAAGATCAAGTCAGGTTTGCTACCTATAAACTGAATGGAGCGGCTGAGCATTGGTGGAAAACTTTGAAAACAAAATGGGATGAGACTCATGTGCCTTATACTTGGGAGAATTTTCTGGGAAAGTTCAAAGAACACTTCATTCCTCGAGTAGATCAAGACAGGAAGGAGATAGAATTTCTTAACTTGGAGCAAGGTTCTATGTCAATTGCTCAATATTCAGCTAAATTTTCAGAGTTGTCCAGGTATTGTACTCACCTAGTGGCAACTGAGGAGAGGAAGGCTTCGAGGTTTGTGAAAGGTTTGAAAACTGTGATTAGAACTCAGCTAGTATCCCATAAGTTGCAAGATTTCCAGGATGCAGTGGATCGAGCTTACCAGGTGGAGCATGACATTGAGGAACATAAAAGGAAAATGGAATTGTTAGGCGCTGGGAAGCAAGTTAGGCAACCACAACGGGTGAGAGTAGAGGAAATCAAGGTGGATCTTCACAATTTAAAGGGTTTTCTCAAAGACAGTCAGGTAACAGAAATCAAAATAATACTTCAGGGAGTCAGAGTAGAGGAGTTTGTAATTATTGTCAGAAAGAAGGGCATTCAGAAGAGAGATGTTGGAAGAAGCAGGGCAAGTGTTTGAACTGTGGTCAGTTAGGACATTTTCAGAGGGATTGCCCTAAGTATAGGATGCAAGCATCGGGAAGTGTGGTTGGGTCCTCTCAGGGTCAGAAGAGGGATTCCTCAGGCAAGCCTAAGGTTCAGGGTCGTGTTTTTGCTATTTCTCAGCAGCAGGCTTCTGTTGGTGTTGTATGCTCTAGGCACGTTTTGTAAAACGATTAATGTTATTTATATATTAAAGATATTGAATGTTTGATTATTATATCCTTTGCATGTTTATTATAATAATCCCCGTCCCTGATAATTATGATTAATTGTTAGTATAAGTTTAATGGATAATCATATGATGATTATGGTGTATGGGATACAATTAAACTTATGGGTATTAGTTGGAGACCAAATACTGGACTGACCCATATGAGATTTATGTCATGGTCACAATGTCATAATTAAGTCTCATATAGTTATATTACTGGAATCTTTAGACCTGAGATTATCACAGTCTTCCACTCGATGAACATTACGTTTGACATATTCAAACGTTACCCCTAATCGGGTAGCTATAAAGAATGTGATTGGCGTAATCGGATTCATGTAGGGAAAGGTAATAAATCAAGAAGGGATTTGTTCCTCGTAAGAGAGAGATGTCAAGCTTTGGCCACTCGAAGAATGGTGTTGATGAAATGCATGGCCGTGCTCAAATAAGATTTGTACTATCAATACATTCTGGATCGAGAAAGCATTGAACATTGTAAGTTGACCATTGACCATGGCTTACGTTCAATAGACATCGTGAAACAAAGAGATTGTAATATGTTCTATAAAGGATTCACGAACTTATACAAGTTATACTAATTGGGTAGTCATGATGGCTTGCTAGAGTCCGCTCATGATTTATGAGCACAAATGTGTTTGGGCTCATTGACAACTTAATATAATCCTATGGGGTCACACACAAAATGACGAATTGTTTAAAAGGCTAAAATCGGAATTCTGGTGGTGCTCGGCCGAGCACCTCATATGACTCGGCCGAGCATGGGAAATCAGAAGGTCAGATTTTCTGGAGCAAAGGTGCTCGGCCGAGCACCTTAAAGGACTCGGCCGAGCAGGCCCTGTTCGGGCCCAAAAACTGATTTCGTGTTGTGACGGGTTTTAACCTATTTCTCCTAAACGGTTTAGGACAAATAAGTATATAAACCTCTAACAACGACCTAATCAGTATGAATTGATTCCATATCAATTAGATAGCCTCCGAGAGAGAGAAAAATAAGTTCTTCTTCTTCCTCAAGAACAAGAACATTGATTTTCCATATAGCCTTCAAAGTAGAAAGAGTTTCTATTGGGTCTAGCAATCCGGTTCAAGAATCGTTCTTGAAATTCGTTCGCGTGTGGATAAACATAGAGGGCGTTGGCATCAACTCCTTCAAAGTTCGTGATCCAAGTTTTGCGGTCGTTCCTACGTTCGTGATTCGAAGAAGCGCGAAGAACAAAGATTGAAGATCTCAGAATTTTAAAGCACCGTCACGGTTAGTGTTCTAAATTCATCTCCATATTAATTTAATCATCGTGATCGGATCTAGGCTTTTTGGGTTTATTCCGCTGTGCATGTTTGCTCAAAACCCAACAGTGGTATCAGAGCCCCGTTCATCATGATTATTTTAATAATAACATGTTAATGATATAATTGGATTATATGTTTTGGCATGTTATGAGAATTTGGATTCAAGATATTTATGTGATCTGAGTTTTATGTTTATATATGAGATATATTGAAACCATAAAATCGCACCGTTTAAATACGTTATGTGGGATCTACGATTACAATAATAATTTGATTATTATGTTCCTTTAGATTATCAAAAATTAATTGGATTGATTTGTTGATGATCTTTGATTCATGAATAAATCGTTTATTCAAAGTTTTGATGAACATGATGATATGATCATTATGAACACCAAATCCTAAATGAATCGGGAAGGCAATCTTAGAATTAAAATTCGACAAGAAAATCTGTTCTGTTCGTAGTGCTCGGCCGAGCAGTCTATAAGACTCGGCCGAGCAGAGTCGTCAGAAGCAAAGGGTTTTCTGGAACACAGAGGCGCTCGGCCGAGCACCTTAAAGGACTCGGCCGAGCAGGTTGATTTTGGACAGAATTTGTTTTTCAGATGGCTGGTTTTAGAAACCGTGTTTCCTGAAATTAAATGGCTTGTTTAAAATCACTTTGGATTGAATTTGTTTGTCAGATGGCTGGTTTGAGAAACCGTGTTTCCTGAAAACAAATATCAAGGTCAAAGTAATAAATTGATGGGACAAAAGAATTTAGAATCGAGTTACTTTATGTAAGGGATTGTGGATGCCTATTGGCTTAGTTTCGACCTTACATAGTTGTTTCTTCTAGTTTCTAAATTTGGTACGGGGTTGTGGATGCCTTCTGGCTTAGTTTCGACCGTACAATCGTGCTCTCAATAATGTGTTAAAGAATTTGTCCCCATAAATCAATCACATAAAATCTTAATTTAATTAATGAGATTAGTTAAATTATTAACCATTGCTTTATGTGTTTATATTATGTGACTATAAACATTGACCATGCTATATGTCATGAACCTTCTTTAAAATTTAAGTTCCGTGCCAATCCATGATTAAAACACTTGTGAGTACGTGGGTAGTTTTGTGTGGGTTACGCCCTAGCGTAGGTGCATTGATTCTATCCATTTATGAGCAAGATGAGGAAACAGTGATTCCTATACGTTTAAAATGGTTTAACTTAATTAGGCTATCAAAACAGTTTTGGGCCTAAGGCACAGATGAGATTAAAACATGTTAGATATACGATACCTAAAATCTCATAAAAGATCTAAGAGTCATATACGATATGATTGACAAGGAGTTGTCTACCTAAATAACTTATTTTGAGCAGTCGTGCCCTAGCCGACTCAAAGTTAAGTGAAATATGGATCTTAGCCCATTCAAATTATATCATACATTGGATGTATATGAAGGTTATATAATTTAGTGGGAGTATTTGTAAAATACTATTAATTTAATATCTTTAATTAAGTTGGTACTTATATTTAATTATATGTTTGCATAATTGTAGATAATGGCTCAGAATACAAATTTATCACTGCGATCTATCCTTGAGAAGGAGAAACTTCAAGAAGATGGAGCTAACTATACGGATTGGATCCGTAGCCTTAGAATTGTTCTAAAGCATGAGGATAAGCTCTATATTCTTGATGAGCCCGTTCCTGAAGAAGAACCTGCTTCTAATGCACCCAAGGATGAGAGAAACGCCTACAAGAAACATGTGAATGATTCTCGTGAGGTGGGTTGTCTTATGCTTGCGGCCATGTGTTCAGAACTTCAGAAGATTCTTGAACACTTGGAAGCATTTGACCTTGCTGCTACATTGAAAGATATGTTCCAAGAACAAGCAAGGCAAGAGAGGTTCGACACCATAGCTGCCCTAGTCTCATGCAAGATGAGCGAAGGACAGTCTGTGAGCCCTCATGTTTTGAAAATGAAGGCTTACTTTGAGAAACTAGAGAGGCTTGGCCATCCAATTGAGATTGAGTTGGCTACCGATTTTATTCTTAATTCATTGCCCAAAAGCTATAATCAGTTCGTCATGAACTTTAATATGCAAGGGATGGATAAGACTATGTCTGAATTGCATGGGATGCTTAAGCAGGCAGAAAAGAAAATTGGTAAAGAGACCGCTCCTGTACTCATTGTGTCTAAGGAAGGAAAGGGCCAAAAAGGCAAAGGAAAGGGTAAGGCAAAAGTTGTCAAACCCAAGATTAGCAAGGCAATTGTTGCCAAAGCTAATGTGGCTAAACCTGCTTCCCAAAAGGATGCAATTTGTTTCCACTGCAATGAGATTGGACATTGGAAACGAAATTTCAAGGTTTACAAGGAAGAGTTAAAGAAGAAGAAGAGCGGTGGGACTGCATCTACTTCAGGTATCTATGTTATAGATATTCTACTTTCTACTTCTAGCTCCTGGGTATTAGATACTGGATGTGGATCTCACATTTGTTTAAATGTGCAGGGACTAAGGAATAGAAGGCTACTTAAAGATGGCGAAGTGGACCTACGCGTGGGAAATGGAGCAAGAGTTGCTGCATTAGCCGTAGGAACATATGATGTCATTTTACCTAGCGGATTAATTCTTGTTTTGAACAATTGTTATTACGTTCCGGATTTAAGTAGAAATATTATTTCAATTTCTTGTTTGGATAATGAAGGTTTTAAGTTTCTTATTGAAAATAAGAAGTTTTATATTTATTTAAATGATATGCTTTATTGTACTGCATGTTCATTTAATGGCCTTTATGTTCTTGATGTTGAAAGTGGGAATAATGAGAATGTTTATAATATAAATAAGAAATCCAAACCTAATGATGTAAATCATACTTATTTGTGGCATTGCCGTCTTGGTCATATTAATGAGAAGCGTATCTCAAAACTCCATGGGGACGGACTTCTAGATTCACATGATTTTGAATCATATGAAACTTGTGAGTCATGTTTACTTGGAAAGATGACTAAGGCACCTTTTACTAAGAGCAGTGAAAGGGCTAATGACTTATTGGCCCTCATACATACTGATGTGTGTGGACCAATGAGTTGCAATGCTAGGGGAGGATATCAATACTTCATAACTTTTACTGATGATTTTAGTAGATATGGCTATGTCTACTTAATGAAACATAAAAGTGAATCTTTTGAGATATTTAGAATATTTCAAAATGAAGTACAAAATCAACTTGGCAAAACTATTAAAGCACTTCGATCAGATCGTGGTGGAGAATATTTAAGCCAAGAATTTGACAATCATCTGAAAGATTGTGGAATTGTTTCACAATTAACTCCACCTGGGACACCACAATGGAATGGTGTGTCCGAACGGAGAAATATGACTTTATTGGATATGGTCCGCTCCATGATGAGTCAAGTTGATCTTCCTTTAACCTTTTGGGGACATGCACTAGAAACTGCTGCACTAACACTAAATAATGTTCCAACAAAATCTGTTCCAAAGACTCCACATGAGATGTGGACTGGAAGAAAACCTAGTTTGTCTTTCATGAAGATTTGGGGTTGTGAAGCATTTGTTAAGAAGCTCATATCTGACAAACTCACACCTAAATCTGATAAATGTATTTTCGTTGGTTACCCTAAGGAAACTAAGGGTTATTACTTTTACAACCGCACGGAAAACAAAGTGTTTGTTGCCCGTCATGGTACCTTTCTAGAGAAAGAGTTTCTCTCCAAAGGAATTAGTGGGAGTAAAATTAATCTCGAAGAAATTCGAGAACCCGAAAATTACATGGAACAAAATGTTGGATCTGAACAAGTTTCACAAAGAGTTGTGGAACCTACTCAGAATACTCAAGTTCCTCGCAGGACTGGTAGGGTGCGATCTGAACCTGAGAGATATGGATTTCTCATGACGGATAGCAATGAAGTAGAAGTCATAGTTGATGACGAACCTACTTCCTACCAAGAAGCGATGTCCGCTCCTGATTCAGATAAATGGCTTGGAGCCATGGAATCTGAAATTAAATCCATGTATGATAATCAAGTTTGGAACTTGATTGATGCGCCCGAAGGTGTAAAAACCATAGGATGCAAATGGGTTTTCAAAAAGAAAACTGACATGGATGGAAAGGTGCATACTTATAAAGCTAGACTTGTAGCGAAAGGCTATAGGCAGATTCATGGTATCGACTATGATGAAACCTTTTCGCCCGTAGCAATGATCAAGTCTATAAGAATTTTACTTGCCATAGCCGCATATTTTGACTATGAGATATGGCAAATGGATGTCAAAACAGCGTTCCTTAACGGGAACTTGCTTGAGGATGTTTACATGACACAACCTGAAGGTTTTGTAATTCCAGAAAATTCTAACAAAGTATGCAAATTGCAACGATCCATTTATGGATTGAAGCAAGCCTCTAGGAGTTGGAATCTTCGATTTGATGAATCGGTCAAAGAGTTTGGCTTCATCAAGAACGAAGATGAACCTTGCGTTTACAAGAAGATTAGTGGGAGCGTAGTATTATTTCTGGTACTATATGTAGATGACATATTGATCATAGGAAACGACATTCCCGCACTACAGTCTGTAAAGACTTGGTTAGGAAAGTGTTTCTCTATGAAAGATATGGGAGAAGCCGCTTATATCCTTGGCATTAGGATCTATCGTGATAGATCCAAGAAATTGGTTGGTTTAAGTCAAGATACATATATTGACAAAGTTCTTAAGAGATTCTGCATGGAAAACTCTAAGAGAGGAAATTTGCCAGTGGGACATGGCATAACTCTAAGCAAGAATCAGTGTCCTAAGACAACTGATGAGCGTAAGAGAATGATTGGGATTCCATATGCTTCCGCAATTGGATCAATCATGTATGCCATGATATGTACTAGACCCGATGTCTCGTATGCTTTGAGCATGACGAGTAGATATCAATCAAATCCTGGTGAAAATCATTGGATTGCAGTCAAGACGATTCTTAAGTACTTGCGAAGGACTAAAGATTCGTTCTTGGTGTATGGAGGTGTGGAAGGTGATCTTGTTGTAAGTGGTTACACAGATGCAAGCTTCCAAACCGACAAGGATGATTTTAGATCGCAATCTGGATTTGTATTTGTGCTTAATGGAGGTGCTGTTAGCTGGAAGAGTTCTAAGCAAAGTACTGGCGCTGATTCTACAACGGAAGCTGAGTATATTGCTGCATCCGATGCTGCTAAAGAAGCTGTTTGGATCAAGAAGTTCATAACTGAACTAGAGGTAGTTCCTAGCATTGCTGATCCAATAGACCTTTATTGTGATAATAATGGTGCTATTGCTCAATCAAGGGAACCAAGAAACCATCAGAAGTCCAAACACATACTTAGGCGTTACCATGTCATTCGAGAAATCATTAACAGAGGTGACGTGAATATATGCAGAGTACCAACTGATGATAACATTGCCGACCCATTGACAAAGGGTCTTCCACAAGCAAAGCATGATGGTCATGTTAGGTCTATGGGTATTCGATACATTAATTAGGCCTAGTGCAAGTGGGAGATTGTTGGTGTTGTATGCTCTAGGCACGTTTTGTAAAACGATTAATGTTATTTATATATTAAAGATATTGAATGTTTGATTATTATATCCTTTGCATGTTTATTATAATAATCCCCGTCCCTGATAATTATGATTAATTGTTAGTATAAGTTTAATGGATAATCATATGATGATTATGGTGTATGGGATACAATTAAACTTATGGGTATTAGTTGGAGACCAAATACTGGACTGACCCATATGAGATTTATGTCATGGTCACAATGTCATAATTAAGTCTCATATAGTTATATTACTGGAATCTTTAGACCTGAGATTATCACAGTCTTCCACTCGATGAACATTACGTTTGACATATTCAAACGTTACCCCTAATCGGGTAGCTATAAAGAATGTGATTGGCGTAATCGGATTCATGTAGGGAAAGGTAATAAATCAAGAAGGGATTTGTTCCTCGTAAGAGAGAGATGTCAAGCTTTGGCCACTCGAAGAATGGTGTTGATGAAATGCATGGCCGTGCTCAAATAAGATTTGTACTATCAATACATTCTGGATCGAGAAAGCATTGAACATTGTAAGTTGACCATTGACCATGGCTTACGTTCAATAGACATCGTGAAACAAAGAGATTGTAATATGTTCTATAAAGGATTCACGAACTTATACAAGTTATACTAATTGGGTAGTCATGATGGCTTGCTAGAGTCCGCTCATGATTTATGAGCACAAATGTGTTTGGGCTCATTGCCAACTTAATATAATCCTATGGGGTCACACACAAAAGGACGAATTGTTTAAAAGGCTAAAATCGGAATTCTGGTGGTGATCGGCCGAGCACCTCATATGACTCGGCCGAGCATGGGAAATCAGAAGGTCATATTTTCTGGAGCAAAGGTGCTCGGCCGAGCACCTTAAAGGACTCGGCCGAGCAGGCCCTGTTCGGGCCCAAAAACTGATTTCGTGTTGTGACGGGTTTTAACCTATTTCTCCTAAACGGTTTAGGACAAATAAGTATATAAACCTCTAACAACGACCTAATCAGTATGAATTGATTCCATATCAATTAGATAGCCTCCGAGAGAGAGAAAAATAAGTTCTTCTTCTTCCTCAAGAACAAGAACATTGATTTTCCATATAGCCTTCAAAGTAGAAAGAGTTTCTATTGGGTCTAGCAATCCGGTTCAAGAATCGTTCTTGAAATTCGTTCGCGTGTGGATAAACATAGAGGGCGTTGGCATCAACTCCTTCAAAGTTCGTGATCCAAGTTTTGCGGTCGTTCCTACGTTCGTGATTCGAAGAAGCGCGAAGAACAAAGATTGAAGATCTCAGAATTTTAAAGCACCGTCACGGTTAGTGTTCTAAATTCATCTCCATATTAATTTAATCATCGTGATAGGATCTAGGCTTTTTGGGTTTATTCCGCTGTGCATGTTTGCTCAAAACCCAACAGCTTCGGAGTCCTCTAATGTGATAGGAGGTATTATTTCTGTGTCTAGTTTGAGGGCACGTACACTTATAGACCCTGGCTCATCGCATTCTTATGTGTCTTTGCATTTTGCCTCTCGATTGCATATGTCTTCTGAATCTCTACCTTATGTGTTAGAGGTGTCAACTCCTATAGGGGAGTGTTTGGTGACCAATGAGGTGTTGCATTCTTGTGATGTGCATATACGTGAGCATGTTTTACCTGCTGATTTAGTTATCTTACCATTACAAGATTTTGATGTTATCTTGGGTATGGATTGGTTGGGTAAATATCATGCGTATGTTGATTGTGCTAGTAAAGTGGTCACATTTTCTATCCCAAATGTTCCTAAATTTTCTTTTGAAACTGTTCCTTGGGGTAGAGAGATTAGAATTATTTCTTATATGAAGGCTAGAAAGTTGTTGAACCGTGGTTGTGCGGGGTATTTGGCTAGTGTTTTGGATACTACTAAAAGGGTTCCTGATATTGAGGATGTGCCTATTGTTAAAGAATTTTCAGATGTATTTTCTTCTGAGTATGCTATGCCTCCTGACCGGGAAATAGAGTTCTGTATTGACTTACTTCCAGGTACGGCTCCTATATCTGAGGCACCTTACAGAATGGCCCCAGCTGAATTGAAAGAGTTGAAGGTTCAGTTGCAAGAGTTACTTGATCGAGGATTCATTCGTCCTAGTGTATCCCCGTGGGGAGCTCCAGTATTGTTTGTTAAAAAGAAAGATGGGTCCTTGAGGCTGTGTATTGACTACAGAAAGCTGAATCAGGTAACTATAAAGAATAAATATCCGCTTCCTCATATTGATGATTTATTTGATCAACTTCAAGGGTCAGTTGTCTTTTCAAAACTTGACTTGAGGAGTGGGTACCATCAGTTGAAAATCCGTTCTGAAGACATTTCTAAAACTGCTTTTCGTAGTAGATATGGCCATTATGAGTTTCTGGTTATGCCTTTCGGGTTGACTAATGCTCCGGCTGTTTTTATGGATATGATGAACAGAGTCTTTAAACCTTATCTTGATACATTCGTGGTTGTATTTATTGATGATATTCTGGTTTATTCCAAGTCTCGGGAAGAGCATGAACAGCATTTGCGAATGGTTTTATCTATTCTTCGTGAGAAACAGTTGTTTGCTAAATTCAGTAAATGTGCTTTTTGGCTCAATGAAGTATCTTTTCTTGGGCACGTGATTTCGAATAAAGGTATATCAGTTGATCCATCCAAAGTTGAGGCTATTGTGAATTGGAGGAGGCCAGAATCAGTTACAGAAATTCGAAGTTTCTTAGGGTTAGCTGGGTACTACAGAAGGTTCATTGAGGGGTTTTCTAAGATTTCAACTCCCTTGACTCAGTTGACTCGAAATAATATTCCTTATGTATGGGATGAAAAATGTCAAGCTAGTTTTGAAGAATTGAAGAAAAGATTGACTACAGCTCCTATTCTCGCTCTACCTAATGGTAATGATGATTTGGTAATCTATAGTGATGCTTCTAAAGAAGGCCTCGGGTGTGTATTAATGCAGAATGGAAGGGTTATTGCATATGCTTCGAGGAAGTTAACTCCAAGTGAGCAGAATTATTCTACCCATGATATGGAGCTTGCAGCTATTGTCTTTGCATTACACAAGTGGAAACATTATCTTTATGGAGCAAAGTTTGAGATTTTCACAGATCATCAGAGTTTGAAGTATCTTTTCTCCCAGAAAGAGTTGAATAATAGACAACGAAGATGGATGGAGCTATTGAAGGATTACGATTGTACAATTTCCTATCATCCGGGCAAGGCAAATGTGGTAGCTGATGCGATTAGCCGGAAGTCTTATGTAGCTTCATTAATGGTGCGGGAATGGAAGATGTTGGAGGATGCTCGAGATTGGAGTCCTTATGAATCTAAACATGGAGCTATTTTTGCGAACATTCGAGTATTTCCAACTTTAGTTCAACAAATAAAGGAAGCTCATAAGAATGACCCGGAATTGGTAAAGACTATGGATAAAATAAAGGAAGGTAAATTTGAGGATTTCTCACTCAGTTCTGAAGGGGTATTGACTTTTAGAGGTCGATTGTGTGTACCTAATGTTGATGGGATTAAACGCCAAGTTCTTGATGAAGGCCATAAATCAAGGTATACTATTCATCCCGGGAGTACTAAAATGTATCAGAATTTGAAGCAATACTTTTGGTGGAATAATATGAAGAGAGAGATAGCGGATTATGTATCCAAGTGCTTAACATGTCAACAAGTTAAAGCTGAATATCAAAGGCCTGCAGGATTGCTTCAACCGTTAGAGATTCCGGAATGGAAGTGGGAACATGTTACCATGGATTTTGTGACAGGGTTACCTCGTACTCGAAGAAGGTTTGATGCGGTTTGGGTGATTGTTGATAGATTGACAAAGTCTTCTCATTTTCTACCTATTGAGATTGGTTATTCTATGGAAAAGCTTGCAATTTTGTACATTAATGAGATCGTGAGGTTACATGGAGTTCCAGTGAGCATTGTATCTGATCGTGACCCTAGATTCACATCTCGGTTTTGGCAAGCGTTTCAGAAGGCTTTGGGTTCAGAGTTGAGATTTAGTACAGCTTTTCATCCTCAAACAGATGGCCAGTCCGAGAGAACTATCCAGATTCTTGAGGATATGTTGAGGGCTTGCTCAGTTGATTTTTTCAGATTCGTGGGATATTCATTTGCCTCTCGTAGAGTTTGCTTATAATAACAGTTTTCAGTCCAGTACTGGGATGGCTCCTTATGAAGCCTTGTATGGAAGGAAATGTCGGTCTCCTATCTGTTGGGATGAAGTGGGAGAAGCCAAGATTTGGGGTGTTCAGATGGTTAATGATTCAGTTGAGAAGGTTAAACTTATTCGAGATCGTTTGAGTACTGCCCAGAGTAGACAGAAAAGCTACGCTGATCATCGGAGACGAGATCTTGAGTTCGAAAAAGGTGACTTTGTGTTTTTGAAGGTTTCCCCTAAGGTTGGTATTCGAAGATATGGGAAGAAAGGCAAGCTTGCTCCGAGGTTTATTGGTCCATTTGAGATTCTTGGAAGAGTAGGGAATCGGGCTTATCGTCTTGCATTACCTCATTCTCTTGATAAGATCCATAATGTGTTTCATGTTTCTATGCTTCGGAAGTATGTGTATGATTCTTCTCATGTTCTATCTGAGGTACCCGAGGATATTGAGCCGAGTATGTCTTATGAGGAACATCCGGTCCAAGTCATTGATTCGAAGGTGCAAGAATTGAGAAACAAAAGTATCCCTCTTGTTCGAGTTGTGTGGAGGAATCACAATGTAGAGGAATCGACTTGGGAGCTTCGGGAGGAGATCGAGAGGAAGTACCCTTGGTTGTTTGAGGGCCTCGGTAAGTAACCCTAAAATTCGGGACGAATTTTCTTTAAGGGGGAGTGATTGTAGCGACCCCAAAACCCGTTTATATTTATTTTATATTTTTGGGGATTTTTATTTGACTTATGTGTGCATTTTATGTGTTGCATCATATTTTATGATTTGCATATCATACTTGATTATTTATGTTATTTACTTAGTTAGTAAAAATAATGATTTAAAGGAGTTAAATGATTAAGTTGAAACTTTAGGGTCCTTGTTGAAAATATAAGTTTAGGGGCTAAAGTGTTAACTTTAGAAGTTGGGTGACCAAAGTTAGAAATGGGTAGAAAACTTTAGTATAAATATCTTCTTTCTCTCCTTTCTCTGTGCATAAACATTCTGCAACATTCCTCGTATCAGTTAGGGTTAGGAGGAAAGGTAAGTTCGACCCATTTCGATTTAATTCTTTTTATTTACTTACCCGTTTTAAAAACTAATTATATAAAAATGATCAGGGCGTCGAGTAGGTCATTTCTAGCCGAACAAAACTTATTTCAGCGATACTTTTTCCGGAACTAGGTAAGTTACTAATTCCCATTTAAATGTTAAAATAGTCATAGATGCTATATATGATACTCCTACTTGTTAATTTTGTGATTTGGGTAATATTTGCTATACTTGTAATTTTGGGACAAAGGGAGTATATAGACTTGGTTTGAGCTGAGTGTTGTAATGGTTTGGGAATGCAATTTGTATCCTAAATGAAAGTTACTTAAGTTGTGTAGCATATATGTGTTGTACTTGTGGGACGGAAGGAGTAAAAATTGAACTAAGGAAGAATCTGAGATTTGGCCCAAATTTGGAGGAGGCGCGCGCACCCTATATAAGGAGGCGCACGCACCCCTTTGTTACCAACCTAGGCCAAAAATTGACTGGAGAAGGGAGGCGTGCGCATCCCTTTGGATGAGGCGCGCGCACCCTTAAGTGAATCAACAATAGGGAAGTTCTGGTCCTAGGAGGCGCGCGCATCCTATGGGGTGAGGCGTGCGCATCCCCCCTGTTTCCAAGGTTTGATAGTTTTGATCAAGTTGGGTATAAGAGGGCAAATGTTTATGTGATCCTTGTGGTTGCTTATGACTTAAACATGTATGTGTATGACTTTTATGTCGTTAACAAACAAGATTGGGTTGTGATTTAATGTCCTTTTTATGGACTCTTTATAAGGATTCCTTGTGTGCATCTTGTGATGTATTTGGCTTAGTTCCTTCTTGGATTAAATGCCTTGGGTTTTGTTTAGCAAGTATTCATTACTGTGCTTTTTATGGAAGTCCAGCTGGTCTTGTTGTGGAGTCAGCCAATGGAAGAGTTATAGTGGTACAGGTAAGTCCACTATAAGGTTTCCATTGGAGCTTGTGAGTCAGGCGGTGGGAGAATTATAGTGGCACACAAGCCAAGTTCACTATAAGATGCCCACTGTGCCTTCTAGTTTCCCCAGTCCAGATTGGCCTTGGATGGGATGAATTACTCCCTTTGGTGAGTATTTGGGTTATGACTTTGTGTCATATTTCCCTCTCTGGTTACTTGGTTCTATTGGTATGGTTTGGTTTTCGGGATCCCGACGGCTTCAGCCATTTATGCTGTTCAGATGGTTTTCTCTGATGGGTTTCTCAGATGGTATTCTCATCAGTTATGGTTATTGGTTAAACCTTGGCTTTGGTATCCACCGGAGTGTGGGCAATGTGATATAAGTGATATATGAGTTGATGTTATATGCTATATGATTACTGTTGATATTATTTCTTTATGATCATCATATCAGCATGTAACGTAGTTGCATTTTAGTAGCTTACTGAGATTTATTCTCACCCTTATTTGTTTACTGTTTTAGATAAAGGCGGGTCCAGGGGATAGGACACTCGGCACGGGAGGACGTTGGTTTGGTTGGTAAGAGTTGGGACTTGTTTTGTTGAAGGTTACATTATGTAAATGTAAACCCTTTGGGTAGAGTACCCGTACTTTCTTATGGTTCCATCTATTTTGGTAAATGTTGATGTATGTACATTTGTTTAAAAGTTTGTAAGCCTTCAGGCTAAGTACTTTCGCTGTGAAAGTGTTTGTAAAAGTTTGTTTAAAGTTAAGTGAAGTCTCTGAACTTCAAGTGTGTTTTGTTTAACTTTCTAAAAGTATATTCTGAAAAAATTTTCTAAAAGGTTTCATAACGTCTTCCGTTCGTGTCCCGAGCGTGGGGCCAAGTAGGACCACGGGTACGGGGCGCGACACACTCCCCCTTAAAGAAAATTCGACCCGGATTTTAACGAGACTTACCCGAATTAAAAAAAGCCACGGATATTTACGCTCCATCTCCTTTCGAAGCTCCCAAGTCGATTCCTCAACATTGTGATTCCTCCAAAGAACTCTAACCAACGGAATGCTTTTTGACGATTTTCATCCAAATACACCGTTAAGTGAACATGTGCGTTACATGTGACTTTAAGTGTGGGTATTTTGTCATTTCGGATGGAAATCGGCAAAAAGTCAGGTCCGATTGGGGACTTTAATAATACTTTAGGCCATAATTTGTAATTAACCCTTATTTTTATACAAAACTTAAAAATTGTAAATTATTTTGTTGTGTCTAATTACTCCCTTTCTCATCTGTCTTAAAAATGATCATTACACATTCACCCTAATTAGTACGAATAAATTTTGAATAATAAGTTTAGTTTATCTATTTAAGCATTTTTATTGATAGTATTATTGATGGTTTATCAATAACAAACAAGTTTTAAATTTTCATTAGTCTGATTGAATCAATCTAAAATTATTATTCAAATTTTCATTAGTCTGAGTGAATCAATCTAAAATTACACCTTCACCCTAGTTATTACTAATAAATTTTTGAATAATAATTTTAGTTTAGTTTATCTATAAAAGAGTAAGTTTTAAATATATGGGGTGACAATTTTAAAATAAAAATGAAATTTGTTTAAAAACTCTCAAATGTACTTTTATAAATAGTTAACAAAGTATGTCATATGAAAAACCATTTTTTTTTAGATTTATTCAATCAGACTAATGAAAATTTGAAACTTGATTGTTATTAAATCATCAATAATACTATCAATAAAAATGCTTAATTTTTTATTAAAATAGATAAACTAAACTAAAATTATTATTCAACATTTATTCATAATAATTAAGGTGAATGTGTGTAATGATTTTTAGGATGGAGGAGGAAGTGAGTAATTAGACACAACAAAATAATTTAGAATTTTTGAGTTTTGAAAAAAAAACAAGGGTTAATTACAAATTAGAGTCTAGAGTATTATTAAAGTCCCGAATTGGGGCCTGACTTTTTGATAATTTTCATCAAAAATTACAAAAATACCCTCATCCAAAAGTCACATGCAATGCACATGTTCACTTAACGGTGTTTTTGGATGAAAATTGTTAAAAAGCCCTAATTTGTTTGACTACGGCTGGGGACCTCCTAAAAGACTTTAGGCCCTAATTTGTAATTAACCCTTTTGAGAATTAAACTAATGCTAATTGTTGTTTTATTGACTCTCCAAATAAAGATATCGCAAGAAATAATTAAGCAAACCCAACAAGCACAAGAACAATAATCAAAGAAAAAACACAAGAAATTGCTTACCTAGTTCGTAAATTTGATTGACTACGTCTGGGAGCACTACCAAGTTAGGATTTTGCACTATAATATGTTGTTACAACATGTTTGAGGGCGGAATGTAGCTTATATACTAACCTAGGAATAAGTTACAAACCCTTGACAAAAAAGAATTCCCGAAATCAGCACTTTGGGCCCGGCCCATGCTTACACGGGCGAGTATGCTATTTGGCACACCCATGCTTCACATTTTCCAGAAAGACAACTCTCAAATGTGGTCCCCCCCCCCCCCCCCATAACTGCACCGCCGCATATGCATTTTGGCATGGCCATGCTTCCCGCGTTGCCAGATTTCTTCCCTTTTTCCATTTTCTGATTGATAGTCCGGTTTGTTCTCTACTCCAACACTAATGAACTTGGCCCACACACTGTCATGGTTAGAGCATCCACAATGGAAGTTTTTTATGAGGTTTTTATTTTCATGAAAGAGCTCTTTAGAACTTTTTACCATTGTAGAGTTTTTGAAAGAGCTCTTTACCTAAAGCACTCTTTCCACAAAGAGCTCTTTCATTAACTTTTCACTAATTCCACATGGTAGCCATTGAATGTTAAGAGATCTACCATTGTAGAAAAAACTTTGAGAATTTTATTATCTACTTGGCATGTAAAAATAATAATAAAAAAAAAAGTTCTATCATTGTGGATGCTCTTAGAGTTTTTGGAAGGAAAGTGTGTGCTGAAATGCTTTATGCACTAGCTTTTATATAGAAATAGATGTTGTTTCTAATTTATTTTAGGTTTATAAAATGGGAGGTTCTTTTTCACATTGTAGACTGCATATACCACCATGCGCTTGTCTTATATCTAGTTGTTTTTTTTTCGTTTAATACATTTTATAACTTCAGTGTGAAAAATAAATAAGTTTCCGTACATCAAATTAACTTAATTAAAAATATTTGTACGTTTGAGTCAATCCGTATAGTACACGTAAAAAACATTAAATGTATAGTACACATAAAAAACATTATATGTATTGTAATTCACGTATTAAACTACATCATATACAAAATTTTTAAAATTACTTTATTTTTAAAAAAATAGTTTTAAATTTTAATATTTTGCAAAGCTCTTAAAAATAATAATTTAATTATACCATAAAAATAATTTTTTTAATTATAGAAAATAATTTTTAATACAAATCTTAGTAGAACACCCACATATAATTGTCTGTTTAACTTATTCTTAGAAAATACAAGCTATAAATGAAATTAATTGCTATATTGTGTATATATACATGTGAATATACCAATATATTAACACTAAGTGTAACGACCCCAAAAACTCGTCCCTATTTATTTTATATTTTAGGGGATTTTAAATTAATATTATGTGTACATTTTTATGTGTTGCATAATATTTTAGGACTTGCATATCTTGTTTGAGCATTTGTGTTAGTACTTGTTAGTAGTACTATTGTTTAAAGGGGAATAAATGAATTAATGAATCCTTAAGGGCCAAAGAGGAATTTAAAGTTTATGGGTTTATGTGTTCAAAATTAAAAGTGGAGGGGCCTAAATGAAACATTTTAAAAAGATCAAGCAATGCTTATCCTACTTCTCTTTCACTCTCTGCGTATGATTCATTCATACATGAACAACTTTCCTAATTTCTTTCCTAGGCTTTGAAGACGATAGGAGTAAGTTATTTTCCTATTTTAATTTCCTTCTTTTTAATTACTTCTCCGTTTTAAAAACTAATTATACCAAAATGTTCAGGGCGTTGAGTAGACCATTTCGACCCGATCAAAATATATTTCATTTATACTTTTCCTGGAATAGGTAAGTTACTAATTCCCATTTAAATGTTAAAATAGTCATATATGTTATACTTGATACTTGTAATTGTTAATTTTGTGATTTGGGTGAATTTTGTGATACTTGTAATTTTGGGACAAAGGGAGTATAAACATACTGTGTAGGAAAGGAAGAGTAAACTTGAAATAGTTGGTTTTGAACATGTTTAGTACTTTTGGGTATTGCCTAGTTGTTAGTAAATGTATACTTATACTTTTGGGACGGTAAAATGTTTAAATGGAATAAAAAAAAATTATTCTATTATTTGTGGGACGGTAAAAAGAATGAAATAAACTTGAAAGTAAAGTTTTGGGCATGTATTGCACTCCTGGGTATTGTTAGTATTGTTAAAATGCTAGTGAAAGTATACTCCTATTCTTGGGACGGATGAATTTGACTTGCAGCAGGAGAAATTGGAAATTCTGAGTTTAGGCTTATGGGCGACCGCCCAGACTCCCTGTTGGACAAAAGTTTGTTAATTCCAAATGACTTAGAACCTTACCTTTCCCAAAGTATTGAGCTTAGTCTTAGATGTCCAAACAAGGGTTAGGGAATACTCTAGTATTAGAAATAGTTCATTTGTGAACATATGTGTTGTGGAATTTAACTAAGTATTAAATGGGTATTATGGAACATCCTTTTGATGTGTTTTGGATTAATTGTGAATGGGTGCAAGCTTGTGATGTGACTTAATGTCTTTAATAAAAGATTGAGTTGTGACTTAATGTCATTAATAAAAGATTGAGTTGTGACTTAATGTCATTAATAAAAGATTGAGTTGTGATTTAATGTCATTAATAAAAGATTGGATTGTGACTTTATGTCAATGGTAAAGGATTGTGTTGTGAACTCTTTATGAGTGATGTGTTGCATCTTTGTGATGAACTTTGTGTGGTTCCCTACTTTGGAATCATGCCCCGGTTGTTGTTTAAAGCAAGTATTTATTACTATGCTCTCGTGTAAAGTCCAGCTGGTACTTCTTGTTGTGATTTCGGGCAATGGTAGGGATTATAATGGCACACGAGCCAAGTTCATTGTAAGGCTTCTACCATTGGTTTCCCATTTTTAACCCCCTTCCTTGGGCCAAAGGTTGGGCATTTTGGGTTATGACTTTGTGTCATTTTCCCCCCGTTGTTGTTGTTGTTATTGTTTGGTTCCGGAACCGGCTTCAGCCCTTTGGTGCTGCTCTGTTGATACCTCTCAGATGGTTATGTTTGATTCGAAAACCTTGGCTCAGTATCTACCTATGAGTGTTTATTTCTGCCTTATGTGTGGTATGATGAGTTGGCTTTGCCTCTCATGTTATGTGATACGTGAATGCTTATTGACATTGTTCAATTACGAGTATCATTTCAGCATGTAACGTAATTGCATTTTAGTAGCTTACTGAGATTTATTCTCACCCCGTTCCTTGTTTATTTGTTTTCCTTAGATAAAGGTGAGCCAGGGGGATAGGTCACTTCACAAGTGAGGACGTCGGGTTGATAATCCATTTTGGAAAGTAAGTGTGGTTTAAAGGTTACATTATATAAATGTATAACCTTTGGGGGTAGTGTAACCGAGACTTTATCCGTGTATCACCTATTTTGTTAAAATGTGGTAATTATACAATTGTATAAGAGTTTGTAAGCTTTCGGGCTAAGTACTTTCGTTTGTGAAAGTTGTTTGAAAGTTAAATGAAGTCTTTGAACTTCGAGTGTGGATTTTGTTAAACTTTATGAAAGTATATTTCGAAATTTTTTCTAAAAGTGTTTTATGACGTCTCCGTGCGTGTCCTGAACGTGGGGGCCAAGTAGGACCACGGGTTGGGGCGCGACACTAAGACTTAATATAATCTTAATTTATCAACATAATATATGTACTGTGGTATTTTTCCGTATACACGTTTAAAAGATTTTTAGTTTTCACATCTTTTTATGTCGTATTTTTCATCGTAACTTTAAAATATTTCATATTATACGTGTACGTTTTTTCAACATATTATACACGTCCCATGACTAACTAACTATGATAAGCAAGAGTATTACTTCTATAATCCATAAATTCATCCGAAAATGAGGGTTCAAATTTTATTTAAGTGTCATTTTGAATGTGCTTACTTTTATACAACCATTGAATACTCTCTCCATCTCATTTTGTTTTGTCACATTTTAATTTTTTATGGTCAACATATATCGATTTTGACTAAAGATTGATGACAATCTAATCCTGATGATATTCTAATTTTGTTATTTATAAACACTTCGCGATGTATTAGTTACAATTTTTAAAATTATACTGAAAAGATTTGATTGACATTAATATTATTTAGTCAAAATTCACTTGTGTTGACTTTTAAAAGTCAAATATGGCCAAATAAAATGAGATGGATGGAGTAACCTTTCTTACAAAAAGAACATTCATTATGGTATTCATTTAAGAACATTTAACGGAGGGAGTTTTAAATAATCACATTTTTTATTTATATTCAGTTTTCTTTGATCATACTACCTCGGTCCCGGAAGTTTGTATCATTTAACATTTTATAGTTAATATAAATTAACTTTGATCACGCATTGGTGCCAATCTAATTACCACAATGAGTTTTAAAAATTGTTATTGACAAATCACTTAATGAATTATCAATTAAAATTTTTAGAATTTCACTAGAATGATTAGATTAACATATTGACATTAATATTTGTCAAAGATAATTTCTAGTAACCTAAAAAGTCAAAATGATACAAATTTTCAGGTATGGCAGAGCTAACATAACAAAAGAGGGAGGGGGGGGAGGAAAAAAAAGGAAATAGGAAAAAAGAGAAGAAATTAATTTGATTTTTGTAGCTCCTATGTTCCAAATGCATATCTATATAGTATATAATATAGGAGAGTTTTTATCTATTCCCACAATATGCCACATGGAATTCCACGTCATAATTTCATGTGACATTCTACTTATCTTCACCCAATAGGCTTTCTACAATTATGTTGACATTACATTATAACTCAAAATTTGAAATGCTAAAATATAGCAACAAAAATCACTCTTCAATTAATTTAAGTAATTTAAAATAAATAAATCAAATCGTAGACATAATATTTTCATTGCATAGTTTAATTATTTCAGTGCATTCATTAAGATTATAAATTAACTTGACATAATTTGCCTTCAAAAAAATTCTATTTTTTCTAAAACATTATTTTCAACTTAACTATTTAACTATTTTGTTTGGGTATTTCGTTTTTCTATATCATCAAATTTGCTTACATTAAAATATTGTTTTTTATTTTAAACTAAAAACAAAATAGCTAAAAACGAGAATATTTAAAAAAAAAAAAAAAAAAAAAAAAAACTGAAAAAAGTAGAATCTATATTATGCGGCCATGAAATAAAAGTTTTTTACAAAGTGATTTTCATATTTGAACTCGAAAACTTACTACTGTATTACATAGACATTAGCTTTTCTCTATCTCTATGATGCCAGGGAGTTGGTGCCTATTATGGCCAGTAAAAAAGTTAATAATTATTTAATTTATTAGATTAAATTAAAAGACTTTTAATAAATAAAATGAAAATATTGATTATTTTTTTCTTTTTTAAATACATATCTCCAACTATATTTTGTATATTGTTAGTGCAACTATACCCGTCGATTATCGACGGGTAACTAATTAGTTTGTTTTGTAACAGAAGAAATATCAAGATATCGACTCCGTGAAAGCGCATTTAAAATTGAGAATCGGATCTAAGCTATAGCCTCAAGAGAATGGTAAAGCTCTACTGTTGTGATAATATACAATTACCATTTGTTCTCTACAATCAACGTTCAACCTAAATATTACTTTCCGCTAACATGATGTTAGTTTAAAATCGATTATTCAAATATGTCGTGTCATATCTTAATGTTTCTAAGTTTTAGGTCTTCTATGCTTATATAGGTACGTGTACTACATAAATTTTGAGTGAAACTTTAAGTTGTGAAAGAACAAAATGAAAGCTAAATCTTTAGGAAATTTGATGTTAGTCAACCGAATCAAAATTTGGACTTAAATTTGTGATTATGAAAACTAAGGAATTCAAAAATAAAATGGAAAAATAGTGAATCCAATTTTTTGAAGTGAACATGAACAAGAATATGAGACGAAATTACAGAGCAAGATGGGGCATGGTTATAGAGTATGGATGAACGTCAAGCATTTCAATTATTTGTGGATATGACTTAATTTAGTCAATAATAGCACATTTTTTTGAATTTGATGATTGTATAGGTTTTTGTGCTGAGAGGGCTCCAAAGAGGATTTCATATGTGATCAAACAAATAAAGCGTCGTGGGTGGTGGTGGTGGTGAGTATGGTGTTTTTTTAGAACGAGATATATGTGGTTGGGGAATGTTCGGGTTTATTGACTACTGGTTTCTTAATGTGTATGAAGGTGTTTTTTTTAGTAATATTTGTGTTTATCCTTTCATTTTTAGTGTAAAACCTCTAAGTATAAAATCGCACTCCATACGTCTCAAAAAGATTGTCCCATTTTGTTTTTGGTGGTCAACTAAAGTATCTTTGACCAAGACTTTAAGCTAATTTGATTATCTTCATGAAATTCTAAAAATTGTTTTTGATGAACTACAAAGAATACTAAGAATAACAACTTTTAAAATTTCATGAATATAATTAAAACTACATAAAATCTTAGTCAGAGTTCACTCGAGTTGACCACTAAAAATAAATTGGGACAACCTTTTTGGGACGGATAGAGTATTTATGGCACTTTCTTTTGTGGCACTTTCTATAAAAAATAATAATTTATTTTAAACAAGTGTTTTCACCTATATGTCTTAATAAGTTAATTTTAATATTTCCCGTCGAGTATCGACGGGCTTCTACCTAGTTTTAAGTATATGGTACACAAACTGAAACATACAGAAGATTTGAACTCGCATAAATCACTTATTAAGGGCTAATGACTTGATTGAACTATGTTACGAAAGATGAGATCACATGTACCACTGGTAATCCAATGGCTATCATCAATGATGATAGATAATTCCTTAGCTATGGTATTTTTTTTCTAGCAATTCTCAAATCTTTGCAAGTTGAGTGTAGCAGTATTTAGCATTGTAAAAATAAAAATAAAAAATAAAGAGATTAGCATTGTAAAAGTTTACCCTGGAAAATATAGTGAATTTTATTTCAACAAGAAACATTTATTGATATACAGCACACATTATTTTGAGTTAGTAACTCTTGATTGAAACAAATGATCCTACAAAACTAACCCTAAATAAACAAAATAAATAAAAATCAGAAAACTTATAGTATATGGAGAAGCTTGCTCCAGGAGTTCATACTAAATCATAAGACCAATACAAACACATGTACACAAAACTATGATTATCTCACCGAGAAGACCAAACCTAGGAGCAGTGCCTTCACTTTTCTTGCTTTCTGCTGGTGCATCAGCACCACCCGGCACATCAGCTGGCTTAGGGGGTGACCCAGGCCCATAGACGGGCGTAGGAGACAATCCAGGCGCATTGCCATTAGATGGTGTGGGAGACGGTGATAGCGCCTTCCTTGGGCTACGAGCCGGTGCCGGAACCAATATTGGCGCGGGCACTGGCACAGGTACCGGCGCCGGAACTGGCACCAGTACCGGCGCTGGTGCTGGCACTGGTACCGGCACCACTATCGGCGCTGGTACTGGCACTGGAATCAGTACCGGCGCCGGCACAGGAGATACTGAGGGAGAAGTTGAATTAGAGGTGGAATTTGTTGCAGGCGTAGGCGAAAATGCAGGAGAAGTTGAATTATCAACTCCAAACGGAATAATGACGGTACTAATCTGCAGAACTGAGATGTTATAAGGCTGTGCAGCTATGGATTTAACGACGTTAGCACCTAACGTAGCGCCTTTAACCGCCGACCCTATAACGACGCTTCCCGTGCTCAAATTTGTCGCATTCAAGAACCCCTGTTGACCGACGGCTTGACCGCTGGCTTGAAAAAGGGTGACAAGGGTTTGGGTTTTGTTGGGTAAAGTTTCGAGTTTCTTGACATCAAAGTAATCAAGGATAACATGAACGCTCAAGATTTTTTTCAAGACATCCTGTGGTTTACCGGACAAGGGAGATATGGCATCATTGGAAACTACAAGGACTGTAATAGTTTGCCGGGAATTTATTGCCCCGGCGAGTTGGGTTTCAGTGAGGTAGTTATTGAAGGTGCTGAAATCCGGGTATTGGCTAAGGAGACTGGTGATGTTAAAGGCATTGCTATAACAGAGGAGAGAGAAGAAGAAGATGAAAAACTGGATCTTGGAATGCATTTTTTTGAAGAACTAAAGTTTCATTCAACTGTACTTGCAGATTGATTGTAATGATAAAAAATTAAAACAACGAGTGCTTATATTAAACAAACGAGTGGGAAAATGTTGCAGAAGAAAAAGGGAGACTCTTCAGCCAATTTTCCAGGAAATCTGTCTGGTTAGAGAGAAAATAGTGGAAATGGAGTAAAACTGTAGAGCCAGATGTCATCTGCAAAGCTAATTTCTAAATATAAGGCAGTTGAATTCTTGGTCAACCTCACACAGACCACACACACAAACACACAGAGGGAATGACATTTTCTTGAAATCTAAAATGATGGTTTCCATCTATTTATGGAACAATTTTTTGGTTCTCGAGTACAAGATTGGATGTTTACATCCAATGGTCGAATTTTCGTGTGAATATGAAGTATACTTAAAATGAGAGAGTACAGTACAACATTGATACGCTTACGTGAAAGAAATGGCTATAACTCAAAGGGGCCTAAAACCGTGCTTTATTGCAGCCTCCCACACAATATCAATCTGGTCAACGTCGATGGCCCCAACTTCATGGTGGGTCCAACCTTCGAGAAGATGAACAACTCCGCCAGCGTGGCAAGCATGAACTACACCTCTTGCCATTGAGTACTGAGGAAACACGAGAATATATTTATGAAATAAGAACAAAGTTAAGATAAGTAAATTGAAGTGAATAGAAAGGTCGTTATTGTACCTCACATGAACCTAGGCCTTCGACATCTTTAGGGAGTTTCATGGCTGCAAGTTTACTATATGTACAGTCTCTTCTGATAGGGATGAGAGGTGGGACGACAAATTGGTAGAAGTGTGCTCCTGGTGGGGCCCAATACTGCTCCCGTGGCGTAGTCCATTTACCGATAATCCATGTCTAATTGATTTTAACAGAAAGGCTTGAATTAGAAATTTAAAAAAAAAAAAAAAATGATTTACCAACGGGAACGGACTGATAGAAATTGTTGATTAGTTCATTGCTTTACCTTGCAGTGTTGAGCTGCTTGATACTTGCTCACTTGAACAAGAAAGTTCTGACAGTCGAATGGAGCTTCCTTCTGAATTTTCATGAATCTATCCGTAGATTGAGTAAGCATCTGCATTATATGAGCCAAAAGGAATTACTTCGTTCGCCCTTTTTACGAAAATTTATACCACCATTCCTAAAACTTGGAGATAAAGTCAAAGATTTGATGAGTAGAAGGAAAGACTGTGTTCATTCTTACCAGGACCCTAACTCTACGACGCGCTAAGTAGAGGGCAATGGCCCTCCCCAGCTTGGAAGTAGACCCTGCTAAAAAGACCTCTTTTACATCTTGAGGAATCTCATTCAGAATCACGGCTGCAGTCAGCGTGTTTCCATGGACCACTCTGACTTTAAGATCTGGAAATTTGTTGACAAATAGTGTTCCGCCTCCATTCAGAGCTTCATTCTGTAACAACCATTTTATATAATGGTCAAAACCCTACTTTTGATTCCACCATAAAATTCTCCCTCCGTCCCAAAATGATAGTCCCATTTCCCCCTTTTGCTTGTCCCAGAAAGTTAGTCCCATTTCCAAAATTAAGGCTTCAAAATCATTGAATTTCCAAAACTTACAATGTAACCTTAAAATACTTTAAAAGTTAAACGAGACTATTAATAGGGACGGAGGGAGTAGTTGGTGTCACGAGAAGAAAGAAAAGAGAGGAAAATAAAAAGAAAGTTAAGGGGAACCTTGTTCAATGCAGCGAGGCTAATGACCTTGACACCCAGTCTATCTGCCCTAAGAATGGCTTGCTCGATGTGCTTATTTATGCCCTCAGTAGCAAAAGGTAAAAAATACTGCAGTCATTAAAACAATAGGCGAAATCAATTTTTGAATACTTAATTCCCAGTTTGGAAACTTCTTTTTTAGCAATTTCAAGATTGAAAATGATTAAATGAGCTTCTAGTTACCTGGAAACCAAACCTTGGTACGGTCCATGTCTGAAGCAGCCTCCCTCTTAGATTGTAAAAGCTTACTAAGAAAGTCTTGGCCTTGGCCCACATAGCCAACATCACCAAGAAAGTAAAAGGCCACATTGGAATCAAGAAGAGCTTTGTACTGAACGGGATTGAACTGAATGAACGGAAAACAAATGGAACATGCATCGACGACATTACATCAACTACATGTGCCAGGAACACAAAGTCGGGTACTTTATCTTCATTGCCTTCGAGTAAGAGACAATAAGTTAGGTAATGAGAATACACTTTTAAATCAAAATAGATGGGACCAAAACTTTGCAAGAATATTTTTGCTGACTAAAGGAAAGTTTTCATCCATTTCTTGTGTCCCTAATCTATGTACCCCTGCTGGATTGAACTAAGATGGATAACTAACTTTAACGAGTTTTACATGAAAAAAAAAAAAAAAACTCTGGTGCTAGATTCTCATTCTTAGATACACATAGGCAGGAGATAAATAGTTGTAGCTTCCAATTATGGAGCTTGAAGATCTTGGGTCTAACCCCCCCCCCCCCTCTCCCACCTTTTTCTTGCTTTATTTTATCACACCTATGATTTTATTGTTTTTGAACTATACATATGAAGTATGCATCATCAGTTACATGAAGAATCCTTTTATTTTTATCAGATATTTTGAGTAAAGATTACTCAAGAATATTTGCTAATAAAATCGTTTAAAAGTCAACTTTATCAAAGAGCCTCTCAATGACAAATTGTAACAGTAAAATAATAGGCATGATAATATACAGCAAGACTTTATATTAGTCGTCATTATGCTTGACTATCGACATCTCCTTAAGTGAAGGGGAAGGATATAAAAAATTTTAAGAACACATCATTGCCATTGCGGAAGTAACTTGTAAAGTTGTAACTGAATCTCTCATTACTCCCTCCATCCCAGAATAAATGTCCTACTTTCCATTTTAGTTTGTCCCAATATAAATGTTGCATTACTAAATACAGGATATGAATTATGTGAGCTTCCTATACTACCAATGTTAATAGACACAACCAATGCAATGTCATGGAAAGTACCACTCCACCTATATGAATAGATTGGGGCAATCAAGGAAACATAACTAAAAAGCTTAAAAACATTGACTTATCAGCTGTGACATTTACTCCAGGACAAAGGGAGTAGTATATTAGCTTGTTGACCATTTAATACCATGGAAGTGCTAATAAGCTTATTTCTCAATCAAGGACGCTAGCTAACAAAATACAGATTCAGAAAAGCATAAGATGACTCTCCAAGTCGGGTGGAGGGAATATCTCAGACCCCCGCATCATGAAGTCCATTGCTTTCATCACAGCAAACAGGAAAGGCTAACTACTAAAGTCTTTACGGTTTGGACGTGTTTGATTAAGGCATTACAAGACAACTTAAAAAGGCATAAAAGGTTCATTTTAAGAACAAGGGAAATTAATGTATCAGAACATGAATATGTATACATGTCGCCAGCTTCATTTATAGATTGTCTAGCCAAATTAATAATAAGAGGCCAAAAAAGCAACTTGCGTTCCTTGTATTTTCAATTAGAATTAAAAAAAAAAAAAATCTACCGGAAGATGGTTGTCAAAATTCAATATGATTAACAACGGGAAGAAGTAGGTATGCACCTGCAGAGGAACTAATTTCTTTGTGCAAGGCCCAGGACAGCTTATTAATAGTCTTACCCAACACATCATAAAGAGGCATAAAGAGGCAAAAATTGGTACCCATATCCCTGTGGTGTATATTGTGGTATCTGAAAAAGAAAATATATTAAAGAATTATAGAAACCATGTATAATTGAATTCCACTCCTCTTTTAGAAACCTCATAAACATAGGTTCAAAATCAAAAATATCAAGTCTAGATAGCATACGTACGATGGAGTGTAGATAAGGTACTTGAGAACTGGCATAGTATCAAAGAGGCGATGAGGAACCATTTCAACATTACTATGTCCCATACATCTAAGGTAATCAAAGACCAAGACATAGCTATAGAACAAAACTATTGATCCATAACCAAACAAAGCCGTCCCAATCACAGGAGCTCCTACAACTAAACAGAGTAATAAATGTTCCAAAAAAGACGCATGTCCCGCTGCAACAACAAACAAAAAAGGGGTAAAAAATTAGTTAGCAAAGCAATTACAACAATGAGGTTGGTGGATCTTTTGTTACTCCCCTCTGTCCAAATATGAATGTCTCATTATGTTCTTGATCAAGAACAGAATGGTACATTCTTTTTGGGACGGAGGTAGTATATTTTACCTGTAAAAGGATGCAAGACTTTAGAACTATGGTGCAGCCAATGATAATGTTGAAAGAAGTACGTGGAATGCATTAATCTATGCAACCAATAATACAATGGTTCCGAGATCACGACATGGAGTATTAGACAACATAGTATCCCTCGCGAGTCCCAAATAGGAAGATTCATGACCAAAGAAGGAAAGGTCAAAAAGATTAACGAAGCCACAAATCCCTGAAGCATAATAAAGTTGTCCCTGCCCAAATAAGATAGATACACAAACTATAATCAGCTAATTGCTATACAAATATGACCAAATATAAGCTGAAAATGGATTAAAATTTAAGAGTACCAATGCCATTCTTGGTCGATTTGATTGAAATCGATTCCGCTTTGAGATATACGGCGTTTACGATTACGGAATAGCATAAGATCATGAATGCTCCATAGTTGGTGAACAAGGGCTCTCAATGAACATAAGATCAAAATATGAATGGACCAACCATGCCCCTCCTGCTGCCTTTCATTCTCCCAAAAGTTTGAATAAACAAATTCAGCAACTAGTGGCCCATATAAAATATACTGTTCCAAACCAAAGAAACAAAAAGAATAAACATCTAACTTTAAGGGAAAAAATAAACAAAACTGCAGATCAACAAGAAAAGCAAAAAGATTATTTTTTAAAAAAAAGAAGAAGAAATAAATATAATGATAACTTGCCTTGAAACTACCCAAATTCTGCCATGGCCAGCCAAACAAGGGAGAATTCATCTTCCCTGGAAAACAGTTGCTTTCATCTTCTTTAATTTTCGTTTCTTCAGTAACGTTACAATCTCTCTCCATTTTCTCTCTCTCTCTCTCTCTCTCACACACACACACACACAAAGGCTACTAAATGTGGAATGCTATAGATCAAAATTAGTAACTGACCAAACAAGAAAGTGGGAAGTAGGGAGAATCAATCAAACTAAACTGAAAAGAATTGGGGGTGCAAAAGATTTCTCACTAGAAAGATCTTGTAAATCAAACAGATGTTATTGGACTATCAAAATATGTAAAGAAGCATTCCCATTTCTTTGGGGGTTACTTAGCTAAAAACAAATTTATCTTTTTTTTGAAATTTTAAAGATGAACCCAGATGAATATAAAGGAAAGGGAAGATCTTTTCATAAAGAAAACAGTTGAATACAACAATCAAACAATGAATGGAGTTTGGGGGTGGGGGGGGGGGGGTGGTAATAAGTCGTTGTTATCTTTTGCCTGGAAATTGACAAATAACTGGACTGAAGAAAAAAATGAAGGGAAATTAAAATTCTCATTCAAAACATTAGTACTCCCCCTATCTCCGAGTATATGTCCGCATTTCCTTTTTAGTCGGTTCCAGAGTATATATCTAATTCCTAAAACGACAAACAATCTTTACTATTCTTCACGCTCAATCTATCTTCTACTTTACTTTTATACTCATCACTTTCACCCTTTCTTAGTATCCGTGCAAATGAAATGGTAGACATATACTCTGAGACGGATTGAGTAAATTAAAAGTGGATGGGTTTGAGACCGATGGGAGGATTGGGGAGATGCCATGAAATTTCAATGCAATAAATTTCACGGGTTAATTGCAATTTGGTTCCTGACTTTTTCGAAAATTTGCAATGTTGATGCTATGTTTTCAATTTCGCCAATTGGTATTACTCACTTTGTCATTTTGTTGCAATCCGACTACAAAAGTAACTGAATGTTAGTTTTTTAACAGATTTTATGTTATATGACTAGCACATGATGATTTAAGATGTTTGTGAAGCTACACATATTCGATTGGTATGGTTCTTTTTTTAAACAAGAGCTACTCCCTCCGTCCCAGAGTAAGAGTCATACTTTCCATTTTGGTACGTCCCAGAGTAAGAGTCATATTCTTAAAATGGCAAAAAATCTTTACTATTCACCCCACTCATTCTCTCTCATATTTTACTTTTATACTCACAACACCAATCAATTCACCATTCTCTCACTCATTCTCTCTCCTGCTTTACTTTTACACTCACAACATTTACATCACTTCCAATATTTATTAATAAGCGTGCAAATGAGGGGTAGGACTCTTACTCCGGGACGGAGGGAGTAATAGTTAAATCTACAACAGTATATTTTTTGACAATTTTTTTTGGTGAACTAATTATATTATATTATATTAATTTGTAATTTAAATAAATGAAAATATTTAAAAAAAAATAGAGGACATGGGAAAAATAATCTGAAACAATTATTACTTTCCACCTTGATATACCTTATTTCCTAACGTTTGCTTTCCTCTACCCCTCCGCCATGTTCCCGCATCACCCCTTCCACATACACTCTTCCCCCGATTCATCATTTTCTTCCTCCCCCTTTTTTTCCTATCAAATACTTTTATGAACTGATAATCTACATATAACATTTATTTCATATGAAACATATTTGGGGATAACTCATTTTTTTAGATTATTATTTCAAGTTTTTTTAATATTTAAAATTAATATTTAATATAAAATAATCCAATCACCCGAAAAATTTCCAAAAAAATATATGTTGTAAATTTAAATATTAGTTTCAATTTTAAAAAAAAAAGAATCATATCAATCGGATATGTGTAGCTCCAAAAATATATTAAAATGTCCCTTAAAACGTCATGTGCTAGTCACATGACATAAAATTTGTTAGAAAACTAACACTTAGTTACTTTTGTAATTGGATTGCAACAAAATGACAAAGTGAGTACCAATTGGCGAAATTGAAAAGACAACATTAACATTGCAAATTTAGACAAAGTTAGGAACCAAATTGCAATTAACCCTAAATTTCACACACACACACACACACACATTGAAAATGTGCGAAGGATTACTAATTGGGGTTATGGTTGAGGGATTGGAGTAATTGGGTTTTTGTTTTATTATGTGAGTTTAATAAATAATACCCCTACTACTAATATGAACAGTAGGGGGCGGTGGAAGATGCAGAGTGAAGGAATTAGACGGCCGGAATTGGAGCAGAGACACACACTTTGCCCGCCCAAACTTTATTTTGCCGCCTGTAATCAATACAAATACATCCAACTGTACGAACATTTAAGGACAGACTAAAATTTCTAGACCGGGTTGGGGCGGCTAAAACCAGCCCCGTTTAATAGTGAATAGTTGTTGTGAGTGATGAGAGAGAAAAAAAATTGTTTTTTTTTTTTTTTTAGTAAGTATGAGGTACCATAACGAAAATAAGTAACCACAAGTCTGGGACAGAGAGGGGAGTAGTTTTATTAATTAAATTATTTATATAAATAATAATTAGAGTTTGATAATAATTATATTTAATTATGTATTGCATTTTTTATATGGTGGGGTGGGGGGGGGGTTGGTGGTTTGAGCGGGTTTGGATTTTGAGTTTTCTAAGAAGTAGCGGGTTTGAGTTTAAGAATTTTGAGTTGGAGCGGATTTGAAAATTGCCAAACTCGTTCAAAAGAGTAAACTACAAAATTGACCCACGTACTAGTGCCCCAACATCACTTTGATATGCGTACTATGAACTCAGTAATAGTACTACGCGTACTTTACTTTTATTAATTAAAAGCCTAAGATTTCTAACATCAGTTAAAAAGATAATGTTGCTGTTAATAACTTAACAAAAAGTTAGATTCACATTTTTTAAATTGACCCTAAATTTTAATATAACCCCCCCCCCTATCATCTTCTTCCTCTCTTTATTCTCCAAAGCCCCTCACCTTCACCTTCACCTTCACCGGCCAAGTGCCAATCCACCGCCACCCATCCACCACCAGTCACCACCGCTGACCACCCCAACTCATAATCTTCAATCGCCACCCACCAACATGAGTCCGCCACCCACCACACCCGTTAAGGGTTTACCGGAATCAAATAACGGATTCCACAACAACCAAAAACAGAATCAAAAGAACAATTAATGAACTTTCAAAACAACAAATTTCTGAGTTTCTGTAATTTCCGCATAAAAAATCAAACAACAAATTTCTTGAAATTGAAACAGACCCAGAAAGTAAAGGAATTGGGGCTTCTGAAATTTTGGAGGGGAGGGGTGTCCGGAGGTGTGGAGAAGACGCCGGAAGTCACCAACCGGAATTTGTCGTCGGTCAGATTTGGGCGATGGTCTTGATCGGAGAAGAAGACAAAGCTAATTCGGGTGGTCGGAGGGGGAGGAAGGTGAGGGGTGGTAGGAGAGGGTGGGGGTTAACCGGAGGTGGGTAGGCTAGAGAGAGAGAGAGAGAGAGCGAATGAGAATGTATTTGTGTATGCTGAGGAATGAGGTGGCCGGTGGAGGGGGAAGTCGCCGGAGAAGGGGAATCAGAGGGGTCGCCGAAGAAGGGGAATCAGAGGGGTCGCCGGAGGTTGGAAGTGGTTCCAGGAGCATGGGGGAGGGATAGAGAGTGTGTGTGTGTTGCTGTGCAAAGCAATGGAGAGAAGGGGTGCACTTATAACATTTTAAAGTGCTGAGGGACTATGTGGTTAAAGTCTAGGGTCAATTTCAAAAATATGAATCTAACTTTTCGTTAAATTTTTAACAACCCTATTTACTTTTTAACTGGCGTTAGAAATCTTAGGGTTTTAATTAATAAAAGTAAAGTACGCGTAGTACTATTACTGAGTTCATAGTACGCATGTCAAAGTGATGTTGGGTCAATAGTACGCAGGTCCATTTTGTGGTTTACTCCCGTTCAAAACATGCCTCATTACCATCTTACGTACATCCACACACCTATATACCTACAAATATTTAGGTTTTTTTTCTAAGAAAAAACCTTTATGTTTGAAATTTTAAGCATTTTGTTTGTAAAATTAGAATTTAAGTATAAACAAAACAAGGTAAAATTACAGAATAAAAAGGTTTATGACCATAGTGACATACTATACAATTTTAATACTCCTTCCGTCTCATTTATTTTGATCATTTTCTATTTTTAAAGGTCAATACAAGTAAACTTTGACCAATCATCGATGTCAATCTAATCATTGTAATGAAATTATAAAAATTGTTATTGAAAAAGCACTTAATAATTTATCAATAACATTTTTAAATTTTGAATTAAGATAATTAGATTGATATTAATGTTTAGTCAAAATTCACTAGTTTTGACATCAAAAGTCAAAAGTGGAATAAAAAAATAAAAAAAAGCATGAGATTGCGAGAGTATTATGAAATAGACAGATTAATATATTTTGCAAATATATCAACCTCATAGTCCAGTCCGCTCTTCTCAAAATATTTGTCATTTTTTTTTTTCGAAACTAAATTACCATTGCATTAAATTAAGGGCAAAAACACAAAAATATTTGTCATTTTCTTTAGATATTTATTTTGAAGAGATTCATTTTATGTATTTTAGTAGCAAACGTTTGCTAAAAAAATCAGTAAACGTAAACATATGTTAAGCGTCTTTAATATCCTTTACATTTAGACTTATAATATTGAAAGTAATATCCTTAACAACACCTAAATTTTTTTTAGGTGTTGTTATATACACTCATAAAATTATTGATTACACCCGTAATATTAAATATACTCATATTCATTACACTTAATATGGGCAAATTGCAACTTGGTTACCTATGTTTTGCTAATGGTTGCAATTCGGTTCCCAACAGTGTAAAAGTTGCAACTTTTTAATGGAATTTATATCAACTTGCAACAAAATGACAAACATGGATAGAAGGTTGCAACTTTTACACTGTTGGGAACCGAATTGCAACTATTAGCAAAACATAGGTAACCAAGTTGCAATTTGCCCCACTCAATATCACCCACATTCATCAATCTTCCTATTTTACTCAATTATACCCCACTGTTAGTACCCGACCTGAAAATGAGTTTATTAGGACTTTCCCAAATATACAAGGACTTTATAGGAATTAGAAACCTTACAAAGACTTGTCCCGGATTCCCAAAATATCTCATTTATGGCAAAATCTATCAAATTAGGTAATAAATGGTTTCCTTAAAACCATGCAGAAACCCTAGCTTAAGAATCAAGTCAGCCGGCAGCCTTGGCCACGCGGCCAACCTTGCTCCGCGTTGATCTTGGCCACGCGGCCACTATTGTAACCGGCATCAACAATGGCCAGGCGGCCAACCTCGCGCCGGATGATCTGGACCATCAGATCCTCCCATCAGTTTACTATATAAACCACTCCATTCCATTGGTTTTGGGACCGATTTTGAGAGCTCTAAGTCCGAATTTTGGAGTTCTTAAACACAATTTTGCTCTCTAATTAGCATTCAAACACTCAAGAAGATCCAAGGTTTATTTCTTGCCAACATAGGTAAGTTTTCTAACTTTTTCTTCGTGTTCTTGCATTATTTTTAATGTAGATCTTTTATATTCATGTTCTTGCATGTTTATTCATAGTTTCTTCATATTCTTTGCATACACATTCATATGTTCATATATGTTCTTCATATGTTCTTCGTGTTCATAGATTAAAACCTTATTTATGCTATATTTAGGGTTGCGATCTTCATAATTGCATGTTATTTCATAGCCGATGATGATCGAGGGTTCATCAACCCGAGGATGATCTAGGAACTACTTCTAAACCCTAATCTTTAGGTAATTCCCCCCTCATTATGCATGATCCCGATTCTTCTGCCTATTCTAATTCTCTGCGAACTACGCTGACCTGAGCTTCTCACATTGAGAGGAACGTAGGCAATCTTCGGATCCGGTCTAAATCACTAACACACTACTAACACATTCATCATGATAGAAAGACCGATCATTCGGGCAATAGGAGTGATAACGTCCAATATTCTTCTCTTGTTGTAATTTGACCCCCGAACCCATTAAACATGCTTTTTTCAATGTTTTGGCTTTAATTAAAACGGCGTGGCGACTCTCATAATTTTAATGTCGTTAAGAATATTCCCTTTGTAAATAAAAATAATCACAAGATACTTCCCATGCGTCGCTTCATCGGAAAGGGGTATTCACAGTGGCGACTCTGCTGGGGACTGCTTTGAAACTTTTTCAAACTTAGTGGGTCTAACTTTCGTTCACATCATGATGTTTGCCATGTTCTCACATGCACCTTACACTTGCCATGTTTACACATGCACACACTTGCCATGTTCTCACATGCACCTTACACTTGCCATGTTTACACATGCACACCTGCCATGTTTACACATGCACACTTGCCATGTTTACACATGCACACACTTGCCATGTTCACACATGCACCTCACATACTTGCCATGTTTACACATGCACACACTTGCCATGTTTACACATGCACACACACTTGCCATGTTTACACATGCTCACACTTGCCATGTTTACACATGCACACACCTGCCATGTTTACACATGCACACACCTGCCATGTTTACACATGCACACACACTTGTCATGTTTACACATGCACACACACTTGCCATGTTTACACATGCACCCGTACACTCCGCCATGTTAATACTTGTACCTTGTACCTTGTACCATGTACCCTTGTTATCTTCGCTTTAGTTTTAGGGTCAAACAAAACTCTGCTATGCTCCCTTGTACATTATTCTCTCTCTCTCTCTCTCTCTCTCTCTCTCTCTCTCATACATTGCATTGCATCATCCTAACATCAAAAACTTCTCTCTTTTCTCCTTAAAAAGAATTAGTTTCTTGCCACACACTACCACTAGTCCGTGTCAGCACTGCACAGGTCCCCATTACCCGGAGTATTCGATGTGCAGGAATTTGTGCGCTACTGTCGCCCTCTTTTCGAGTCACTCGTCTACTCCACTCACCGTGTACGGTGGGAACCTTTTACCTAACCCGTGTCAACCCACACTAGTATAGGTATCACACCTAGGTTTTGACCGGTTGGTTTGGCTAGCTTTTTCTTAATAGTCAATTAACGTGCTGTCTATGTCGAGTCATCCCCAAGTCAATGATGAATCGAGATCTTTGAGAGAAAGTGCACAAAAAAGTGATTTCCCTACAAGGGACGTGCCATGGCGAGATGAGTGTTTATTGTCAAGATCTCCGCTCATCATTAACTTGCGTAGGATGCAACATAGACATCACGTTAAATGCCTTTAAGGAAGGGTTAGTTGTAGGATCCGATGGTTGGTGGAAGCCGCTTGCCCTATAGGACCCTCGCCCAAATTGTCCGTTTGGGGGTGTGCAATACAGGTGAAAAACGAGGGGTCTATAGACGTAATGATGGCCTCCACTGATCGTAGTCTTCTAACTAGTTGCGAAAAAGGGGTATCCCTTCCAACCAATTAGGATGTAAATAACGTATGTTTTTGTAAATTAAAATATACTTTGCATGAGCCTTCCCCCTCTCCTAAAGATCCATTGCCCTTCAACCTTTCAGCAAAGCAAGTTTGGATCCGTTCGGGTGGTCGACTACAACGTGAAGCTTCTACTCCGTCCACGTTCTCAGTCTCGTCATCAGCAATGTCAACTCCTGCTTCAGCTTCAGCCTCTGTTCCTCCTGCCAGTGCCGCCGAGCTCAACACCGAGGCTGCTCTCAATGGTATCCCCCCAAGCCTCCAGAACTTCCTCGCCGTTCTCGAAGCAAAGATCAAGAATCTCGAGGAAAGCAACAAGGCGCTGGAAGATCAGAACCAACAGTTGAAGGGTCACATTCAACAAAAGGGGACTAAACTGGTGCCCGATGGAGAGAATTTCATTTATGTCGAGGATGAAGAGGTCAATACCAATTGTCCCCCCAACACCAATGCTACTGCCTTCCCATTCCCGAGCTACCGCAATGTTCCACCTCCTTCTCTCTACACCCAACAAGGTTTCACTACCATGAGCAAGAACAAGGCCGTCTATGAACCTTCCCCGAACTGCTTGGCGGCTACCTCTCCGCTAGCAAACTACCCGCACCCTCGTTTCCTCTGAGTATTGGGATGGCCGCTGCTACTGCTTCCACTACTCCTCCCGTCACTCTGTCAGAAACTATCCCCGACATCTCCAATCACCCTGTGGTTATGGCCATGCAAGAGCAAATGCGAAAGTTGATTGAGACCGTAGATAAGCAAAGTGCACCGACTACCAAGACAATCAACCCTAGCCAAGTGGGGGCTCTCCCCAAGGATTTCAAGATGCCTAAGGTGGCAATGTTTCATGGTGACTCGTGTCCTAAGACTCATTTGGATAGTTATGTGTTGGCCATGAGGGCTCGTGACTGCACCAACGAACAAATGGCTCGCGTATTTCATAGCACTTTGGATGGTATAGCTCTGCGTTGGTTCTTGGGGTTAGAGCCAAGCGAGAGGCAAACGTGGGATCAGATCAGCGCTATTTTCTGTGAGAAGTATCAGGCTAACTTGGATTGGCATGTGAATCGAACGGATCTTGAGAACACTATGCAAAAACCCGGCGAGGCTATTTATGATTTTTACAAGAGGTGGAACCATCGGTTGTGTGAGGTCCAATACCCACCAAAGGCGAAGGAACAGAAACAGATTTTCTACAAGTGCTTGCTACCGGAGATGAAAGCAGCTATAGGTAATGGTTACTTCCCTGATTTGCGGGAAATGGTTGACGCCGGAGTAAGGTACGAAGCAGGGTTCACTGGGATTGTGCCGCCAAAGGAAAATCCAAAGACCAACAACAACAACTCCTTCCGCTACAAGGCTCCTACTGCGCCTGCGCCTCCTAGGGGTGGAAAAGAGGCCGTCGGCCAAGTGAATATGGTTCAGAAAGAGGTCCCGTTAGATGTTCAAGCCGTAACAAGGAATGGGGCTCCGCCGCAAAGAGAGAGGGAGCACTTTGACGACTTTGGAATGCCTATGGGGAAAGTCTTTGACGTGTTAGTCAAGAGAGGTCTCATCAAGCCGTTAGAAAATTACCAACCTGCCTACCCAAGAAGTGATTTGGACGCCTCCAAGTTCTGCAAGTATCACAAGCACATCGGGCACACAACGGATGGTTGTATTCAATTGAAGCGTGTAGTACAAGGGTTGATCAATGACAAGAAGATTGAGAAGCCAAAGGGTCCTAATGTGGTGAATAACCCTCTTCCTAACAATGGAGGTGGGGTGAATATGGTGCAAACATGCGAGATTAGTATCCTAGAGCTCATGGATGCCCTTGACAAGATAGGGCTCACGATGGTGGATATCTTCATGGCATTGGTGACGCTAGAAATGCTTGAACCATTAGAAGGACACCTTCCCCGCCTTGGTTGCGATTTGTCGAAGTTTTGCCACTACCACAAGTGCACCGGTCACACTACCGAAGAATGTTTTGAACTCAAGAAGGCCGTGCAAGAGCTCATCCACAAGGGAGTCATCGAAGACCCTAGAGATTATGTAGCTAGCAATGTACTCATGGTAGAACTTAGTGAGATCACTGATCCGGCCGAGCCTGTTGTGGCGGACTGTGATGAGATGGGTTATATTTCAATGACTAATAATAAAGAATCTTCTTGCTACTTGTTGTCTTTAGAAGAACTAGTAAGTGAAGTCGAATCTCTAGAGGAGGAGAATCCCAAGCCCCTCAACCTCTTTCTTGGGCCGAAATCTTCGAGGAGGCCGAAAAGATCGAAGTTTCGCCCCCTTGTCCTGACACGCCATTGTCTTTGGAGGAGCTACGTGCGGAAGTTTGTCTCCTTACAAGATCCGGTCAAGTGTACCAATCCGACCCGAAGGGTGCAAAGAAAGTCTTTGGGAAGGAACCCGAGCAAGCCGACCTAGATAAAGAAGACCCTATCCTCACTCAACTCAAACAAACCCAAGCCCATATTTCACTATGGTCCCTACTCACCTCCTCCCTAGCCCATCGCCTCATGCTCGAGCAAAACCTCGCCGCCACCATGGTACCATCCACTATTACCCCGGAGGACGTCACCCACATGATTGGTAATATCCACTATGGAAACATCATCACCTTCTCGGAGCTAGACAAGCCAGTGTTCGGAGTTGATCATAATGAGCCTTTGTACATCACTGTCGAAGTAAATGGCAAGAAGATTCCCCGTGTATTCATTGACAATGGTTCTGCTATTAATATCCTGCCTTCAAGGATGATGGATGTGGTTGGCGTTCATGGTGTTGATTTACGCCCATCCAAACAAACCATCAAAGCTTATGACTCTACATGCCGCGCCGTGATAGGCGAAGTCACCTTGCCCATTACCATCGGAACAAAGATCCTGCCAACCGACTTCCACGTCATAGACATCCCCGCAACCTTCTCACTCCTCCTCGGCCGGCCATGGTTACATCAGTCGGGCGCTGTCCCGTCTTCCCTGCATCAGTGTGTGAGTTTCAATCCGGTAATGAAGTGACCATCATCTACAGTGATCTTGTAACTGCCCAAGGGACGGACACCAAGGGCGTTCCTGTATTACAGATTCAGCATGGGAAGGAGAGCCGACTCTTCAATGGCTTCGAAATAGTCGCTCAAGCACAGATCTGCACCATCGACCTCACCAAAACAACGGACAAAGTGGCACCTGTTGTCAAGATACTGCGTAACATGGGTTTTATACCGGGCTGGGGCTAGGTAAGAACTTGCAAGGCCCCACAGAATTGGTTGAAGAGATTAATCATCGAGGGTTGTTTGGTCTAGGATACACCCTTACTCTTGAAGACAAGATGGAGCAACAGAGGATAGAATTGCTTAAAAAGATGAAACTCCCTACAAAAAGCCTGAAATGCGGCCATACCGTCTGTCCCTAAATAGTTACTTTGTTAGGGAAGGCGAGGAGTTTTCGTGTTTTGAGTTCGCAGAAGCCTGGATTGACCCCACTGGGAAGTTGCAGAAAGGGTTGAGATTTTCAGAGATGTGGAATTCGATCGGTCCAACATGAAGCTGACTTACATGGAATATGACAAAGCCACGGGCAGAATTAGAACCATCAGGCATGAGTACTCACCAAGGTTGCAGATGACTTGGCAGATCAACTTGAAGCCGCAACCCTTGACAAGCCAGCAATAGAAGCCGCAGAAACTCCAAGTTTGACTGAGACGTGGGACGGCCAATATCTGCTTCAACATCTGGGTAATCTGGGGCTGCATGAAGACATGGTTGCCGTCATCGGGGATGATTCTGAAGATAAGGTGGACCCAAGGACATTGGTGGTACCCATGGGGGACAAGCTCAAGAATTGGTGCATCATTGGGGGACCTATAGCTACTCCGGAATTTATGGTGGGAACACTGGGGCTTACTCCTTCTCCTGTCGCCACTCCTGCAGCATCTCCTGTCACTCGCTCAAAATCCCCATCCCCAGAGTCTAGTGTTTTACATTTTGAATTTGAGTCTTCCTCTAAGTCTGACGACCTTACGTCTGAAGACTATGATCTTGTTGCAAACGCTATTTTCCCTTTTGCTATGAATGAAACCCTCGACCTTTCCGAGTATCCCTCCATAGTCACTCTCTTAACTGATAAATTGGCTAATAATCAAACTAATGATATACACTTAGTTAATAATGATTCATTAGAAGAGGCAGACACAAACACATTAAACGATGAATACATTAAAGAGATTTCAGAACAGGTTATTAATCAAAAAGAATCTCGAGCCCAAGCTGCCGATGAGGTGTTAACATGTGTGAATTTGGGGACCGAAGCCGAGCCTAAGGAAACGCAGATTGGAAGCTTCTTCAGCGGAGCCGAAAGGGAAGCACTGATTGAGCTACTCAAAGAATACGTGGATGTGTTTGCATGGTCGTATAGGGACATGCCGGGGCTCGACAACTCGATCGTAGAGCACAGAATCCCGACAGCACCAAACGCTAAGCCAGTCAAGCAAAAATTGCGCCGCATTAAGCCGGAATGGTCTTTGCAAGTGAAGGAAGAGATTGAGAAACTACTCCGTGTGGGTTTCATCAGGGTGATCGAATATCCAACTTGGTTATCAAATCTGGTGACTGTCAAGAAATCCAACGGTAAAGTCAGAGTATGTGTGGATTTTCGGGATCTCAACAAAGCTACGCCAAAGGATGACTTCCCCTTGCCAAATATCGACATGTTGGTGGATGCGACCGCCCATTATGAGGTCAAGTCGTTTGTTGATGGGTTTGCCGGCTATAACCAAATCAAGATGGCCGAGGAGACCAAGAAAAAACAGCTTTCACCACCCCATGGGGGACTTTTTGCTATACCGTCATGCCATTTGGGCTGAGGAACGCTGGGGCTACCTACCAACGGGCAGTTACAACTTTATTCCACAATATGATCCACAAGGAGATTGAGGTGTACGTGGATGACATGATTATACATTCAAAAGGGTCTGGGGGCCAGCACTTGATAGATCTCAGAAAATTCTTCAACAGGTTGAGAGAGCACGCCATGCGTTTGAACCCGGCAAAATGCACCTTTGGAGTTCGTAGAGGGAAAGTATTGGGTTACATGGTCACCGAAAATGGGATCGAAGCCGACCCAAGGAAGATTCAAGCCATCCTGGAGATGAAGCCACCCCGTACCGAGACAGAGATAAAGGGATTCATGGGACGCCTGCAATACATCAGTCGGTTTATCAATCAGCTGACCACCATCTGCGAACCGATTTTCAAGCTAATGAGGAAAACAGCCAGTGTGGAGTGGGATCATGACTGTCAGATAGCCTTCGAAAGGATCAAACAATATTTGGTGAATACCCCAATCCTGCGCCCGCCGCATAAGGAGAAGCCGTTGCTACTATACTTAACTGTGACAGATACCGCCGTCGGAGCCATGTTAGCACAAGAAGCCAAAGATTCCCGGATTGAGAATGCAGTGTACTTTGTCAGTCGAAAGTTACAAGGCAGCGAGCTCAATTACTCCGCGCTCGAGAAGACCTGCGTAGGCCTAGTATGGGTGGTGACGAAGCTCAAGCACTACATGGTATCCCATCCGATCTTACTAGTCTCGAAAATGGATCCTATCAAGTACCTGTTCGATAAACCATCCCTTTCTATGAGACTCGCTAAATGGTCAGTATTCTTGGGAGAGTTCGACATCACTTATGTACCGAGGAAGGCAATCAAAGGGAGGGCAATGGCCGATCAGCTCGCAGACGCTCCGAGCACTGAGACGAGAGGACCCGACCCCGAGTTCCCGGATGATGACATTTTCGCAATTGAGGTCGCAGAAAGGTGGCAATTATTCTTTGACGGGGCTGCAAACAAGCGAGGGAATGGAGTCGGACTCCTACTTATTGATCCCAAAGATGAGCACACTCCCATAGCCATCAAGCTGAACTTTTCAGCAACCAACAACGCCGCCGAGTATGAGGCGTGTATAGCCGGATTGGAGGCCGCCCTAGAACGCAACGTGAAAGAGTTAGAAGTGTACGGAGACTCTGCTTTGATTATTAACCAAACGGCGAAGAAATGGAAAACTATTGATCCTTGCCTGCAGCGGTACCAAGGTTACATGGATGAGTTGATAGCACAGTTCAAAGAGGTTACCTTCCACTTCCTGCCGCGAGACAGAAATAGGTTCGCAGATGCTCTAGCTACATTGGCCTCCTTAGTTGAAATTCCAGAAGGAAGGTCCGTAAAACCATTCAGGGTTGGGCGAAGAGAAAACCCCGCCTATTGCTGTGAAATCCAGATCAATGCCGAGGTAAACGGAGATCAATGGTACGCCCAAATCTACAAATTCCTTAAGCACGGAGAGATGTCCTTTGACGGAGATGTGAAGGCCAAGAGTCTGCAAGCACTCAAAAGGTTGGCGGGGCAGTTTGTGCTGTTAGACGATACTTTGTACAAGAGGCATTACGATGGTCTGTTGCTCTTATGTGTCGACAACAAGAAAGCTGAAGCAATAATGGAAGAAGTACACAACGGGTTGTGCGGACCCCACATGAATGCAAGGATGCTTAGACAGAAGATCACTCGGCTGGGCTATTATTGGATTACCATGGAGACAGACTGTATTCAATGGGTTCGACGGTGTCACAAGTGCCAAGTATGCTCCAACCTCACCCACACGAACTGTATAGTTCCACCACGCCTTGGCCATTCGCCACGTGGGGTATCGACATTATTGGGAAGATCTCGCCGGCTGGAAGTAATGGTCATGAATTCGTCCTCGTCGCGGTCGACTACTTCACAAAGTGGGTCGAAGCTCAGTCTTACAAGGTGCTGAATTCCAAGAAGGTAGCGCAGTTTATCAAAGAGAATATTATGTGTCGGTATGGGGTCCCTAACCTCATTATATCAGATAATGGCAGTCATTTCGAAGCCGAGTGTGCTCGCTTGCTTGTAGAATTCAAGATCGAACGAAAGAAATCTTCCCCATACTATCCACAGACTAACGGCGCGGTTGAGGCAGCCAACAAGACGATAGAGCAGATAATTCGCAAGATGGCTTCGCAAGGACGGGATTGGCCCGAGAAGTTACCATTAGCACTTTGGGGGTACAGAACGTCAGTCCGCACCGCTACTGGAGAAACCCCTTACGCTTTGGCATACGGCATGGAGGCAGTGCTCCCTATTGAGTTGGAGGTGCCATCTTTGAGGGTCTTGCTCGAGAACCAAGTGAATGAGGTAGAATGGCTTCGTAGTCGCTATGATCAATTGGCAACACTAGACGAACGCAGATTGAAGGCCATGGAACACGTCCGGGCCTATCAAAGGAGAACGACAAAGGCCTTCAATAAAAAGGTCAAGCCTGTTGACATAAAGGAAGGAGACTTGGTGCTCAAAGCACGCTTACCCAACAAATTCAACCCCCTCGGGAAATGGGCCCCCACTTGGGTAGGGCCGTTTGTGGTACAAAAGATCTTCTCCGGAGGAGCGGTCAGAATGGCAGATTTGGATGGCAACCCGTTCAAAGAACCAGTCAACATCAGCAAGCTCAGACGCTACTATGACTAGACTCCCCTCTCTTAAAAAAAAAAAAAAAAAAAAAAAATTATTACTACGCAAAAAGAAGCCCGATAGACTGAAAACCCGCAAAGGGCGGTCTATGCAAAATAAGGGTGCGTACAGAGCTCGCTAGATCGAAAACCCGCAAGGGCGGTCTAGGCAAAAGTTAGAGCATTCCCCCTTCTATCTTCCCTTTCTTTAAAATCATTCTAGTCTGACTGGAGTGAACTACGGTGACCTGAGCCCCTTAGTCCTATTTGTAAAAGGGGAACGTAGGCAGCCTTTCAAAAGGTGCGGTCTAAAAAACAAATAAACATCCAAATCTTGTTAAGCAATAAAGATAGAAGTTGTATTTTCTGAAAGCAAAAACTTTTATTTCCATAGTCATTGCATGATAACATTTATTTGATGAGTCTAAGCTTGACATACTTTTTGAATGAATAACCTATTCTGAAATTGAAACTCAAACAAAAGCAAACTAAATTAAACTAATGTGTCTGCACGACTATGGAGAGACGCTCGGGATCACTCCTTAGTGCCATTTGTGCCCTCGGTCTCTTTCTTCTTGCTTTGCCCACGGCGAACTTTCTCTTGCTAGGATTCTCACAAAATCTTCTTTCAAACTCGCTAATACCTTTAGCCTTGCCATTAGGATCCTCTTCACCTTTCCTCTTCTTTGACGTCCCCACTTCTTCTCCGCCTCCGTTAACCATGCTCTTACTCATCTTCCTCGCATAAGCCTCAGCCTCCTTAACCCTCAATGAGAAACTTGGAGCACAGGATCCCAAGATAGTGCCCCTTAGGGTCTCTAGAGTCTGCTCCGCATGCCCAAGTCTCCCCATATACCAATCCAAATACTCGCGTGGCAGGAAGGTGTTGCTAGAGCGTGTGAGGAAAGTCCTACGACTAAAGCCGGCCTCGCCCCACATCTGAGAAAGAAGGACTGAGGCACTATCATCCAACTGAAGTATCCCAAAAGGGAAATCATCTCTCTCCTCGTCCCAACCCTCCGGGATGGTCTGCACCAAACCATACTGACGAAGCACTCTAGAGGGATAGTAAAAAGTAGTTCCAGAAAGGGTCGGAACTTTGATCATGTGAAGTCCCACTTGTTTCTCCCTCACAGAGTGAATGTGCCAATGGGGCACCACCCACTGAATGTCGTCAGTCACCATTTCCGCCAAATACTTTTCCCAACCTTTGAGAGTCATGCCCTCAAACCGCTCCACCATGCCTCTAATGCGGTGCATCCATGGGGCCACCTTCAGAGAAGCCGCCGGTTTATTCACTCGAAGCCGCTCTTGCAACCACATGGTCAAAAGCCTATCACTACCACAAGGCATCCCACCATAAGCCGCGAGATGGGGAATCCCACAGAGCATCTCCCCAAGAATGGCCGGTACAATATCATAACCCAAACGAGCCAAGTTCACCATACCCAAACATCCTTCACTGGCAAATCCCACCTCAGAAGGGAAAAGGATAGAGCTGAACAAGCACAGTGCAAGATGGTCCAAGGAGCGGTTAGATGTCACGTCTGCATGCATGAAGTGTTGCGGCATCCAAGAAAGGTCGACATAACCGCCCCTAGCATACCTATCAAAGTCATCCGCGGGTACGCCAAAAGTCACCAACTTGTCCCTCAAGCAAACGAAATCAAAAGGCAAGGCAACTTTACCCTTCCCTTCGTAGCCACATAATGCTGCGATGTCTTCATAAGTGGGTGTTATCTCGTTGAATGAAAAGTTGAAGACATGGAGGGTATCATTCCAAAATTTACCACAAGCTTGCAAGAGGTTGGTATTGGAGTTCATGTGCAAAAGTGACCAAAGACACTTTATCCCATACCGTTCATCAAGTTTCCTACGACTCGAACCAGGAAGTTTGGCAACCCACTTCTCCAAAGAGGTTATAAAGACTTTCTTCTCAAGGCTTGTGATCCTAGCCTCTTGATCCATGGCAAAAAAGCAAGAAAATTGGCTAAAAGGAACTCAAAAACTGCTCAAAAGGTTGCTGGTACGTTTGTATGGCTGCAAAGGGTTCATTAAATAGTGCACAACTCCCGATTCTTGCCAGGAAAAGGAAAACCGGAGGCGGCGCATGATTTGGCCACGCGGCCACATATGCCCCTGGCCCCGCGGCCGATATTGTCCTTGGCCGGGCGGCCAACTTCGTCCTAGGCCACGCGGCCAACTTTGCTCCGGATCTTGCCATGGCCAGGCGGCCAACATTGCTCTATGCCACGCCATGGCCATGCGGCCAACTTTGCTCCATGCAGAAATCCAGCTTGTTTCTTCCCACTCCGTGACGGATCCATGCAAACTACCCGCCTCCTTCCATGGCTCATGCATTGTATAAAATTAGGAACATTTGTAAAATAACTAGTTTGCACAAGTAGGCTCCCACAATAAAATTGCATTTTAGAACATAATATACATACATGCATTTTATACATTTGTTCTGTACATACATATCCCTCTGCTCTCTACTAGCTAACAGTGTAGGAAATAAAGATGGAAAGAGGGGCCCCGCCTAGTCAGAATCTTCCTCCGTGGTATCTCCACGCCGCGCTAAAGCCCGAGAGCTACCGGCACCCGAACTCCGTCCCCGGACCGCTCGACCACCAATATGAGAAGAGCCCGCACCATTCGGAGACCGTTCCCGACGCTGGGGTGACGCAACGTCGTCCCTCTGACAAGTACATGAATGGTACGCCTCCCTCAGTAAGCGCATCAACACGTTCTCCCGCCGAGCTGAACGGATATATGCCTCCCGAGTCACCTGAGAAGGAAACCAATGCAAGGATTACAAGGCAGAAAGAAATAAGTGGGTGCGAACATGACTGACATAAAGCACAAAACCGTACCCCAGCGTCGGGCGGAGGAATGAATGTCTCCTCAACAAGATCTGCATCAGTCGGCTCCAAGCTAAGCTCCACCTCCCGGCCACCCCTCATCACTCTCACGCTACTCGAGCGAAGGGGCATGTCAACCAAAGGCCGACTCCGACCAACATAACGGGCCGAGCTCGACCCCTCTCCAGACAACATCCTAGCCCGTACCTGTGGACTGACCAGCCGTGTCCGCACGTAGCCAGCATAGTCGTCACTCCCCCTGTAATGCTCTGCCGGAGTGGGAGCCAAAAAAGTCGCCAACCTCGCGGGACGGAGCATATCCCGAGGAGGGTCATAAGGAGCCCACGGTAACACACCAGCCCTGTGCTGACGAACCACTCTCTCCCCGAGATACATGGCCTCCCCGGTGAGACCCACAAGCAGAACCCTAGAAGCGGTCAAATCCACTACATAGGGACCCACCGAAGCCTCATTGGCCGGGCTCCATGGGTAAAATCTAACTCCAACAGGCTCAGACATCGCAAACACCCTCCTCAGATCAGCAGCATCCACTGTCTTCCTGTCCCGGTTTCTGCGGGAAGGAGCCCTGTTGCCCTTGCACCAGTACGACATGATGGGGACAACCTTGTTGGCACTCATCACCAACTGAAAAGGGGCGACGCCGAAGACCTCGTACACCCAAGCCTGTGCATATAATGAGAGAGATGTTTCAGACCAAAAAGATAGAACAGAAATCTCAACAAGTGAAAAGAAGGGTAGTCAAGAGCATACCTCAAAGGCGAACTGGAACCCGTCAAAGGCCGACGAGCTAGCCCTCGAGCAATGGTCCAAAGCCCGGTAAATCTCAGCCAAACCGGCTCCACCCCAAGAAATCCCACCGACTAAGTCCAAGTCCACAAGAGCCCCTAGCAGTGAGTACCGGCAGACAGTAGCCCCACTGGGAAACAAAATCTCTGAAAAGCTGTACCATAAGAACAGCCGGACCAAGCAATCCAAATCATATTCCCCCCTACTAAAGGCCTCAATAGCCATCTCCACCAAGCGATTCACCTTCCCGGCCTCTATTCCATAACCCTTGACACCTCCTCCCAGGTCGGTGTCGACTCCCAGCAGAGCCTGTCTATAGTCCCGCCGCTCCGCCAAGCTCTCATCAAAAGGCAAAGGGGTACCAGTAAACCTCAACCCCGTGATGGCCGCAAAATCCGTCGGCGTGATGGTAATCTCTCCCCAACTAAAGTGGAAAGTATGGGTGGTATCCCACCAGAACTCCCGGCACACCTCTATCACCGCTGCCACCTTCAGGGTAGCCCCAACCATACGGACACTGTCAAAGAATGGGCCAAAGCCCATAGCCTCGATCCGAGCACGCAAACCGCCCGGTCCCTCCGGCAGGGACGCCCACAGTTTGCCCACAGTCACTGTGGACCCACGAGCCTTGATCCTCTGCAGGTAAACACAGCACAGGTATGTTACCATTCTAGCAATTTACAATTCCAGCAATTTAAATTCTAGCATTCCATTATTCTAGCATTTCATATTCTGTGCATAAAACATGCAAATGTGCGAGAAGGAGAGGAATGAAAATTCGAAATTTACCTCTCGCGTCTCCGGAAGCCCCATCGACCAATGACGCTCAGAGTCGATGTAAAATCGTAATCTTGGTCGAACGTGGACCGCAGCAGATTATCGCGATAATTCCGAGTCGCGGCTCGTGGTCTCAAACCGCCCCGTGGAATCAAGGGCGCCGCTTCAAAGCCCGCTCTTGGATCAGCCCCAACATTCCCTGCGCCCTGAGCATTACCGTGCCCCTCTCCTTGTGGCTCTTGTTGTGGAATCATATACCCACCATGGCCCGGAAAATCTCTAAATAATGCCTCATTGATCCAATCCGCCATATCTCCAAGAATTATGTGAAATGAAATCTTCAAAATTATCAAAATCCGAGCTTTCTCTCTCTAAAAACTCAATTTTCTCTCCCTAAACTCGTCAACAATGGAGGAAGGAAGAAGAAGAAAGAAGAAAGAAGAAGAAGAGGGGAGGTGTCTGGTGATGTGACCAAGGAGTCAGCCCATCGGCAGCCTTGGCCACGCGGCCACCTTCGCCCTTGCAACCCCAGCCGTCAGATCAGCAATCCGCGTGAAGGAGATCTGACCAATCAGCAGCCTTGGCCACGCGGCCACTATTGCAAATTCGTGTGTTTGGCCACGCGGCCAACCTTGTCCCTTCAGATAAAATTCCACTTTTGCCCTGATCTTTTCCCTATTAATTCATTTCAAATCCCTTTAACACTACTTTGACTAATATTCGTTACCTTTGGGTACGGAAAGCCCCTTAAAAATTCCATTCTTCACAAAATATTTGC
>JAOWBW010000077.1:2613919-2679410 GCA_026119855.1 Campanula takesimana | reverse complement strand
AACGAGCTCGAGCTTAGACATTTTTAAAGAAAAATATGGTCTTAACGAGCTTATCGGCCGAATTCGAGCTTATCGGCGAGTTCGAGCCTTTCGAATACAAAATTCAATTTTAATGAGCTTATCGAGCCGAACTCGAGCTTTTAACGAGCTAAACGAGCGAACATGGTCGGCTCGATAACAAAAATGAGCTTGACAATCAATTCGAGCTCGACTCGAGCTACACCTCGAGCTCACTCGAGCTCGAGCTTTCAGGAGCCGAGCCCGAGCCCGAGCCGAGCTCAACCCAGCTCGGTTCGTATAACAGCCCTATTCTTCTATTCTTGGCGTAGGGGCTCATTTCATATATTTGTATTTGAAGTCCAATTAATACTACACTTTTCCTTTACCCCTTTTTCTTTGACATTTCTAAACCTACTCTCTATAATTTTTTTTGCCAAACCTGCCATTATCTTTCACTTCATATTAAAATACTTACTTTTAATTGCGGTAAATATGTTTTACTCCTCCATATAAAAAGAGAAAGGGGAAAAAATTGAAAACTCATGTGATAAAATTAATTATTAAATACTTTTATTTAAATATTAAGATTGATTCAATGGTTTAGTGTCTTTCACAATATATAATCAAGATGTTAACTCTAGTAAACATTGCAGATCAAAGCAATTGGATACTTTATGATGTACTCCCTCCGTCCCACCTCACTTGATACCTAAAAAAAAGGTGAGCATAATTAGTAAGGAAAAAAGAATAAAAAATAGAAAATGTGTGGTAGAAAATGAAGAGAGAGAATGAGTGAGGTAAATAGTAGTGTTGGTTGAATAAATTGAGTGGCGAGAAATGAAGAGAGAGAATGAGTGGTGGTGTAGATTCAATATAAAATTATTAAAAGTTAGCTATTTTGGGAAGATATCAAGTGAGCTGGGACGGACCAAAATAGAAATAAGTCTCAATATTGGATGAGATAGCCCTCTCATTAGACACAAAAATAATGCCAGAGATTTTGATAATATTATGTAAGAAAATCATGCTTATGCTTAAGAGAATGAGAATATTTAAGTGGGTCCCATGTGTGATGATCATTTAGGATTTATAGTCCATTTTGGTATCCTCCTTAATATTGGATGAGATAGCCATCTCATTAGCCTAGCCACCCTACCTTTACATCATAATTCGTGACTTTCAAAGTTGCATTCATAGGGAAAAAACATATTCAACTTTAGTATCTTTGCCAATGTGCACCTTTGTTATTTACACTCTTCCATGCTTATCATTTCAATTCTTGCACTTTGTCTCGCTAATATAATTCAAAGATTAATTATGAGCTACCCCTCAAATTATCCAACAAATTTCACTTCGCCCTTAAGTTTTTATTTAGTCCCATGCACGTACATCTATCTTATGTATGAAACTTGTTCTGTTTTATTAATTGTCTTAGTGTGAGACATTGATGCAGTAAAGATGTGTACTTAATAAGAGGAAAGTTGGCAACTTTGTTACTAAATCATAATAATAATTGCTTTCCTTAAAAATTAAAATTGTGCATATGCCAAAAAAGACAGTATTCTGATTGGCTTATGGCTTTGAAAAGAAAATGATTTCACCTCTATTGATTGACAGAGGTAATTTTAGGTTTTTTAATTAAACGTGAGCGTGGCGTATAAGTTAGAAATTGAGCTATTTTTTTTATGGAATGGAATTAGATATTAGTATTATGTTGGAGTAGAAACAAAAAACAAAAATATTGTTTAAAAAATTTCGAATCATTGAGATGGATTGGGAAACCCGTGATCAAATCTGTTTAACTGTTGATTGATTAATTATAATTATATTTGACTTTTAATAAGTTTGAACTGTTACGCATGCCGGGTTTTGGGATAATGGCGCTAGTTAAAGTTTGTTTATACTATATCTAATCTAATAATTTGGGCTATAGGGGGAATTGAATTACTTACTTGGGATAATTTTTTTGGGAAAAGGAATTGTATGAATTGTGATTAGTTAATTGACGTTTGGCACTTTCCTCTAACCCTACCGACACCCAAGTACTCGGTGATTGGTTAATGAAGTCTTATACTAAACCTCGTTGATTTATTTGTTTTTATTAATGCCATCTTCTTTGTTCGAGTTTAGTATTAATTGTGAAAATTTGAAGGAATAGAGTTTGAAACTGTTGCTTAAAAGTTAAGTTGAATTGGAAATCAGTTTGTTTGTGGTAGATGGCTTTGTTGTTTAATTACATCTGTGATGGCCATATTAAGCAGAAAGAAGATATGATTTGCCAACTTCCTTTCATTAGGTAGAATATTCATTCACGCTAGATGGGTTCTGTACTATTTTCTATTGTAAGCATATATGCATGCTTGATATAATATATATATGATAGGACGTGTAATAGTAAATGAAAGATGACGATTAATGTGTAGCCGTAAATTATGCATGGCTACAAAAACAATCCAATAGCAATATATCATTGAACTACATATGCCACTTTCATGAGTCTGTAGTAAAAGAAAGACATGATAAGTTGGGTAAATGTCCCATAGAGCAATGTATAGCAGAGAGCAAGATTCTGTCTCATATGCCAGCTACTTCGGAGAATCGAGTCATGTTATAGATAACTTGATACATTTTTGGGCGCATAATTTTTATGTTAGACGCGATCTTGGGTACTGCACTGGAAGCGATAAGAAACTAGAATGGTACTATTGTTATGGGTTAAAGTTATTTTCCATAATATATTTTGTGGTTAAGTATGTCCGTCCCTCTCTGTTCATTGAATTTGTTTCAACTTGTCTCATTCGGGTGTATCGCCCTTGCAGGAGTATATGGCTTCCATAGCAACTGCTGAAGCTTGTAAGATTTCTTTGGTTGGGGGCCAGTTTGCTATAAGTAGGCTGTTGAGATTCTTCTGATACAATGAAACTAAACTTAGGTGATTAAGATGGTTAGATTCATCTTCATTTGAGAGGGATACCATGTAATACTAATGTTGTACCCATGATTTACTTTTTTTTTTTTTTTTTTTTTAGCAACACACATATATATAAATAAAACACACAAAGATCTTACAAAGTTATTTTACATGCATGGTAATACCCTGATAAACATTCAAGTCTCTAGACATTGAAACCCTCCATATCCCTAATCAGCCATAGATAAATACATACAGGAGGAGATACAAAAAGTTCTTCCAAACTTTCATAATCTGCTGCATTCTTTGCCAAAATGTCTGCTACACTATTCCCTTCTCTATATGAAAACGAACACCACAACTGCTCAAAAGATTCCATCAAAAGCCTGCAATCAGAAATTAAATTTACTGCTCTCGACAGAATTGTATGCTCTTTGCAAAGAATGTTAAACAACACAAGAGAATCAGTTTCTACATGTATTTTCTTAATATTACTGAGAGCATAATCCAAACCCTTTCGAAAGCCCAAGCTTCAGCAATGATGTTAGTTGTTTCACATATTGACTAAAACCCCCATAATTTTATTTTGTTATTCCTGTATTGACTTAAAGTTTTATAATATAAAGCAATATGTGGCCCATTTTGAATTGGTGGTATGCTGCAGCGATTGCCAATATTTGACCACATCACTTTTTTTTTTATTATCTAAATCTGTGTGGCAAAACTTGAATTGATTTTCCATGAAAAGTCGATGCAGTAATGGAATGTCGATTTGAGCTTGAACATATACTTCAATAAAATTTAGGTGTGGTCAAAATATTGTTAAAGGATGTAGCACAAAATATTGGTCGTTTGCTCGTTGCAATAGTTTCAAATCTTTAAGTGTTACAGTCTCAATCCCCAAGTATGGGGGCCTAAGATAAATTCTTGTAAATATCAGGGGGCAAAGCAAAACATTTGTCCTGGAGCTGGAAAAAAAAGAAAAAAGAAAAAAGAAAAAAAAAAGCAACCACTCCCAAAGGATCAACCGAATTACACGAACTCACCAATTCCATTTCAAAATCTCCCCCTCCCTCCATGAGTGAAAAAAGAAGCAACACCGCCGGCGGCGGCGACCTGGAAAGGATGCCGAACAGCATCATCAACGAAATACTTGTGAAGTTGGATGTGGAGACGCTTTGCACCGTTGCTTGCGCTTGCCAAACCCTCCGCTCCGCTGTATCTCCGATACTTCCCTCTCTATCCTCTCTCGATCTCTCTGTAAGTTTCTATCTATCTCTTTTAGTCAATTCTGAGATGGATTTGTTTTGTTCAGTTTGAAATTGATGGTTATGATACATGTAGGTTATTTAATTTGGATTTGAGTTTTTTTAATTTTTTTTTTTTGTTTAAAAGGGGTTCTCTCCCAATGCCAATACTATGAATCAAATTCTTCCGAGGTTTGGAAAGCTGAAAAGGGTCACTTTGGATTGCCTCCGTCTCCATGATTCCACGGTCTGCAAGTTTCTTGGACCACATTTCCAAGAGTTGATTTTCCTCAAGTGTTCTTCACTGTCTTATCAACTTCTTGCTTCAATTGGACGGAATTGTCCCTATTTAAGGTAATGATTTACCATCTGGATTGCATTTGGGTAGTGATTTTTCAGTTAAACCACGAGCTCCACAGCCTACTTTTTAAATTTTACTTCATCCCTTATTTTGGTTGCCTGTCACTGTATCCAGATTCACTATATTGGTACCTTAGTATGTTATAGATTTCCCGACTGAATGCTTGATATGCACTAATGTCCACAAGATCAAGAGCAAATTTTGAAAATTTCTCTTCATTTTGGGACGGAGGAAGTAATAAAGGACGGGTTCACAATATGGCTGTGTTAACCTTCATGATCTTTCCGGAAGATTTTTTCATTCATATAGTTATTATTTTGATATAGCCCCATATGAAATTTCTCATCCGCCCCATCCCATGAAAGTTGTAATTTTCTAGTGGATCATGTGAAGTTATTGGTTTATATATTCGATAATCATCAGGGAACTTGTGCTGGAGTTGGCTGGTCGTGGCTTACCTGAATCATTACAAAAAAATCTGTTTAAAATGCTTGAAGGTTGTCCATTTTTGGAGGTAAATGGCATTGTCTGTTCCTTTCTCATCCTTCTTTGCTCTTTTTAAGAAAAATAAATAAATAATTTTTAATGTGGCATCTGGTTGAATACCCATTGCTCTACAATATGATTTGGTTTTCGCTGAACAGTTCTCTTTCATTATTCACAGTCAATAAGTATCAAGATACGTGGCACTGAGATCGATGCAGGAGGTTTCACGTTCATTTATGTCTTCCTTCCAAAAACATTAAAGTTTCTAAAGCTGCAGCCCATGCTTAAACTTGATGCTCTCCGCTTGATGCATGAATTTACCCCTCCAGATGTTATCATCTCTTCCATTCCTGCTTCTCCTAGTTTGACATTGAAGTGTTTGTCACTTGTCTTGGACATAATCACTGACAACCTTATCTTTGCCATTGTAAACTCTCTCCCTCTACTGGTTGAGCTGGATCTCGAGGACAGACCACATTTACAGCCATATCTTCCTGATGATTTGAGCAATATTGGGCTTCAGTTATTGGGAGGTTGTAAGCATCTGACAAATCTATCGCTTATACGAAGTCGACAGAATTATAACGCACACTTCAAAGAGGCTAGTGATATGGGCATGTTTTTGCTCTCCGAGGGTTGCAAAGGCCTAGAAACGATAACACTCGGTGGGTTTTGTAGAGTTAGTGATGCTGGCTTTGCTTCAATATTAAACTCATGTCAGAACCTGAAAAAAATCGAGATTCATAATGCTGCGCTTTTGTCCGACTTGGCCTTCCAGGACATCAGCAAAGTTCCTTTGTACCTTCTAGAAGTAAGATTGGTGTCGTGCAACAATATAACTAGTGAATCCGTTGAGGAACTGGCCTCGTCTAGCGTATTGGAGGTTCTTGATCTGCTAGGATGCAGAAGTGTAGCAGATTCCTGTATGGGTACCATTTCATCCCACCACAATTTGACTTATCTAAACTTGGGTGGGGCCGACATAACCGACAGCGGTATGAGTGTTCTAGGTAAAGGAAGTTCACCAATCACATACTTATGTGTCAGAGGTTGTAAGAGAGTAACTGACAGAGGGATCAGGAATTTATTGAACGGTAAGATTAGCAAGACTTTGTCATCGCTTGATTTGGGCCACATGCCCGGGATATCAGATGTAGCCATTCGTACTATAGCTGCAGCTGCTCCAGCTATCACTGAATTGTGCATCAGGTACTGTTTTTATGTTACAGATGCTTCGATTCAGGCTTTGGCTTCTCCAGAGAGGAGAGTCAACGGAGGAGTTGGCTTTATTCGGAGACTTGATTTGCATCACTGTATAGGGTTATCTGCTGAGTCAATTGAATTGCTAAAGAAGCCGTATTTTCCTGGTTTACGTTGGATTGGGGTTGGGTTGACTCGGTGGATAAGTAAAGGGAATGCGGGTTTAGCTCGAGTTCGTGATGAGAGGCCATTGTTAACTGCGTGTACTGATGGCTGTGAAATGGGGTGTCATGATGGATGGCAATTTCATAAATTTGACTGATGGTGATTCTGGATTTGGATTCGGTATAACAAGGAAGCACATCCGCAACACCTCGTCCTTATCAATGACTGCAGAAGTTTGTTTACAAAGTCCAACCAGTTGTGGATCTCTTTTGCTTACAGAGAGGGAAATATGGTAGCAGACCATCTTGCCAAGCTTGCTTCTAAAAGTTGTAATCTAGATCTATCTTTTGTACAACCTCCACCATTTTTGTATAATCTTTTGCTTCAGGACAAAAATGGTGTAACTAGTGTCTGTTGATGCCAAAACAATGTTTGTAACTTAAACTTTATTCCCTCTCGCTATATAATATTATGCAGTTAAAAAAAAAATCAATGAACAAACATGGTCATCACCATTATATGTAGGCGCAAACTATAAAATGAAAACTTATAAGTTTCTGGTAACTTTAATAAAATGAACATTCGTTTGAACAGTAATATGAATTGCTCCGAAAATGTACACTCTAGTTTAGGGATGACCAAACACGGTTTCTCACTCTAGTTTAGGGATATGACCAAACACGGTTACGGTTACGAATCGCCGGTTCTGGTTCCGGAAAAGTTTAGAGGAAACCGGGAGGCTCATATACCAATCTTTTGCGACCCCATCAAGAGTAAGTGGAAAGCATTGTGCCATTATTTAGGGAGACACTTTCTTTGGTAGCATGGCCCAAACGTAGGTATCAACATGGGCATTAGGACAAGAATTCCCTATGAATTTGCCGATATCGGGCATCTTGAATTTCTCGGGAAGGGCCACCATAGTGTTCATGAGAAGAGATGCATGATGGAGATAGGAGCTTGGACCTTTGTTCAAATTTAGCCCACTAAAACGTTGGTCAATGTATGCCATGAGAGTGTTGACCAAACTGCCATCAATGCTTTGGACCATTTTCCTTCATTTGTGAACTCCTTCAATTGGTCCTCGAGCTTAGCAAGTTCTTTCTTATGGGCCATTCTCGCATGCTTGAGACGGGCTTGCCACAAATCATCCTTGCGTCGGGTATTCTCGGCGAGTGCATCAATTTGTCGTTTCAGTGCTTTGATCATGTTGGCTATATCCTCGTTGGACCGGGAAAGATTGCCATCGTTGTTGTTGCTGTCGGAAGCCATTTGACCTATTTGAAGAACACGGTTGATCTTAAGATGGCCCACAAACACCTTTTGAGTAAAATTATTTAACCCACAAACAAGAAAAAGACTCAACCACATAAGGAAAAAAACTTTATTTATTTATTTATTTAAGTCGGAATGACGTAGTCCTTTTTGGGGTTTCTAGAGATAATAGCGGAATCGTCACACTAGTATATAGAACTTCTCACGATCCCATATACTCATCGGATTCCACCACGCTTGTGAGATATAAATGTGACGGGATTAAACTAAATTAATGTCACAAAGCATACATACGGGGACGGAGTTTTATTTTGTCCCATAGCAACGTGTTTCGTTTGGAAACGGCACGTATGTTTTGATAACATTAATTTAGGGAAATCTCGACACATGAAAACCGACTTGGTCACGGAGTGTTAGACCCTAACTAGAATGTGTTGGCTTGTACTCGGCTAAAGAGAGGCTTAAAGTTCCTACCAGCTCAGCTCGTTGGCGACGAGCCGAGCTAGTTCATGTTACCGCTTGGAGAGCGTGGTAATGATTGGAGCACGATTTAGTGTTTGCTCGGTTCCTAGATGATATTTTTCACTCGTCTACTAGCAGATACCGAGCTGAATATAAAGGAGAGCGACCAGCCGGTTTAGCCTAGTTAAGCTTGGATAGTTCGAGCTGCGTACCCGTATGTCCCAAGTCGGATTATTCCTTTCGAAAGTGTAAGTGATCATTAGTTTGGACCCCAAAACGGAAATAATTAACTATTAAATTGGGGGGGAGTACTCATTTTGTAATTTCGGTCGTTCTCATTAGAAATAGAAAGTATCAATTTTTAGAAAAGAAAATCTAGAATACTTCTTTATTATTGAGACAATACTTCTTGTTGAGCTATGACAAAACAACACCAGAAGTTCTTACAATGATAAACAAAATTAGAGACGAGATTCAAGGTGAAATTGATTTCAACAAAAGACAAAAGACAATTGAGTCATTTTCAAGAAACCTTCATACATCATTCATGTAATATGTAATATAAGGAATTATTAATTTATATTTTATATAGGGTCTGTAAAAATTATCAAAATTGTACTATCTTATAACTTTAGCGAATTATTAATGTAGCACCTGTTCTCAAGTGGGGACATGCTAAAAATATTATCTTAAAAAAACTATTGAATAATTGAGTATGAAGTTATCGAATTTACACTGTAGTATTTAGTTAACATGGGATCAACAATACTCCCTCAGTCTCATCTCATCTGAAACATATTTCCATTTTAGTCTGTCCCAAGCTCCCAGCTCACTTGAGACTTCTTCAAAATAGCCAACTTTTAATAATTTTATTATGAATCTAGCCAACCACTCATTCTCTCTTCATTTTCCACCACTCAATCAATTCAACCAACACTACTATTTACTTCACTCATTCTCTCTCTTCATTTTTCACCACATATTTTCCTTATTTTATTCTTTTTTCTTAGTTATTGTGCGCGCCTTTTAAATCTCAAGTGAAATGAGACGGAGGGAGTATATGCATTAGTTAATGGATGAGTAAATTGCTTCGGGAAACAAAATTGATGAATAAAGTGGGCTTGGACTATTTTGATAAGGGTAAGATGATAACCCTAAATCACTTTATTTATCCTTGCTTTCGATAGATAACAAGAAAAGAAATCCTTAATCCTAGAACAGTCATCATTACTATTAAGTACTCCCTCCGTTCCATACTTATCGCTACTTATTCCATTTTGGGCGTCTCATACTTATTGATACTTACCCAAAATGTCCACAACAACTATCCACCAACTTATTTTCTCTCTCCTACCCACTCACAATACTTACTTTTTCTAACATATTTTCTTAATCCTCGTATACTCATATTTTGTAGCAATAAGTATGTGACAGAGGGAGTACAAGGCAATAACTGAGAACAAGGACGGAACTTGTAGTACTTTGGATTGCAGGGAAAATTGACACTTAACCAAGGTAATTTTATAAGAAGATATCAAAAGTTGGATTATCCCACAGGCATTTTAATTGACTGCGATTGTTTTTAAGTTATTACCTCTTTAACTTATAATTATAATAATGTAGATAACTTTTAATTATTCTAATAAAAATTTATAACTCGTTTTAATCTAGAGCTACTAGTTGAAAGTCGTGTATCAGGAAGCTTTCATAATTATATATGTAAATAGGACTAGTGTTAGTAATTTCCTAGTAAAGTAATGTTTTAGTTTTCTAATATTGTTATAGTGTTTTCCTAATTTAAATAGGATTAGTGTTAGTAATTTCCTAGTAGATTAATGTCTTAGTTTTCTAATATTACTAGGATAATTTGTGTTGGGGTATCAACCCAAGTCCCACATCGGCAATTGAAAGAAGAATTGTCTAATATATATAGGTGTCCACTTACTTCATTAGTATGATGCCTTTTAGGGATGACCCAAAAACAAATTCGTGCGGGCTGATGCGGTCCCAACAATTTGGCCTATATATAATCAGGTACAATGCACGCACACCTTATAAAATACTAATGAGTTGGTTTTGTGGAAAGTCTACTTTTTTAACCCTTTAACCCTAAGCCTTAAACCCTAAAGAAACTAGTTTCCCTCAAAATTTTCTCAATACTAATTCCTTTCTTTTTTTTTTTTCTCTTTTTGTTTTTTGTTAGTAGTATCTTCCTCCTTTAATACTTTCCTAATTTAAATAGGATTGATAATAGTGTTTCAGTAATTTCAATAGGATTAATATTAATATTTTATTTTCCTAAATCCTGATGGATTAATGTATAAGATTTTTAGGCTAATTCGGCCTATAAATAATTTGTTTACAACACAGGCAAGGCACGCTTCTCTTTTCATCACAAAAATACAGCTAGATTTGTGATTATCTATGGAAGAAGAATTCAAGAATATGCAAATAGTTAGGTACGAAGAAGCTGTTGATCAATGTTGTTGTGTTTTACCCGGTGATTTGATAGTCGAAATCCACCTGTCAAGTCTTTGTTACGATTTGAGTCCACATCAAAACCATGGCAATTTTTAATCCGCAGCTCTAAGTTTATTGCAAAGCATTTAATCCATCATCAGAAAAACAAGGCGGTCTTCAACCATCTTCATGTTTATAACCATGTTCCAGCAGATTGCAGGAGCGGTTACGATTATTTTGACCTCTGCTACTGTTCAACCATAACTTCTGGCCCGGACACTTTTCTTCCAAACATATCAATGATTACCAAGACAGAGAATGGAGATGTCATTACTAGTGCTCTCTCTCATTCTACATTCGATTATCGTGTTCAAAATGTATCCATTGTGTTGGAATAGAGACCAACCGGGAACTAGACTTCGGAGAAAAAGGAAGAAATTCGTCGGAGTGGACTGACACTCTGGGCGGCCGCCCAGGGTGATGGTGGGCGACCGCCCACTTGATCAGTTTCAAATCATCAGCGGAGTCCAAGAGTGGGCGACCGCCCATAGGCAAAGTGGGCGCCCGCCCACATGTCGGGACAGGTTTTTTGCTGAGTCGTTTTTTGGGCCAGATTTCGGGTTTCCTTGTCCGTCTAGGGTTAGGTTTTATTCTAGGTTGCCTAAATAAGCAATGTTCCGCCCCCATACTCATTGTAACTCCATATTTACATGTTATAGTGCAAGATCCTGGCTTGGTAGTGCACCCAGACGTAGTCAAACATATTGACGAACTGGGTAAACAATTTCTTGTGTTCGTTTTATCTTTTACTTTGGGTTTCTTATTTTTTGTGCTTGTTTGTGGTGCCGGGTTTTCTTGGGATTTGCTTGGGTGTTGGGTTGGGAAGGGTCAATTCCACAACAACTGGTATCAAGAGCTTTGGTTGGACGATCAAAGGGGTTTATCAAGCAATCAAGAATGGGCAAGGATAAACAAGTGGGGGAGAAATTCGATGGGTCTGACTATGGGTATTGGAGGATGCAAATAGAGGATATCTTGTATAATAAGGATCTCTATAAGCCCCTAACAGGAGTCAAACTGGAAAAAGAAAAGCAGGAAGACTGGGATCTCATGGATCGGAAAGCCTTAGGGGTGGTTCGATCTACTTTGTCGAAGTGGATCGCGAAGACTACCAGGAAGGCGAAAACCACCAAGGAGCTATTGGATTATCTTACTGAGAGATTTGAAACTCCATCTGCTGCAAATAAGGTTGATTTGATACGCAAGATGGGTAGTCTCAAGATGCAAGAGGGAGGATCCATAGCTAAACACATCGATGAGTTTATGGATATTATAGACTCATTGGCTGCGTTTGAGATTACTTTCGGTGACGAGGTTCATGCGTGTTTATTGCTAGCGTCTTTACCAAGAAGTTGGAGCGGAACGGTGACAGCGTTAAATGCTTCAGCGGGTAAGAACAAATTGAAGTATGATGATGTTAAGGACTTTCTCTTGGGCGAAGAAAATCGCATAAAGAAGTTGGGGACACCGTCTACTTCGGAATCGGTCTTGGCTACAACTAGTAGGGGAAGACCGGGTTCTAGCAATAAAGGGAGAACAGGGTCAAGGGAAAGTGTAATCGGGGGTGGGGATCAGTATGAGGAGAACAAATAAAGACCAAGGGTTGTCAGAGGATCGGTAGAGTGCTATCACTGTAAGGAGTTAGGACACTACAAGAGGGATTGTCCCATGCGAGGGGATAAATCGGCGAATGTGATAATCGAAGGTGACGATGTACTTATTCTGAGTGTTAGTAGCGCGCTAGAATCATGGGTGCTGGATTCGGGGGCATCATTCCACTCATGCGGGCATGCAGGAGCGATGGAAAATTACACTTTCGGTGATTTCGGAAAGGTCTATCTGGCGGATGGCGAGCCTTTGGAAATCAAGGGGAAGAGGGATGTCAGAATAGGAGCATCGGACGGGAACGTCTTACATCTACACGGGGTCAGTCACATTCCGGGTTTGAAAAAGAACCTGATTTCAGTTGGGCAGCTGGGTGAAGAAGGTTACACGGTAACTTTTAGCTGCAGGAACTGGGTTATTACCAAGGAGGATTGTGAGATCGCTTGGGGTAATAGGGAAGGAAGATTGTATTTGACAAACACCAAGGATAGTATCGCGGTGGCGTCAGCCAAGGGTGATACGGAGTTGTGGCACTGTCGATTGGGTCACATGGTTGAGAAGGGGGTATCCCCGGTAACTTCTCGGGTGGTATGTCATATTACATGACCTTCATTGATGATTCGACAAGGAAGGTCCGGGATTACTTCTTAAAAGGGAAAGATGAATCTTTCAGGATGTATAAGAAGTGGAAGGCCTTGGTGAAGAATCGGAAGGGACTCAAGGTTAAAAGCTTGAGGTCTGTTAATGGTGGGGAGTTTAAGGAATACGGTGATGCGAGGGAAATTCGCATGGATATTCCAGACTCGGGTGGGAGCAGCACGGCTCATGATGACCAAGGTAAAGGGGTCACTGAAGATGAATCAAATACTCCAGGACCGGATATTCCGCTACGCAGATCTAACAGAGAGTGTAGATCGGATGCAAAGGCTCCAGGTTTCTCAAGCAAGGTGAAGTTGAAGCTGGGTATAGCTTCAACGGGGCTTGGAGAATAGGGGAGGAGGAAGGCACTACCATGATCGAGGTGAGCACTAGGAAGACACCAAAGTAAGTTGAAGAACGGATACGGGGCTTATATATGCGGTTGATCTCTAGGTGGGAGATTGTTGGAATAGAAACCAACCGGGAACTAGACTTCGGAGAAAAAGGAAGAAATTCGTCGGAGTGGACTGACACTCTGGGCGGCCGCCCAGGGTGATGGTGGACGACCGCCCACTTGATCAGTTTCAAATCATCAGCGGAGTCCAAGAGTGGGCGACCGCCCATAGGCAAAGTGGGCGCCCGCCCACATGTCGGGACAGGTTTTTTGCTGAGTCGTTTTTGGGCCAGATTTCGGGTTTCCTTGTCCGTCTAGGGTTTGGTTTTATTCTAGGTTGCCTATATAAACAATGTTCCGCCCCCATACTCATTGTAACTCCATATTTACATATTATAGTGCAAGATCCTGGCTTGGTAGTGCCCCCAGACGTAGTCAAACATATTGACGAATTGGGTAAACAATTTGTTGTGTTCGTTTTGTCTTTTGCTTTGGGTTTCTTATTTCTTGTGCTTGTTTGTGGTGCCGGGTTTTCTTGGGATTTGCTTGGGTGTTGGGTTGGGAAGGTTCAATTCCACAACACATTGTTGGTTCTTCTAATGGACTGGTTTGCATCAAATTTCGTTTCTTGTCCGTTCGTTGGGGCCTTGGGGCACACGTGTTTTTGCCATATGGAACCCCGCCACACGTAAGTTCAAACGCCTACCACCGCCCCCACAACGTGCTTCTGTGGTTGGTAATGTTATTGATGGCTTCTCGTATATTCCTAGTACGTCCAGTTACAAATTGGTGCAAATTTTTGTCTTTAAAGCTAACAATGTAAGATTTGGTGCACGTGTCCATGGTGAAAATTCATGGAGAGAAGTAGAATGCCAAGGCCAAGACGAGGCAGTGCATGAACTTGATTGGAGAGTTGATGTTCTTGATCCGTCTCGGGGTTACACCTACAATCAACCCCTAGTTGTCAACGGTTGTTTGCATTGGTTGGGAATTCTTCAACATAGTTATGGTATCATTTGATTTGGACAAGCAAGTGTTTACCCAAACAGCTCTCCCGTACCCTTGACCATGTCGAATTCATGACCACAGGGCAAAAGCTTGCTGTTTTTGAAGATAATCTCGCATCATTTGTTTGTCCAGACTCTGTGCTAATTAATGCAACTAAGGACCAAGAATTTTGTTTCGAAGTTTGGGTCTATGATACAACTAGTAAATCTTGGACAAAGCGATTCTCATTCAGACCTTTACCAGGATACGATCATCCTGTTGGTTTTTTTGGGAATGATCATGATTCGGACCCATCTCCGTGGGGTTCGAAGCCATATTTGTATAATCCCAATAACAAAGAAAGGAGGGATTTTCCGAAGCCATATTTGTATAATCCCAATAACAAAGAAAGGAGGGATTTTCCTTGTAGTGAAACGAACTTTTGAACCCTACATAGAAAACCTGGTTGAAATTTAGGCGGAAAAATAAGTAAATGAAAGAAGCTAGATTTAGTAGGAGTGCTATTTTGTCATGTTTAATGTGTTTCTAGGTTTATCATCTTGGGTATTGGTTCATTATTTTCTTTTCTGTTTGGCATGATCATTGATCACCACATATTGTGCCTTTTTTTTTTTTTTTTTTTTTTTTTTTATGTTTTGTAAAGTGCTCACAGTGAGCCTTCAGACCCATTACTCAGTCGTGAAGCTCAGTTGGAAAACAACCAAGACTGGTTCTGCTCTTCCTGCTTTCGAAAGTGGCATTTAATTGTTGTTTTGGACATTTTTTTTTTTTTTTTAAATCTAACTTGAACATCTAAAGAATTCTTTTTAAAAAAAAAAAAAAAAATTACTTAAAAGAAACCGTGCTAAGCAAGAGTTGGTGCACCATGTGCAAGTGCAATTATATACCGCTTTAACGTTCTTACGTTCTTTTAGTTCTATCTCAATTTAAACTTTTTACTTGCTTTATTACCTAAAATAGACAATGGGACTCACTTGTCATTCTCACAACAAAAACTACATACCCACTTTCTGTTTCCTACTTTACTTTTCACACTCATAATATTTACTTTTTCTTAATTTTCGTGCAAAATCAAACTAAAACTTTAAATTGAGAAAATTGAGACAGAGGGAGAGTATCATATTGAGTTTTAGAACTTCAAGAAAAAAGAGAATAATTTGTGCAAATAAAAATTCCTTTTTCTATGTACACAAACTTTTTTTGGTTTTTTTTTTTTTTTTTTAGTAAAAGTTGCAGTAAATGTCTTATGTGCCTACGTTTCATTCCATGTCTGCAAATCCCATTAAAATTTCTTAAAAGTGCGTCCCATTTTAAGGGTTAAAATTCTAAAATGGAAAGTGGGTTCTACGTATTATACTCACAACAATTATCCACTAACTCATCTCTACCCCACTTTTTCTCTCTTACCCAACTATCAACACTCACAATACATCATATTTTCCTTAATTTTTTAAACGCACCCACTTTTTGACTATTAAAATAGGACGTAGGAGAGTAGCAGGGATCCATGTTTTCATCACTTCCATTGTTTTACTCCTAACATCAATTGCTTTGTAAACAGAGTTGGTGGGCCTTGGTGTATCAAAAATATTTTGGAGAAGAAAACTGACCTTGTAACCTAGTCCATGAAAATATTTATTAATAAAGTACTTTATACTTCATTAAAAGCGTTCGAATTTTGCAGAGTAAACATGACGTTAAAGAATAATACTAGGGGCACAAAAAGGTCACAAAATCTTACTCACAAAATCCTAGGTGTATTGATTTTATTGGTGTTTTTAAATAGAGTGTGGCGGGTCCACTATCGCTACAACCAATAAAATATCGTCACCTCATTGTGTGAGCATGATTTTGTGACTTTGTTTTGTGCCCCCAGCATTGCTCGATGTTGAAATTTTCATAAAACTGTTAGAATGAAATGAATGGCCATTTTTTCCTTTTTATATTTATTCTATGAAGGGAGAGTATATCTATTGTGGGAAAATAGGGAATGGTCTCCTCGACTACCTTTTCATCGTTCTACATGTTGTCTTATAGCACTTGTAGAATACTACTCTCTTCTTTTTATATTTTGTTTTCATAAAATGAATATAGCTGCTATGGATGTGTGGGCATATAAGAAATGATCGATTAATGAATGAGGTGATCAGAGGTAAATTAGAAGTTGCGCCCATTGAGGATAAAACCAAGGGGAATGGTCTAAGGTGTTTTGGTCATTGAGACGGAGACCGAGTGACGCACCGGTTATGAGGCAGTGGATGAGTGATAAAATGGCGAGGGTATGGGAAGACCCAATCAAACTTGGATTAGGGGTTGGATTGGCCTTCCAGGACATCAGCAAAGTTCCTTTGTACCTTCTAGAAGTAAGATTGGTGTCGTGCAACAATATAACTAGTGAATCCGTTGAGGAACTGGCCTCGTCTAGCGTATTGGAGGTTCTTGATCTGCTAGGATGCAGAAGCTTAGCAGATTCCTGTATGGGTACCATTTCATCCCACCACACTTTGACTTATCTAAACTTGGGTGGGGCCGACATAACCGACAGCGGTATGAGTGTTCTAGGTAAAGGAAGTTCACCAATCACATACTTATGTGTCAGAGGTTGTAAGATAGTAACTGACAGAGGAATCAGGAATTTATTGAACGGTAAGTTTAGCAAGACTTTGTCATCGCTTGATTTGGGCCACATGCCCGGGATATCAGATGCAGCCATTCGTACTATAGCTGCAGCTGCTCCAGCTATCACTGAATTGTGCATCAGGTACTGTTTTTATGTTACAGACGCTTCGATTCAGGCTTTGGCTTCTCCAGAGAGAAGACTCGAAGGAGGAGTTGGTTTTATTCGGAGACTTGATTTGCATCACTGTATAGGGTTATCTGCAGAGTCAATTGAATTGCTCAAGAAGCCTTATTTTCCTGGTTTACGTTGGATTGGGGTTGGGTTAACTCGGTGGATAAGTAAAGGGAATGCGGGTTTAGCTCGAGTTCGTGATGAGAGGCCGTTGTTAACTGCGTGTACTGATGGCTGTGAAATGGGGTGTCATGGTGGGTGGCAATTTCATAAATTTGACAGATGGTGATTCTGGATTTTACTGTCAGCCTTCATAGTTTGAGCTTAATATCAACAGCTATAACAAGTACTCTACTTTCTTCCTGCTCGCTCTCTATGGACGGAAATGATATAAGACATAGTAAAACAGAAAGGCGAAAAACGATAGAGCATTGAAGTGTTGTACAGTACAAGTTATTATCTTTTTTAAGCAAGATAGTTTTAGCATTGATGTTGCATAGATTATCGTACGGTAGTAGTACATGTTAATGCAGTTAAAGAATCTATAGTTTCTCCTTTGGGAAGGACATGGAAATCACTGTGAGCCTGTGAGGTAGATAATCTGTATGTTCTTTTATACCACATGTATACCATCAATGAACAAACATGGCCATCACAATTTATATGCCGGGGCAGATTATAAAATGATTTTTTTTTTTAAAGGTTATTTTGGCAACTTTAATAAAATGAACATTCGTTTGAACAGTAATATGAATTGCTCGGAAAATGTACACTCTAGTTAGGCCAAAAGGATCATCAATTCATCATCAAAAGATCAGAGTTTGGTCACTTCAGCTATGATTGTACACAAGTTAATAAATTAAAAACTTCTCATAACATGTCTCTACTTATCAACAAAATCCTCGGCGCTATATCTGACAAGAATGCAGTAGAAAACCACCTCTTGCAACATGCATCATAAAAAGGGTAACCAGAAAGTAAAGGACCGATGAACAAGAATAAGCCAAATAAATAGGCACGAAAAGAAATAAAACAATGTCATTTCCTAAGCCTCCGTGACCACACCCCAAGATCCACCCAGATTATATCAAAATTTAGAAACTTCATTGTGCCATTCACACGTTGCCTTATAGAGTAGACGACCTTGGTGCAGTGCCACAAAATTCTTTCAAATAAAAGCAGTCCGGCCCCCTCTTCGACTATGCCTGTCATACGCGGTATTGAATTTGTCCACCAACTCATTCATAGTACTGCACAAGCAAAATATAATTAATACCCTATGTCTAACCCTAACATTGATTCATCTAATTGTGCATAGTGCAAGCAAACTCAAAAATAAAAACACCTCTGAAAGTCTTTTCTGCGAGTTCTGGGACATTTTTGCCCCAAAAGGCACCGTGTGTCCATCATAATTAATCAAATCTGTCTACCTTTTTGTTCAGTACTACTGCATGTTTTTTCCAAAACAGTAACTAAATGACTCACGAGGACCACGAAGGACTGCTAGAGTATACTTGTTATACTGTTCGCATTCCAATGTTGCTTAATAAAAAAATAATCAGCTTTTAAAAGTGCCCCACGGACAACCGGAATTTTGTTCATAGCTTGCTCCAAATGAAGAAAATGATTACCCCATCCACCTTTGAACAGGGTGCCCTCAACATAAAAGCTAGACATAAAGTCATTATTTTTATTACTTCGAAAGATGTCTAAGAAATAAGAAATCATGTGTGATCTCTTCACTGGTACCTCCTCCTTCCAAACAAGGAGGAAAAGAAGGAACCAACACATCCATCCACATGAACCATGTTATTATATTGTCTAACACCTGATCACATTTCAGCCAATTGTTCCTAATCAGTAATGCTTCACATACTTACCCACCAATATAGCCAGCCTAGATAACTAGAAGATATTTTATTCTTATCAATCCCAATCAAGTGCTTGAAACTTTGAACAAAAGAAAATAAAGTTTGACACAGAAAATATGTATTGACATACCTTGAGCAGTTGGTGAACATGGCCAGATAGGAAATCAATAATGTGTCATTATATTCCTGCAAACGAAGATGTTGAGTGTTGGTTGTACGAATTGCATATACATGTTACAAATTTTCCTTAAATTCATCATGCGACTCTTTGGTAAGGAATTAACCCACTTAAGTTATAGTCCCTCCGTCCCAAAATGATCTTCTCATTTGACTATTCAAACTTTTTAAGAAGAACATGAACACTTGCCTCACTAGTCATGTTTTGTTTATCCACTCTTAAGCCTAAATTATAGAAATGAGAACGTTTTGGGACAATGGAAAATGCCAAATAGGAAGATCATTTTGGGACGGAGGGAGTAATAAACGTTTGGTCAGTCTCCTATTGGACACTAATTTGATGAAAGCACTTACCATTAAGAAATCATCTTGAAATTTCGCTGATTCTATGGCTGGTAGTCTCCTCAAGAGACTTGACACTTGTCTAAGCAAAGAATTCTCACAAGGAATATCACCTGCATTTAGAGATAAACATGGTGTGTATGAATGTTATCAGAAAAATCAAAGTAAGATCAAACAGACAGAACTTTCTAAATTAGTGGGGGGGGGGGGGGGGGGAACAGTTGCACAAGCTAAAGAATACAGGTAGATGGGTGATGATAAACCGAGCTAGCTCAAATAATTATCAAAAAAGTCCGGAGTAGTTACTCTATCAATAGTCTACTTGTTTACAGGGTTTACTATTGAGAATGAACCTTTGTTAGCTCCTTGTGATGATAGTCATGATATAGTAGCTTATGCACAACTTCATTTACTATTTCCTTCCTTTAACTGAACCAATAAATAAATCCTTTAAACGTTGAGAAACAATCAGCACAGTAGTCAAGTTTTACTTGTGTTGCTTTTGCTGCTACGAGACATAATCATTTGACATTTAACGTAAGTGGTGGTTGTGTTTACAGGTAAGCTAACCCTCGTTAATAGTGCAATGAGAAAGACAATCGCCCAGATAAATTCAAGTATAATGGTGATGACTAGATAGTGGCGAAGCCAGGATTTTTCAGAACAGGGGTCAAGGTTGTCTTTAGGATAACTATTATAATTGAGATATCCAAATTTAAGATACAAGGGGTCATAATATTAATTTAGTTCAAAAATATCTCAAAATTAAGGGGGGGTGGTCAAAATGTATGAATCTATTATTTTTAGTAGTAAAATATCATTTTTGAAAAAAAAAATGAAAGGACTAAAATCGACACACTCCAAAACTGAAGGGGTTCGAATGACCCCCATAGCGTACCCCTAGCCTCGCCACTGTCTGTGACTAGGGCTTCATTTGAAATAAACAAACTTCTTCATAGACTATCTTGACATCAGCCTTCTCTCTGGGGAAAAAAAACCAAAAAACAAAAGAAGGATACCTTTTTGCATGGCGACAAGATAGTAGTGAAGCACTCGAATTCTGCTATTAAGCATCTTGATTGCACTATGTATGCCCGTTAGGTGAGCAGCCACTACAGATAAAATAAACTGATTAGTTGGTTATTCGCTACTCAACAGCCATGACTATGTATCAAAATGAGAACTATAGGAGAAATGCTCTCCTTCCTAAAAGGATAGGCTACGAAGAAGACTCACGTTGAGTTGCAGCTGAACCTCCATCAGATGGTTTAAGATGGGCAACATGATCGACAGAGATCCTTTCTGCTTCTACTGTCTATGAGGTAGAAGGGAAGATATTGAACAACTAATGTCTCTAAATGCAAGTGCAAACAAAAGAATGAAAGCAACTGCATTGGAATAACCTCAATAGTGTAGCTGGAACGGACAAAAATAAGCTGCGGAGTCCCATCTATCACGTGCAACTCTGGAGTTGTCACAAATATCATGTATCAGTAAAGAACCTTAAAATCAACATAAATTTCAATGCATCTTTCAGAAAGGTCTGCTTGCAAGGCCAAGCCAATCCCTCAATCAAGAACAATGGCATTGAGAAAATACTAACTGAAAAAGCAACAGAAGGAACTCTGAAGAGTTCGAATCATGGCACATCACCCACTCAATCAAAAGAGAATCTTGATCATCAGTAACTAAAATTTCTGGTTTATTTTGTGTGAAGCGGCCAGAAAAAAAGAACAAATTAAAATAAGAATAAAATAAAGAGGAAGAAGAAAAAGGAACCCTCTATCACGAAACCTAATAGTATAAGATCAAATCAACATGCAACTATCAGGAAATAAGGCACTGATTAATTGAACCTAGGATCTTCAACAGTTCATAAAGTTGGCATGAAGACATTATGCATGGACACATGATAAAGGTTGATAAGAGATTATGCAGCATATTGTTCATGTGGTGGTGGTGGTGGGGGGGGGGGGGGGGGCGAGGTTACATACCACTCTCATAGATAGTCACAGGTAGATCCTTCTGCGTGTGATTGATTGAAGGATTCAGGAGAACGTACAAGGGGCTTTCATTGATATCCATCAACTGTAGAAGAAGAAAATTCATCATGAAAATTTGGAAATTCATAAGTTATCTCAGCCAATGTACTTCACATAGCTAATACTCCAATAAACGATATCTATTCTTGTATAGCCGTACAATGCATTTTGCAATTCACTTTCCCCAAGATGATTGACATGTAACGGAATTTGTTCATGATCTCCATATATAAATAGCTTTATTTCCCTCCCTGGATATATCTCTTCTACTCCTATGTTACCCCCTCTCTTCACCTACCACGTATAAAATGTTCCATGTCTAAGTGTTGCATAATAATTTTCCCACAATTCCACCTATGAAATCCCATTGACCACTTGTTACGATCCTTCCCTTGTCAACTATCTCCTATAGGCCGAACTCAACAATAAAGCTATTGCAATTTAACAAGCTATCCCAACTCATGCCATCAGCTGTAGTAATCTAAGACCGTAAAATATAACCAAATGAAAAATAAATTAAAGCAGTTCAATTTATTATTTCAAACAATTTAGCTTATATACAGAAATTTATAAAACTTACAGCTTTGTGAATATGCATATCGGATTCCTCCGCATCACTTCCAGTGGAATACCATCCAAGTATGTAGAAGTTTGGAAACACTTTCTTATCTGCTCAAATTCAAAGAAAAAAAAAAATTGCACAGAAAAAGCAATGTCAAATTAATTGCATAAGAAAACCCTAGAAACCAATTGAACAAACCCCCACAGTGCAAGGATAAAGGGACTAACATAGCTCTTGCTTTTTCAATAAGAAGGCGCGGTCGAGGGAATGGGTGGAAGGATCATAGAGAAGCTCGAAACTGTTGAAGATCTCGACAGTGCGGCCACGTTGGACGCCAATCACGCAACCGAAAACCCTAGGCGGAGGCGAAGTGGAGGCGTCGGGGCCGTTAGAGGAGGAAGAGGGGGTGGCGGCGTGATTGTGAGGGGTAGGGGGTTGAGACTGAGATTTAACCCTTGTGTAGTGATCAGATACGTTCACTATGACAAGGGGATGGAGCTTGAACGTTAAACCGCTGCTCGAAGAAGACGCCATCTCCTTGTTTTCTCCTCTCTCTCTCTCTCTCGCTCGCTCTGAAAATCTCGGTTGATTTCACATACAAATACTCCGGAGGCGGTGGTAGCGGTCGCCGGAGAACTGATTCTCGGGCTGTCCGACAGGAGTGATTTTATCCTCCAAGGGATTTTAGGCTTTTAGCGTTCTTTCCCCTTGCTGCCCCCCTTTGTTGGGTCTTTATATAGTAAACCCCTTTTTCGGTTCTCTGATTTTTCTTGTTTCCTTTTAGTATTTTTTTTTTCGTAACTTGATTGACCGTATTTAGTTTTTTAAATATAAGTACTGTAAGTTTTTTTTTTTTTTTTTAAGCATGGTTTTTATTACCAATTGCAATGAATATGGTGTCCGCAAATCCACAAACACAGGATACTCAACCTAAGAGTTACAAACGTTACAGATGTAAATGAGGCCCAAGAAATACAATCGGCCAAAACATTGACGATCAATTAAACGTACCGAGAAATAAATATAAACACGACGCACAACTCGGAATGTTTGAAGAAGGCAACATAATCTAACTTCATCATAGATTGTCTTCATGAACACACTCTTGCGAGACTTCCAAATTGATAAAGTATGCTCCCGCTTAAGCCCGAAATTGATTGAAAGATTAGTTGAATTCCTTCGTTCCAAACATAAATCTGGAACATTGTTGTTCAAAAATGAAACAACCAACTTAATCATCCTCGACGTGTGATAGATTGAGGTTGGTCAACACAAAAGTAATACCCAAAGATCTCAACAATGAAGGGAAACCAAAAGCCCTCAACATAGGAGGGAAAACAAACTCACGCAACAAATAGGGAAATCAAAAGCTCTCACAAGCGGAGAGAAAATCAAACAATAAAGTAGAAACAACATTTATTAAAAAACTACACAATTACAGAGCAAATAAGAAAGGGATCAATAAACAAATGTTTGTAATCACAATAATTACAATGTGATTACAAACAATTGTTTGAGATCAATAATAACAGTGAATTAAAGTAAATACTAAGATTTTGATGAATTTTTTTAGAAGAAGAAGATAAATTAATGAGAAGGGAGGTAGTTGAAGAGAGAATAGGACGGTTAACGGAAGTATGTCTTGTATTTGAGTTTGTATTTTAGTTAAAGAAAACAAAATGTATTTCTACATTCATTTTTAATAAATATTGACAAATTTAATAAATATGAAAAATTGTAAGAAGTAATTTAATGACACAAAATAAAAAGATGATCATCTTTCAACAAAAAAAAAAAAAAAAAGAAATAATTTCTAAGATTCCCTTCCTACCAAAAAATAAATAATTAAAAAATATTTGATGATCCTCGACTTTGGACTATGTACTTTGCCATCCTTCAGACGAGAAACAAACACGCACTGTTGCTCTTCTCTCTCTGCAAAGTTGCTCAAAGTAAGATTCAACAAGCTCTGAATTACCTATGGCGATGCGCGACCTCGTCACCGGTGGTGCCGCCTGTGCCGTCACCGGCTCCTCCTCTTCTTCCAACCCCCTCGGCGCTCTCGCCAACGCTCTTATTGGATCTTCCTCTAAAACCCAGGTTTCCCCCTTCTTCTTTTCCCTTTTCTTTAATTATCTCTGGTTTTACTAACTTAGTCTCTGTTCTAAACCAACTAGTTATGATCGCTGTTTGTTTAATTGAGTCGAGAGTCCGTTTTTACCTGCTCAATCCGATGAGATGTGAAATGCAACTCTAAAATTTTATGAGTTTATTGTTTTTTGGTCATGCTTTTTGTGCTCAAGTAGACTTGTATTTCTGAATTATGCTTAATAAACTGGATTTTTATTAGTACAATGGAATTCAGTTGTCAGTGATTAGGCAGATCATTTCTTTCAATTACTAAATCAACAGATACGTTTGGGTGATTTGTTACAGTATTGTATTGTATATTGCAATTTTATATATAGATAAATAGAAGTATCCCTCTTAGCTCCCAAGTCCCTTCCATCAAAATAATTCAGATTCTTAGGGGTTTTCAGTCAATCAACAATATGAGTCGCTTGGTGTTAATTTGATTGTGTGAAATATATTTGTTAAACAAACGTCATCGAATGCTTATCTCTTTCAATAACTCCAATTTCCTCTAAAGTTTAGTGCTAAAATAAAATCTGTATTGAATACAAGTGATAAGACTTAATTTCATACTTTTTCCATTTGATTGGCACAAAAACTGCTGCTATTGGTAATGCACAAAAGTTTGAAAAGAGAATGCTTGATGGGCATAAGTTGTAGTAGTACTAGTAGCTTTACACGGACAAAATGAACTTTATTCAGGGTGTTAGTAGCTCAGAATCTGGATTACTTATAACTGTTGGCAGTTGTTCGCTGTGGCGAAGCCAGGAAAAATTTCAAGGGGGTTGGGATTATTTATGGAATAAAAAGATTATACTTTGGATATTGATATATCGCACAAAGGGGGTCAAAATGGTATCTTAGTGCAAATTTTACCACACATAAAGGGGAACGAAAATAACAAAAATAGTATTTTTAGTGCATATTATAAGTTTTTATAGGTAGTAAAGTGACATTTTCAGAGAACGTCACTTTAATACCTTTAAGAAAATGATTTTCTTAAAATTAAGGGGGTCGAGTGACCCCCATCCCATACGTGTGGCTTCGCCACTGGTTGTTCGGAAATGATTTGAACCTCTTTATTCACACCATATACAGGAAAGGCTACAGGAGATTCCTACATCAACACTTGCTACTTCAGGCAGCAATCTGTACGCGGGAACTGAACAGCCCTTGACACTTCTTCCAGGCTCAGAGTTTGAGCAGCAACCTCTACAGCGTGATGGCCAGGTTTGATATTATTAATACAGCTTGACCATCTCTTCCTGGTTAGGAATGCTCTCTCTTCTCATATTCATTTATGTCAGGGCTCAGAGTTCCTTCGGGGTTTCCGAACTGCAGATCAGAGCAGATTTGGAGATGTGTGGGATGAGATACAAAATCCCCAAATGCCTCATTTTCCAGGAAGAGATGGTCTGACCAACTTCCCTTTGGATCATGCGCGGCTTCAACCAAATCTGGATGGTAGTGTAAAGTTTTTAACTTCTTATTATTTTACTTTTCTTTCAGATTTTGTACTTTGTATAAGCCCATTCATTGGTCATGCTGCATATTGATAAAATAAATAAATTAAGGGTCCTATGACATGACATCAAGTGCTTTATATTGATATATAAGAATATGTAAAACTGAAGATAAGGTTGAAGTACCTCTTCTGTTTTCTACAAGGAAGTATATCCCGTTCCTCAAATTGTTCCAAACATTTTAAGGAAAACACTGTCCACTGTCAAGTCTGGTTTAGAAGAACCTTCTGACTTTAAGTTGTTCAAGATTTAAAGCAGTGTTTGAATTTGGCACCGTTTTAAGTTTGTTACCTGGTTTAGTTAAACATAGAAATTACCACTTTCTCCCATGTCTTTGTTATTTCAGGGCCACCACAGAGAGTATTGTCAAGTTTCTTACACTCCTTTGTAAATAGTAGTCATGGTGGAATTCCTTTTCGTCCTGCTCCACTTCCAGCATTAGGTTTGTCTGAAGGTGACAAGCAATGCATACGTGACCGTAGCAGTATTATGGCTCGGCATCTTTTTGCAGATAAGAGTGAGGACTTTATAAATAGACAGGTTAGGTACTCTTTTTCCACACGAAAGCTGCATACTGTTGTCAGATTGGAGTTAATATGTACGCTCATCATATATATTTCAATACAAAGGGTAAAATGATGTCCTTGATTAACGTGCGCCTGTTTCCTATATTAGGTGGTTGTGATATTTATCTCTTGTTCATGTCCTTGATTAATGTGCGTCTGTTTCCTCCTTTCTATGTAGCAATCTTTGTCAATTATAGGACTCAAAGGAAGTACTTCCTTTCACGTGTCCCTACTTGTGTGGAAACATTTCTATCAAAAGCTTATATAACTTTCAAAGACTATAAAATTTTTTGACCTTTGCTTTCCATTAACAGTGTCCAAACAATAAGTAAATTACTTTGGAAGGACTGTTTCCTGTTACTCAACGTACCTCCACGTACTAGCCAAGCCTAATCTTGCAACTGGCACTTCACCTTGATATCTTTCCTCCATAAGAGTGCACTTGAAATTGCTTATGGCTTAAAAGGATAACCTTTCTTTCTCATGTGTCTTTTATGTGGGGCATGTCCTCATCCACCATATGCAGTGCGCCGTTTCTGATTCCATCTTGCAACCAAGAACACCTGTTATCATTCTACTTTGTGCCTTAACTTGCTGAAAAATTAATGTTTGGACAGGAAGGAAAAGGAATTGCATTTAACTGGTTACCTTGCTGTTCTTAGTATTCAGACTTCTTATTCCACTTTGATCTTTTGTGAGCTTAAGTTACCGTTTGGGGACATCAATTTTTTGAAAGAAAACCAATAGTAATTAATATAAATGGGAAAAACAATTTTTTTACTTCATTGTGCACATTGCTTTTGTGATTTTCTAAGAATGAAAACATGAAACTTAGAGGATGCCAAAAGTCTGTGCCTTTAAACGCAGGAGGGCTCCTCTTAGAAATGTCTTCATTCTAAAACCTTAAGGCGGGACAATGGTCATAACATATGGAAGAGTTGGAAATTATGACCATGGTCTTAAGTATCACAAACCGGGTGCACTTATTACAAAAAGTTTCAAAGTCTAGCTCTCTCCTTTGTACACTTCGTATGAATATTTTGTGATGTCTTTTGACTCTTTTACTTTCTCAGGTTAATGCTCTATTATCTTCGTTAGAGATTGATACTGATGCTAGGGCTAGGGGGGCCGCGCCTGGAAGATTCCGGGAGCTGGATGAGTATTGGAATGAGTCTCAACTTATGAAACCTGGACGTCATCCTGCAGATGGGTGGGCTGCTGAGTTTGAGCAACAAAGAGTACGTGATGACCCTAATGCATGGGCTCATTCATTTGAACGACAACATGGCGCTAATGGCTGGGCTTCTGAATTTGAGCATGTAAGAAAGTATTATGAAATGGATTACCAAGCGTGTCAACAGTATTTACTATCCTTGATGTGACCAATTTCATGTACTTGTTTTATTAACTACAGGAGCAGTCACAGATGGTATCACTAGATCATATGAGAGGTGCAAATATTCCTAGCTTAGCTGCCATGGAGCAGACTCGTATGCTAGCACATACTTTAGCACAAAATAATGACCCAAAATTCCAGGTTATTGAGACTTAAGCTCTTCTAAGTGTTGTGTCTGTCCTGTATTATACAATTTTCATGGATTATTTACCGGAGAGAAGTTCCTATCTTTACCAGCAAGCTATTGAATAAGGTTGCTTTGATTTGTTTTTCCCTTTATCTTTTGGCATTATAGTAGGTTTGATTTTTTTTATTTTTTTTTAAGGATGTAATGTCTGAGTTGGTGTTCATCTTGTCTTACCATGATCTGTGAGAGATGTTCATTATCATGTGAGGATAGAAGTCGTGTTGGAAAGTTGATGATGTTCATTGTTATTGTCTTGTACATGCATGTATATGGGCATATTCCAAATAAATAAGGACTTAAACCATGAGTCGTGGTGTTAATGCAGTTGTACTGTTATGGATGAGTCCCGGTACTTGAAATATGTGAGAAAACATGTTGAGAAGATGAGCAGCACAATACATATGATAATCCATATGTCTTCCTTGTTAAAGTTGTTACTTCTTTTTTAAGTAATTGTCTTAATGGGCTATGCAGAATTCCAAGTTCTTGCAATTTGTATCGAAAATGAGTCGGGGTGAACTTACTATTGAGGATAATCAGGTCAAGCCAGGTTCACTCTCTGCTCCTGGAGATTGGGCAACTGTATATCAGGAACAATACAATGCAGGACCATCATGGGCATCTCAATTTGAGCATGAGCAGGCAAGTAGAAACTCAGTAAAAATTTGTAGATAAGTGCCTTTGAATGCTTCTCAATAATTGATGGTCACACAAGTCTGATTTCTGATGAATAATTTGAGCATAATTATTTTATTCCTTGCAATTATTATCAGTCTATATAACTATCATGATGTTCCTAGATGAACCTAGTCTTTTTACCTTAGTCTTAGAGTGGAAGATATGTCTCATGGGATTGCTTACAAAGACCTGTTTTTACCATCCAGATTGGTCAAGGGAGATAACAACCTCGACCAATTATTCCCTTAACTGTTATTGATCTGGGTCCACACACTTTTTCCAGAAAGCTAAAACATGATTGTTTTTCAGCTGACTCGAGGACCGGATGCATGGGCGAATGAATTCTCTGCTGAACGCGAGCAACATGGCTCAGTTGATGACCAGTGGGTCAATGAGTTTTCCAAGCTGCATGTAAATGGCAATGACTGGGCGGATGAATTTGGGCGTCAGATTGGTGAAGGGCTGCTGGGTGATGAGACTGATAACTGGGCAAGGGCATACGATGAGTAAGTCCTGACTCCGAATTTGTAATTATTGTTTTTCCTATTGTCAGTTTCTATTGACTATTAGTTATTATACCCTGTCAAGTATGTTTTCTCCCATCATATTTGTTGACTCAGTTGGAACCTCTGAAATTATTGCCAATTCATACGCGTGCATGTTATTCTGGTGAATGAATTTGCTTGCACTTATGCAGGTACCTTAATGAACAATCGTCTCTTAAGCACAGTTCAGAAGCTTTGAGAGGGGTTTATGTCTTTTCAGATTTGAATCCTTATGTTGGTCACCCAAACCCTCTGAAAGAGGGTCAGGATCTGTTCCGCAAAGGGCTTTTAAGTGAAGCTGTGCTTGCTTTAGAGGCTGAAGTTCTGAAAAATCCTGACAATGCCGAAGGGTGGAGGTTACTTGGTGTAGCCCATGCAGAAAATGATGATGACCAACAGGTCAGATTAGTTCTATAAGCACCATCTGAATTTATTTCCTTTGTGCCACACCTGGACTCTTTTTCTTGTAGCATCTCCTTAAAATTTTCAAGTGTACCTATCATTTCTTCCCACATGGACTTTCTTTAAGTAAGGTGGTATGCAATTTGAAGACATTCTCGTTATTCTGATTTTTTAGTACTTTCTTGTGCCTTTGCTTGAGTACCATATTAAGCTATCTGTAACTGGATTCAGTGATCATTAATATTATCTGGAAAGCTTATATGTGTGTGTGTGTGTATATATATATATATATATATATAGAGAGAGAGAGAGAGAGAGAGACTTTGGTGCAAACATATCATTTTTTTGATCTACACATTTTTGTCAGATAGTGGGGATTGCCCATGTAAAAATTCAATCAACTTTTTTTTTTTTTTTTTTGGCATTTGTTTCATGCTGTAGACAAGAATGAAGCTTAGAATACATGTTACGGGGCAGCTGTAAATAAGCACATCCTAGAGTGTTACTAGTGGGTTCATTGGGACTCTTGTTTAGTTGAATTTGTTCCACCAAGTGCTATCTGGAACCCAAACTATATGTGAATCCACGATTTGATGCTTTAGGATTATTGTCCTCATATAAATTACAAAATACGTTCAAGCATTATCGGGAACTGTAAGACTAAGGTCGCCTTTGATAGCATTAAGCACTTGATGCTCGATGCTTAATATAATGTAGGGTAATTTGGAGGTAGGATGCATTTGATCACATTGAACGCTATATGTCGAATGTTGAGTGAGGCTCTTGTTCGTTAAGCAATGATTTTGATTCTCAATCATTAAGAGGATGTTGGACATATTCACGTTGAATGAAAGAATTAAACCATGCATCCTACCTCCAAATGCTTGATGCTACCAAACGCAACCTAAGTTTTAGATTTGAGGCCAGCTTTGGTGCAATGGCGAGGTTACTTTACAATGCCTTATAGATAACGATTACTATGGAGTATGGAATGTGGGTAGGATTGATAAGACTAGAACGATCCTGGCTCAGTGTAGGAGAGGCCTGTGAACTAGCTATCCTCATTGTTATTCATGTTTTCACCTTTGAGCTAATACAGTGGCAAGCATGTACCATCGCTAAATTTAACTCTTAGAACTTGAAGTATTAGAAGTTTATTAGTCCATGCCAAGGTATGCTTTATGCATTTCTGTTTATGGGCAAGGGCTCAATAACTGAAATCCATTAAAGTGCTTGGTAATAACTAAACTAAAATCTGTTGAGCGAAGGGCTTTCAAGATTGTTATAAGATCCGTTTAGGAGTACAAATTTTTATCTTTAAAAATATGACATTAGATCCAATAAGCTGGTCTAATCTGTTCTGTTTTGTAATATATGATTTAGTTTTAGTTTTCCGGTCTTCATTTTGCATACTGAAAGCGTGTCGAGTCTTTGCTTACTTTTTGATGAAATGTGCTCTTGCTGCAGGCTATTGCAGCAATGATGCGTGCCCAGGAGGCTGATCCGCAAAACCTTGAAGTGCTTCTTGCTCTTGGAGTGAGCCATACAAATGGTTTGTGCATAATTAAGTTAATATAACATGCAACTTCTTGCATGAAGTAGCTGAGATTTTATAGACTAATATTTACCCTGCTTTGCTTCATTATGCCTTTGAAGTTTGTAAGAAATGCCAAATTACTAATCTGGGGTGCAAGAGAGAACTTGTTTTTGCTATGCCCCCTGTCCCAGCAGAAGAAGTGGCATTCCTTTTTGTGCTTTCCAAATTTAAGAGACATTTTCATTTGAGGAAACTTTTCATAACAATCTGAATACATTATTCTTATTTTCTCGCCTAGTATGATTCAAATATTGCCACCGAGTGGCAGAGCCACCCCTTGCCTTAAAAGGGCGGCTGCACCCATTTACTATCTAAAGTGCATCAGTTTAATACTAACAAATGTTGAAAATAAATTCTTTCCATCATGAAAATTTATTATCTTTAACAAAATTAGACTATATCATAACACCCCCCCCCCCTCTAACTTAATATAGGTATTACATCATAACTTTCCATTGTCAAAATAATCTTGAACCTATGAAAAATATCATGGCTCCGCCATTGTGTCCACCTGGTTTGAAATCAAATTGCTTTGAGGGGAAATTCACAAAAATAGTACATTTTCAACATTTTCCAAATTTTCATATTTAGTCAAACTTTACTTTTTCGTTGGGATGGTTAGTAAAAAATTACACTTTTTTTTTTTTTACAAACTGTTTACATCTCTTTTACATTTTACAGAATTAGAGCAAGCTGATGCATTGAAGTATTTGTATGGTTGGCTGCGCCATCATCCCAAATATGGGGCAATAGCCCCTCCTGAGCTGGCTGATTCTCCCTATTATGCTGATGTAAGTACCTGAACATTCTAATATTTTCCCGCATGCGTTGAGTGCATCAGATTCAAAGCCATTACATTCGTGGGGGACAATTTCTACTGAAAGAGTTACTGCCACAACCTTGTATTATGCCATATGAACAAATCGATGATTAATGTCGATGGTTGTTTCTGTTTTTCGGTCTTCTTTTTGCTTGGATGGTACAGGTTGCTCGAGTTTTCAACAATGCTGCTCAAATGTCACCTGAAGATGCAGATGTACACATAGTACTTGGTGTGTTGTACAACCTATCTAGAGAATATGAGAAAGCTGTTGAATCCTTCAAGACAGCGTTGAAGGTCAAGCCGCGAGATTACTCTCTCTGGAACAAACTCGGTGCAACACAGGCTAATAGTGTCCAGAGCGCTGATGCAATATTGGCCTATCAACAGGTAGATAATTCTAGGCTTAGTTTATACTCCCTCTGTCCCAGCACAAGTAGAACTTCTTTCCCTTTCAGGCCGTCCCAAAACAATTGAGATTGCCAAAAATGAAAATGTTTTAATATATTTATATTCAACCAACCCCACCATTTAACCCCACTCATTCTCTTCATTTTTCACTGCTCATTTTATTCAACCAACACTACTATTTACCCCACTCATTCTCTCTCTTCATTTTCAACCACACATACACTACTTTTCTCTTAATTATTGTGCCAATTCCTATAGTCCTACTTGTACTGGGTCGGAGGGAGTATGTGTTAACAAAATGAATCCTCTCAAATGCCAAAAAGCAGTAGAAGCTAGATAGCTCGTAGATAGGCTTTTTTTTACAGTGTAGATGTTGAATTTGTTCTGAATAATCTCCTGCGTCCTTTTAATCGGTTCATCTAGAGGGTTAGTCTGGCAGTGGAATACATTCCCGACCATGTTTTGAGGGAAATGATTATGCTTGATAGGCATAACTAGGAGCAACTGCTGGGAAATGGCACTTTATGTTTATTTAGGTGCTTCTGCACCTGGCTTCTGAAAAAATCAGAGGTTATTAGGTTCCCATAGTGTTGGAGATTAGGTGAGGATGAGTGGTCAATTCTAAGGTTTGAAAATTTGTACGGGATCGTGCATTAAGGCGGTCATGCAAGAAAAGTTGGAATATTAGTTATACCATTATAACTTCACTTAAATTGTTTCCTCTTTTTTTCACGTTTCGCTCGGGTTTCTGCATCTGCTACCTTTCATATAAGGATATTATATGCTTTTGCTTATAAAAGTTGTAGAATCGTATATGCTCCCAATCCCCTTACTATTTTTTATTGTTTGAAAGAAAATTTAAATTGTTTTATCCTGTTTCTTGTCAGGCTCTGGATCTAAAGCCCAATTATGTCCGTGCCTGGGCAAACATGGGTATCAGTTATGCCAATCAGGTGACAATCTCCTGGAGTGTCATATTTTCTGTATCTATTGTAGCTCGCTGTCAGTCTTACATTTTGGTTAATTAACTCAATCAAGGAGTTGCCTTCTTTTAATCTGCTATTGCCTTTGTTCCTTTGGTTTTTTAGGGTATGTATGAGGATTCTATTCGTTACTACGTTCGAGCCCTTGCAATGAATCCAAAAGCAGATAATGCATGGCAATACTTGAGAATATCATTAAGGTAGGTTATTAGAAGATGTTTTTTTTTTCTTTTTTTTTTTTTTGCTTTTCCATCTCATAAAATGCCACCATTTTCCTCCATATATGCAGCTGTGCTTCGAGGAATGACATGATTGAAGCATGTGACTCCCGAAATCTTGATGTTCTTCAAAAGGAGTTCCCGCTCTAGGAGTATAATACCATCTTTTTGAAATCAAGTGCAAAAGGCCGACATGCTTCACAATTGAAGGTATCAAAAAGTTATGGAGGGCTTGTCGTTAAGTCAGAAGAGGGGAGGGATCCTGCCTTTGGTCGAAGATTCAACTGTGTAATTTTGTGAATGTGCAATTTAATCATTAAGGTATTCCGAAATCATGGCTGATGCATATAAGACTGAAATAAGAAAGCTGTTATATAGTGAAATTGAAAATTTTGTACAAATATAGATGCAGTCAGCATAAACATATTGGACTTGTTTCAAATTTTTTATGTTATTACAGGACTACTTTCATTTTACAAGTGGGTATATTCTGTTCCATATACTTTCTCTCTTTCACCAACCTTTTTCCTTAAAAAAATACAGTAACAGTGTGCACAAATTAAATAACGGAACAAGTGGAATTGATGAAAAGCATTAGAGATACTTCTCTTAAATGATCTCTTGACTTATTTTTGGAAGATATTTTAACAATAATTTTTAGGGAAAAATACCAAAAAAAAACCCTCTTAAAAAATTCTCTCATCCAAAAAATCCACAAAATATTTCTCCAATCTAAAAGTCTTAAAATTAAATTATCGATACACAGAGTGACTTAATTTAAATATAATGCCAAAAAATGCTTAATTAAATAAGCCCAAATCAGCCCAACTTTATACTAATTCTACTAGCCTCATTTAAAAAAAAAAAAAAAATGAGCACAGGCTAATTAAGCCCATGATAAACTTCAAGTACTAATTTTCACAGCTAATGTCCAAACTAATTAAACCCAAGTAGCCCAATCTAGTCATGCAAGCCCATCAATTTAAATTCAACTTAAATAAATAAATAATTTTTTTTATTTTTTTTTAAATCTGGTTATTACACTTGTGCTCCTATTAGCGTTACCGTTGCTGTCTGTTGCATAAAACTACTCAACTGCCGCCACATGAGTGGGCAAGTACTAACAGATTCTAACTGAATCAAGAACTAAGAATCTTTCAAGAAAGATAACTGGCCAATTGCCTATATCTATATATTGTCAAGCCGTCTCAATTTCTTAATATATATCTCAGATGAAACTTACTTAAACTTACCTGCGCTCACTTTTCTCTCTCCTTCATCTTCTTCTAAGTTCACTACTAGGCCATGGATTCTCATGGAGAAGATTTCCCTAATTCTGAAGTTGAACCACAACACAACATGCATGCGGATGGTGGTGATTCTAAGCAACAAGGTAACTCATTCAAAACTTCATTTATTCATAGAAATTAAATGATCTTTGCATAATAAATTAAACCCAGATGAATTAATTGCAGACTCTAAAATTCATTTTTTAGCAGACTCTAAACTTTATAGATACCAGAAAGTGTTATTTTCTTTTTCATTTTGCCATCCTCACCAAGATCCTCTCCAAGATCGACCCTTCGTTAATGGGGTTTTGATGGGAAGGATCAACAACTTAATTGGCGTTTTTGGAGGATTAATTCTAATCTAATCATTAGACTTCTCTTTATAAAATGAATGATATTGTAATATTTCAAAATGTCCATTAATCTATTTGTTCTCATTTTTCCAGCATGATATCATAATTATTATTTTTTCAAATATTTTATTTTTCATTTTTAGAAACGGGAATACGGAAAAGCTTATCAAATAAGGTGTTGTGAGTATTAGGGGTGAAATGAATTCAAATATAGTACTGTATAAACATTTTATTTAAAGAAAATTGAGTTTCTTAATTCAATATAATACTCAAAGTAACATATACGATCTTAATGCTTTGGGTCCTATTATGTTATCTCTAATAATGTTTCAATGAATATTTCTTTCAGGTGTTTAAAAGATAGAAGGTCCTATTGCCGTTGATGGCAAATTTATCGACAATAGTGTTAATAAACACACTGACACACATCCAGTAATTGAGACTCCGGTTAGTGAAGTTGTTACTCGCAATCAACATGGGACAGAAGTTGGGAGTGTGCCTAATGAAAATGTTGAAAATGTGCCGCATGTTGAGAATTTGGGACGAGGCCATCGTCGCAGAACACTAGGGCCGTCCCTAACCGTTTATGGGCCTGGGGCGAAGTTAAATTTAAGGGCCTTTAATATTAACTGTTTCGTAAAAAAAAAATTAATCGATTGATTTTTTTTTTTGAAACAGTGTGATGCACGTGCAATGCACAGAAAACAGTAATATTGTAAAAATGATTATGGTTATAATATATTTGAAACCGTGCAATGTACGTATTTTGCACAAATAACAATATTGATAATAAAATTTTAAATATAATTTAGTAAAAGAATTGTAAAGCTATTAAAAGTTATAATTTCAATAATAACTCTAAAAGAAGTAAAGATGATGGTGATAATATGTAGAAAGATCATATAATGTACGGAAAAGTCACAAAAGTCACAGCACGTCACTATTTATTTATTATTATTTTTTAAAATGCAAAGCCAAGGGGGCAGTTGCCCTGCTTGCCCCCTTGTGCCTCCGCCAATAATATATATATATACACATGAAATTACTTAATTATTAATTCTTTGTTAGATGATCAAGAGAACGTAGTTGCTGATCATCACAATGCAGAGAACAACAATGAAAATCTGAATGCAATTGCTGGTGAGTATAGTAGATTATATGGGGTGTACATGGTGTTTTAATAATCCTTTTATTTCAAAAAGTTAGACCCTCTTTTTTGTTTTATTTATTGAGAATCAAAAAATTGTTGTTGCTAATAGTTATGATGATGTATTAATAACATATTTGAGATTTTCATTAATTAGAATTATAAAAAATAATTTAAATTATTGTTCAAAGTTCATTCAAACCAACTAACAAAAAAAAGGGGGGGGGGGGGTTTGGTTTCCGGAAGGAGGAGTATAAATTATGTTATATTTTTTCTCATAAATTTCTTTTTCATCGGGGTAATAGTGATGGCTAATAACAATGAGATTGTTAATCCAGACCCAGTTGGCGACTTCGAGGACGAATATGTGGATATCATAAACGGTTAGTTTATTAAATATTTTTGAGCAATGATATTAGGCTAATTTATATGTTTTAATGAAGAAATTTAAAGACTTTTAACTTTTGGTAAATTTTAGTAGTAAAGGTGTGTGAAAATCTTTATTATCTCCTTTATAAATTTTTAATTTTGTAAGTATGCAATGGAAAATGAAAAAAATGATAGAAAACCATTTAAGAACAAACTTTTTGGCAAACATGTCATTTATATTAAAATTTTGTTTTGTTCTCTCTACAAGTTAAACTCTTTCTTCTTTTTAATGAATTTTGACTAATAATTCAAATTAATTTTAATTATTTTAATGACAAGAATCTATAAAAATTAGGGCGAATGACAAGTAAGGTAATGTACTTTGGTGTTTGTTACAATTAATACAACGTACTATCATTTAATAACTTAATGAAACGTACTTTTTACATTTGTAACAAATAGTGCAACATGGCCTAGCGACGTTAACTTAGATAACGGCAATGCCGACGTGTTATCTGAGATGTACGGTAATTAACCTAATCAGCATTAAGATCTCACGTGCTAATCACGTGCTAATCACGTGCGTGGATTGTTAGATATTTCCAGCGATTAAATTGCTATTCGTATCATACGAATGACTTACGATAGACCGAAAGGGCGATTGTGAAGGGGATATTGAAGGCGATTGTGAAGGGGATTTCGAAGGCGATGTATAATTGTATTACAACTCCACTTGTATATACTCTCTCCGTCCCGCTCGATTTAAGATTCTTGGTCAATCTAATTATACATTGATCAATAATTTGAAGAAAAATAATTATCTTAATGAAAATCTAAAAAAAAATTATTGAATTTATTAGTAACACTAACTGTAATACAATAACAACTTTTATTAGCATTATTATTATTCTTCAAATTATTGGTTAAAGTATAATTAGATTGACCAAAAATCTTAATTCGAGTGGTACGGATGGAGATCCTATCAGTGAATACACGAAAACTCAGGTTGAGTCTTCTTCAACTTTATCTTTTTCAACACCAATTTTGAATTCTACTTTTGCTTGGATTCGGAAATCGGAATTCATCATCCTCCTCACAACTCAGGTAAGTGACAGAGATTCTTTTCTATAGCTTGTTTTTTTGTTTCTTATTCCAAAATCTAGGATTCAATAATTGAGGTTTTGTTACTTATTCCCAAATCAAGAATTAATAAGGTCCCTTTTATAATTCTATTCTATTGATCACTCCGTCTCATAATAAATGTTATTAAAATTGAATGTACGAGAATTAAACAAAAACATGTATTATAATTATAATTTTAGTGGATTGAGTTTTGTGAATGCGGTATGTATGTCTCATTCAAAAATACTCCCTCCGTCCCACATCACTTGAGACTTTATTCCATTTTGAGCCGTCTCACTTCACTTGAGACCTCCCAAAATAGCAATGATTTTATTATTTTATATTCCATCTACCCCACCCACTCATTCTCTCTCTTCATTTTCTACCCCACAATTCATTCAACTAACCTACTATTAACCCCACTTATTCTCTCTTTTCATTTTCTACCACACATTTTCTTTATTTTATTCTTTTTTCTTAATTATGGTGCCCACCCCAAGGGTCTCAAGTGACGTGGGACGGAGGGAGTAAATATTATCAGTCTTTAGGGTGGGACGGCTTTTAGGGTTTTGCCTTGGGTTTTGGCGGAGAAGTTTCATAGGATCTTATTGCTCTACCATAAAGAAGTGAGAAGGGTTAAACGAAGTCAACCACACATGGTAGAGAGAAAGGTTTTAAGGAATGACTCATTTTATTATGAACAATAGGGTTACATATTTATAGGGTACAATGGAGCATTCTAGAATAACCTAGGTCAAGGTTAACAATGATTTGAATGTCTAATTGATTTACATAATTTTAAGTTTGGTAAGTAGATAAATAAAAAATATTACTTATAATATTTATATTCCTAATAGTCAAACCTCCTTGCTAAAACTATGACAAAATTGAAGTGTAGCATATCCAGAGATTATTCAATCAATGGATGGAATTATTTGTCATTGTCCATTTTGTAATGCATGTGAGTCAATGTATACTGTTTTGTGTACCCTTTTTAATCTAAAGTTGATATGTGAAGAGAAATGTTTAACACTTTCACTTGCACCTTTATATTATGGTGTTTAAGCCCAACACACACATAAACACGTATTCCTTTTATTAGTAAAGTTAGTCTCTCTCTTCTCATTATTAGTTTGAATGATCTTTGAGCAATAATTTATGTTATCGGAAACATAATCTAAAACTTGTTATTGGTAAGGCTTTTTAAATATTATCACTAAAAAGTAATAGAATGTAATTGGAATGATTACAGATGACTTAAATTATTATTCAAAGTTCATTCAAGCTAACAATGAAATAGAGAAACTAACGCTTCAGAACAAAGGGTTAGCTCTGAACATTAAGCATTAAAGCAGCTCTGTTAGTTTCAGCATTAAAGCGAAACTGATTGGACTACCTGTATTTTAAAGTGATTTTTCTGCATTTCATAGAACAACTATGCTTTGTGTTTGACTCCCTAATTAAAAAATCTGGCTACGTTACCTCTTTGTTTTTTTGTTTTTAATCATTATTGGTTATGGAAAATTGTATTACTATTATCATTACGCCAAGCTAGCAAATATAATTATAATTCATTTACATGTTTGGTTTTGTACCTAATTGTTGAATTATTATTCCTTTACATATTTGGTTTTGTATCTAATTGTTGGATTAATGTTTATTGATGAAGGACATGAGGTGTACTGTGTACATGAACGGCCGTAAGAGAGAAAAGAGAGCTGAAAGAGAGGTCATGGATAAGGCCATGAGTGAGTGGAAGAAGAGATATAGAGATGAAAGAGAGGCCATGGATAAGGATAGGAATAGGGATGAGTTTGCTCAGTTGCCTACAAACCTCATCCATACTATATTATCTTTCCTCATCACCCCTAAAGAAATAAGGTTCTCCAACAAGAGATTTATGGACACAAAAGAAGCAACCCGAACTATTGTGCTGTTAAAGACATTCTTACAAGCATGGTCTTCTTTCCCCGATCATTATTTCACTGATTTCGCTTTCAGCAAATCTCTGCAGTGTAGTTTTACTAATGCAAATCAAATTCAAGCTTCAAATGCAAGAGAAAGGTTTGCCAACTACGTCCTTCACACTGTAACAACATACCAATATCACAACATACCCATAGTAAGGTTGAATCTTACTGCCCGTGTCCAAGAAGACGACTTAAACCTAAGAAGATTACTTTTTGGTCGTACTTCCCCCTCTATGGGCAAAGATGGCAAAAATTGCTAATATTCTCGACCAATCTATCCGTAAAGCCTGTGAGTATGGAGTCAAAGAGGTTTATCTACATATCTCATTCATCCATCCTTCTAATTTTCTTCAAACAATTTTCGCACTTAAACCACTTGTATCCTTGATCCTTAATAGGTGTGATTTGGTGAAGAAGGATTCTGATATCTTCATAAACTGCTCTTCTCTGAGGGTGTTGAAGTTGGACAACGTCAGAATAAATGAAGCGGTGCTTCAGAAGTTAATACATAGTTGCATGTTGATTGAGGAAATACAGATTTATTCTTGCAAAGGGATTGAAGCAATTCAAGTGGCTAACCTGCCTAACTTAAAGAGCTTACAAGTTAGCACACTCAGTAATCAAATAGTTGATGTCAAAGCAGCAAGTTTGGAGTTCATGATATATGGCCAAAATTATGGCCCATATCGGCTTCATATTGAGTCAGCCCGAAGTTTGAAAATTCTGACATTGGAATCTGCAACTTTCACGGGCGAACAATTTCATAACCTTATTGCTAACTGTGCTGTCCTTGAGGAACTGACACTTCATAACTGTGATGTATTAGAGAATATCAATGTATCAAGTCGTTCACTTAGTTTCTTAAGCATAATGTGTTGCCGGCATTTAGTGGAAGTGAAGATCGATGCTCCATTTCTCAACATATGTTTGAATATTATGGAGAAAGAGTCCTCTCACCATTGTCGTTTGCGAGCGGAGGTTCACAGAAAAGAAAATCCAGTGTAACCCTATATTTGAGTGATGATGGTCCAGAAGAAGTACCATCTTTCCTTGAGTTAAGTGTATTTCTTATGACACTCAAACCCTCGGATAATATATCACTTGATCTCAGCTCTACAGAGATTAGCTTTGACAGAAATATCCTCGATGGCTTGAGAGGTGAGAACAATATTCCTGAATTTGATGAAGTACATATAACAGTGAGTTCACCATCATCAACGTATTCGGCTCTTATGGAGGGCTTGTTGTGGAGCTTTTCTCCTAACATCATTTCTGTGAAACATGATTCAAAGCATGATGAAGAATTCGTAATGTATCTATGTGAGAAGCTCCTGGTACAACATGATGATCATCCAAACATCTCTACAAGTGCTTCCTGTTGGAAGAATTACTTTAAGCAAGCTAAGTTCAAAGATAGAGATAACGAGTGGCGCCCACTTAACAGCTGGAAAAATTTGGCAGATGTGCTCGAAAATCTCGGAGATCAATACATCCTGAAACTATCTCATGCCTGAGGTAGAATAATTATGTGGGCGTTGGTTAGTTTGTTGATTGATCACTACAAGTAACATTTGAAGATTACTAGTTTTATTCAAGATTTTTTTTTCACTTAATTGTCGTATTAGTTTTCTTGCTGAATTTATTTATTTTGAATTAATATTTCTCTGCTTTTGTTCTTATCCCATATATGCTTAAGAATTTTTGTTATCCATATGAGTGAGTGTTGATGCCTTCACAATCCATCACATTCATATTATCACTGGCACTCAAGGCTTGTTATGCTTGGAATCCAGTTACTAACCATTTTATACCAGCAGACTATATATTCAAATATAGTCTTGATCAAGAGAAATATTTGAAAATAAAATTAAAAAAAAAACATTCATTTCGGGACGGAGGTGAGAATGTCACTATGGCACACATTTTATGCCAGCAGAATCTGGTAATATAGTCAAATCATAGATACTGCTCTTGAATTGTTATTATGGTTGTTCCATCTGTTTTTCTCTTCCTGGTCCAGCTTTAAATTATATTGTTGATTATGTTGTACTTGGTAGTATACAAGACTTTTAAACTAAAGTCAACATATTTGCAATATATATAGATATGTTGCTAAGAAAGGGAGTATCTAAATCTGAAACAAGTGAGGTTGGAATATTTATTCAATGTGCATGTTACAACAGACAAGTTGAACCCACAAATACTAACGTCATTTACCGTGCAAGCATCCTCACTCCAGTTAATTTTCACATGGATTGAGGAAAAAACTGCATAACAGGATGACGCGAGAACTTTTCAAGATTATTTACAGGCGAAATATCAAGTACAACTCTCTACTTTCACTTCTGACAGTCCCACCCCAGCTTCTAACGATCCTTTCTAGCCTCATCATTCAATCTCTTCCATCCAATTTGTTCTTTTCTGGTTTTCCGGTTGGTGGTGAGAGGGGCCTAGCATCTGGGGTATAGTGAGGGGGTTAAAGATGCCACTTTTATTTTCTTGAAATCACGATGATCTTCTATATTGACTCTTTCCTTTCTTCTGAGGCAACTTGAATGGACTCCAGCTTTTTCTGCGTTTGGAGGTCTCACAGAATAGACCTGAGGCAAGTGCTTGCTGAAGCCACAGCTCAAACTCTTCCTCTTCGTCAGTCATTTCAGCATCCAAATCCCATGGATATCGGGTAGAGTTGGATCTTTGGGTTGACCGCTCCAATCCAACCATGTTAACATGAAAGCTGGGCCTATGAGTATTCGGCCTACAAGCCATTCCCTGCACGGATTAATTTTTTTTTAGTCCCAAAAAAAATAAAAAGAATCCGCCATATGTGTGTTACACACACACACACACACACACACTTTTTGGCCATATCAGTTATCAGGGGAATAATAACACTTTGGACTCCCACCATGTGTACTTGTGTAGCATATTTAAGTTCTGTTTATTTTTTTCTACGCAACGGCTCGAATTAGGTATGCTGGGAAAGGTATAGTCCCACCTAAGACAGGCCTAAGTCTTGTTTGATACAGCAAGTGTAATGTACACATACATAAAGCACTGACCTGACAAATAGCCCATTCAGAGACATCAAAGATCTTGCTCTCCGCACAAACAAAGGCACGGGGAATTTCAACCTGAATGAAAGACCAAGTACTTGGTTAAAAAAAAATTGGGTGTCTAATAAGGAATGATAGCAGAGACGCGGCAAGCAGATCTAAGTTTATACAATATGGAGTAACAATATTTAAGACTTGATCAAAGTTGAACTAGGAGCATATGAAGTGCAAGCTTTATTGCTAATTGCACAAAACGGCCTTTTTCTCAGATTCCAACGTATTTTTCTGACTTAATAACAATTTCAAAGACTCTTTGATAGAAAGGATAGTCCCTCGTGCGTTGGCGCGGACTACTTTCTTACAAAACATAAAAAGAAAACAAAAATAATCGAAGAAACTAATAATAGTAATGCACACGCAAAAGCTTGCACAATGCCCACTTGTCTAGAAACAAAAGCATGATCTATATTAAGATACTGCATTATATATAGAAGTAGCTATCAGTGATCACTTTCTTCACAGATCAAAATACCTTTCTAATGATGAAAACAAAATCAAAAATGACTTTTACTGGAAGAATATACCTTTTGTGGCCGATCAAAAACAAGCGAGCCTTTGTACTCGACCCATCCATCTCCATCCTTGGCTTGATGATAATGACAGCAATCCTAAATTGTTACAAGTCCGTACCGGTGCAATGATGAGAATATCAAAATGTTGACAATGGAAAGAATAGTAATCCCAAAAAAAACACTAACCTGGCACCATCTTGCCTTGGACTTTGTCCTATTAGTACAAACCCAAATATGTGAGTTACCACATTTTGTGCAGTGTATACACCTCGACTCTTCAGAACAGTAATCAGGGCTATACTGCATTTCATCAAGGGATGGACAAAGAAGTTATAATAATGTTATACTCCCTCTGTCCCTAAATGAGTGTCCATTTTCAAGAAATCTTTGTCCCTAAATGAGTGTCTTTTTTTAACATAACTTTCTCCCTAAACGGTTTTTTTTTCGAAAATAATTTCACCGGTTTCTTTATACGTGCAAAACTAAAGGTTTGGAAAGGAGATTACAAGATTATATATGAATTGTTGTTACCAAATTGTTCAAAAAGTTGAGATTTTCAGTGTCCCTTAAAATGAAATTTGGACACTCATTTAGGGACAGAGGTAGTAACTTATACTCCCTCCGTCCCAAAACGGAAATAAATTGAGCACGCCAAAATCATGCAACTTAGCAGCTGCCAAGGGAAACGCAGGACTAATTACTATTTTCCACATTTAAAAGACCAGAGTATAATGATAGCAACGCAAATTGAGGTGTTATACCTGATGTGAAGTACCAGAAGACTTCTGTGAGAGGCTCTTAGATTCTTCCTTTCTTAGCTGCTCATCATAGTCTCTCTTCTTTACAGAATCAGAAAGAATCTGAACTATCTTGCCATCATCAGTTGCAAAGTACAGAAATTAAACTCACTAAAAGCTGTTACTAAGAAAAAAGTACTTACCTCATATGCGCATTGGAGTTTTTTAAATGATTCACTTGCCAAAGGACTTCCCATGTTTTTATCAGGGTGTACGAGCATGGCCTGTGCAAAAGGGAAATACAAAAAGATCTAAGTACCAAGAGAACACAAAATAGACGATGAAAGATTACTAGCTCAGGGCCAAGACTAGCCTACCTTTTTCCTGTATTCTTTCCTTAACATAATAGTATCTATTTTCTTGTTGCGAGGAAATTCCAGGGCTTCGTAATGATCCAGACAACTTAAAATCCTTTTCATCTCAATGGCAGAGTTTCCAACTTCCCTGACTACATGATTAACAAGAGATTCATTTAGTATGATGACAGGAGATGAACTAGCAGCTGCTTTGCCTGGTGATTTACAAGACTGCACTTTCTCAGCTTCATCAACAGGGACAGAATAGTCAGACTCTCCTAAAAAGTCATCTTCTGTGAACGAGTCTGATTCTTTTTGTTCTTCGAAGTGTGCTTTTTCGCTCAAGTTGTCACACCATTGGAGCATGTAGTTCAATACGTCATTGGAGAGAAATGAAAGATTTATTGAGATAAAAACTCCAAGCCATCCAACTCGAAATCTAACACTATAAAGAGCATATACTGTTGCCACTAAAACTAGCAATCTAGCATGGTTTAAGGAAAACAAATAACCTGCATTGTGCAAGAAATATATCAGTCAAAGCGTCAGCAGAGGTAGCAGATGAATAATTTAATTACAAGATGAGCATACATCACACATCCTATACCATCTGAAATAGTACTAACTACAGACGAGGTGCATATAGGCAATGCAGGAATTATCTCTCAAGGGCCTTTAAGCAAGCTAAGGCGACTCTCAAAACAAGAGGTACTTCAACATTTGGTAGATGAGAATATGAACACAATATTTTGGTGAGCGAATGACGCAAATGATCTCCCGAAGGAAGAACCAAGCATGTTAATATGCCACAAAATGTTTGTTCCAATATTGCTATTCCAACATGAAAGGTTTATCTTTTATGAACAGAATTCTTGAGAGTCACAATACTTCTTGATGTCCTTTCCCCACCCCCACCCTGAATCCGTAGCAGTAAGTTTTACTCCCCCTGTCCACAGATGAAGTGTTAGCTTCTTTTTTTTTTTTTGGAAATAATTTAAGGACGTTATGTCACATACTACATAACACCCTAAGTGTTCCCTTATGGCATCTTCTCATCATCATTGCGATGTTAGAAACAAATGGAATGGTGTGGTCACATGGAAAACAAACGGCAATTACAGTCATTAGAACCACTAATATTGGCTGGAAACATGACGTACCTCCAATTATAAATAATGTACCCGTAATCCAAAAGTTAGCATACATCCATAAAACCAAAATTGCAAATAGCTCTACAATAAAAAGTCCAGGAGTATAACCCAAATACCGAATAGCAGATCCAGCAGTACCCTGAAACAATAAATGAGTCTGTTAGTTACATATTTGTAATTTCTATTAACAACAAAATTTCTAGCGCCAAACATCTTAGCCTCACTCTTTGAAGGAAAAAAAAAATAAAAAGTTACGTTGACATACCAAAAGATAAGTCGATATTAAAAAAAAAAAAAAAAAAAAAAATCTATGAATAGTTTACTAGGAAATAGAGGGTTATACATGACCAGCCTTTCCATTTAGTTCTTTCATAACTTCATAGTTCGATTCCCAAAATTTAGTTTCTCCATTTGAACATAACATGCACCGAACCGTTTTTATAGGGGAGACTTGACCTTCAAACTTTCTTCTATCTATGATACCTATTCCACCCTATCAAGTGAATTGTAAAAGACCTGATTTATTGCAATTTACCAGTGAAGTGTTCTGTGAGTTTCACAAGTAAGAATTATGGCAACACTAACTTCCAGAAATACTCCCTCCATCCCACTAAAAGATGCACTCTTTACCCAAAAGGTGTCCCACCAAAAATGCACTTCCCTGAAATGGAAACTTAAAAGTACTTCTTTATTCAATGGGACCCACTTGCACAGTTACAACAACTATCCACTTACTATTCCCTACGCCACCTTCTCTCTCCTACTTCACTTTTCATACTCACAACACTTACACCACTTATACGTTTTCTTAATCCCCGTACCTAAAACAAAAAAATGCATCTTTTAGTGGGACGGATGGAGTATGTCTTAACCCTTCACAATATGCAGGTGCACCACCACATCAAAGCATTTAAATTATGTACTACTCCACTACACATTCATGAAAAGTGTCATCGCCTCCCACACCCACCACTTCATTAATTGAGATCAGCTTTTCGTTAAGTTCCGAGACCCCAAGAATAAACCGAATCGGACCCTTTAGGTTGTAGTAACGAAAAATTGGACAAATAGAACCGATGAAGCTCCAGTTTACACATTGCTATTTATACTACCTATAGGCTTCATCTGTGAGGGTTCTCAAAAGAACCAGCTATTCCTGAAATTCAATACTTAAGGCTTAAATAGTTCTTGCTGCTCTTTTCACAATCTTCGGTTCAAGGTGGACTAAGTAAATGTACCAAGTGTCCAAGTCTACATTCTACAACGGTTTTAAATACTAAGGCTGCTGCAAGTGCAAGATTAGTTGAAATCTCCAAAATACTACTACTCTCAACTTTTAAGGCTCCCTATGCTAAGGAGTTTGGGTAGTCGTGTGATGTACCCTTCGCAAATCAACTCAATGAAATTTATCCCAGGGCAGTTAGGATTGGCTACATGTCAGCTACATGAATCCTCTTTTTATACCATTCACCATAAACCAATGCACAAAGTTCCTAGAGTTGCATAACTGCGAATAACAGGTACTGCAATCAGATAGGCTATTTCCAATTTCCATACTTTACAGGCCATGTCATACTATGCAAACATCCCCTTCTTTGGAACCTGCATAAATTTGGTTCTGATATTTTGATACACAAATCCAACAGGGTATCAGATGCAAGTGAAGACCAACAATAGTCATTGACTTTTATAAAAGCAATAAGACTGAAGACAGCATGGAAATGAAACAAATGTATGCTGCCTTTTAAACGACATTCAGTTACTGTTCTTCAGTTTTGATTTTTGTATAGCCTAAAAGTGCCACTTGCAATTGACTCTGAAACTAGCATTGCATTTACATAAAAGCCCTTGTAAAAGATCAATCTTACTCCTAGCTGATTCTACTTAGTCCAGCTACACTTTCGGTCACTGGACATGAGGCTAAATATCGCAAACATTATTTTTGCTTGCATGAAGCTAATAGGACTTCATCTCAATTTATTATATGAGGATGCTGCACAGGTAATCGGAACAAACAAAACATCTAAAAATGTCAACTTTGAAGGATTAGACTTCAACATTAAAGTAGGTGAGGAAACCTACTGGATATCAAAGACATGGAGTAAAGAATCTGATATTCACAAAATCTTGCCAAACGAAGATTTGTAAAGTATAGCCTTACCATACTAAGAAGTACATAGAGCAGGCACGACATTGAAGTCAAACTCAAAAAACAACTCCACATAATTAGCAGCAGTGCTGCTGGACCCAGTCTGACAAATGATCGAAACCCACGAACACTTGAATCCTTCCATTGAACCAACAAGAACTGCAAAAATCTCCCGAATCTTGTACAGCCATAGCAAACCAATGGCCAATGCCGCTCTATAGTTATCCCAATTTTGTCCCTGGAACAAAAAACAGCATTTCTCACCACAGAATAGCAGTTCCTTCTTGATTGCAGCCATTTCCAACCTTGCTTGAACAACCCAATATCCTCCATCATCAAAAGATCCTCAAATTAATATCAAACCACAACTGAGATTACTAGAATCCATAAATTAGATTCAGAAACAGATTACACATCCAACAATCGACAAACTCTAATTTGCTTCACATGTACGTCTTCAAAAAGAGACAGCTCCTAAAATTGAGACTCTTTAAACTTTTTTGACGCAGATAAATGACAAATGTGACTTCCTCCCTTTAATTTAGTAAATGTTCTAGCTCTAAACATTAGCTGTTTCCGTTTCACATGTTAGATCAGAGTGAGAGAGAGAATTCAAAGTAAAATTATTGATATGCAAATTGCGGAATCACTAACAGGGCCAAAAAAACAAAGTGGTCAGACCTGAACTTTAATGGATTCTGAAAGAACCCTATGATAAAGTCGGAGGAGGGAGCTTGACCATTTTCCGTGCCGGAACGCCACCTTTTTCCGGCAATGCTCGTGAAAAATAAAATAAAGTGGAGTGTTTGAAAAGCGTTAGGCTTTGTAGACATGCCCATCCGGCGGGTAACGAACCGGCTAACCGTGAACCGGAAGTAAAAATGTGAACTGTGAACCGCCGGTTCACGGTTAACTATAGGTTACCCTCTGAAAACCGGCGGAAAAACCGGCGGTTCATGAACCGGCGGGTTATCCGGATATTTACATTTTTAAAGTTCATTTTTTATGCAAAATACAATAAAAAAGTTCATTTTTTTTAAACTTGCATGATAACATGTTTTTTAAAATTTCTATAATAAATATATATATATATATATATATATATATTGTCAAAAAAAAATGGAAAAAAAAAAAAAAACAACTAAACTAAACAAGGGTGCAATTTGGGCCGCCCAACTGCCCAAGCCCAACTTCTATTCCAATTTCCAAGCCCAGTCAGCTCCTCCAGCGGCCCAGTCCAAGTCTGGGTATAAAAAAAATTAAAAAAAATGAATGAACCGGATGAACCGTGAACCGCCGGTTCATGAACCGGAACCGTGAACCGTCTATATACGGTTTATAGCGGTTTATGATTTTTACGAACCGGCGAACCGCCGGTTCATGAACCGGCAAACCGGCGGTTCGATGACCCGGGCATGAGGGTTGGGTGGGTGGGTGGATGGGGGGTGAGGGGGGTGGGGTGAGGAGTGAAGACTTGGTTATGGTCGTTATGGATTTAGGATGGGAAAATAGCACTTTAGTCCTTGAAGTTTAATTGTACTTTAAATGAAGTGGGTATATAGTTATGATTCTGTCATGTAGTTAGGTTACTGTGAACTTATTTCCTTTTTCGTCCGTTTTTCGTCCGTTGAGGTTAGTATGAGCTGCCCAAAAATAACAAAAAAAAATTAATATTCCTCTCACACGTTCTTTCTCCTACTTTATTTTTACACTCACAACACTAATCAACTTATTATTACTCTCATTCATTATCTCTTCTATTAAATTTTTCATACTCACAAACAACTCACTTTATTATTTATCTCTCTTACTTTTTCTTAATTTGTGTGTCAATATTGGTTCACACTACGTTTACTTTTTCACAGAGTAGATAATAGGCAAATTTTGTGACTTTATGTTTACTTTTTTTTCACAGAGTAGATAATAGGGTGTGAAGCTGGGTGAGTAAGGGTCCATGAGGGTGTGGACCATTTTGGATATGGCTCAGACTTATGGACCGACCATGTGAGAAACTGCAAGATTGCAACCAGCCTATATATATAATCTATTCTCACTCGTGTTTCATGGAATTAAATTATGATTTACAAAAATTTAATTACACTTTTTGTTTAATGTTAAATGCATTCTTTTAAGATCATTGCTTTTAATTACTATAATCTATACTTTAAAGATTTGATAATTTTTTTAAAAAAAAAGAGTTTCAAGTATATTTATATATGTATTAAAATAGATTCAACTACAGTATTTAGTAAAAACAATGGGTTATTAAACAAATTTGAAAACTAGCACAGCAAACATATGAGTAATGATTGGTTTTCTCAAAATAACAAATACTACCTCTATCCCTAAATGAGTGTCCAAATTTCATTTTAAGGGACGCTGAAAATCTCAACTTTTTGAACAATTTGGTAACAACGATTCATATATAATCTTGTAATCTCCTTTCCAAACCTTTAGTTTTGCACGTATAAAAAAACCGGTGAAAAAAATTTCGAAAAAAAACGTTTAGGGAAAAAGTTATGTTAAAAAAAGACACTCATTTAGGGACAAAGATTTCTTGAAAATTGACACTCATTTAGGGACAGAGGGAGTAACATTCATAGTTAGGAATGTATACTTAATTTTTATTTTATTTGTTTTAAAAAAAAGTGTGAATTAAATTGGGTCTAACTTTCTAAATTTTATGTAAAGAACTACTCCATACTAGTGGTATTAAGTAAAGATGGTGAGGCCCCCCGGGGCATAGCTCAGTGGCAAAGGAGGAGGACATAAGTCGCGCTGGAGGCATGCAGCGTGGGTTCGAAACTTGGTGGGAGCATCCGTGCTGAGCAACCGTAGGCGCAACGGAGTTCTTTGGTGCCGAGCAACCGTAGGTACAACGGAGTTCTCCGGGCTCTTTTCCGGGGCCGGGTGGTAGGAAAGAGGGGCCGGAACTACCACCCCCAGGACTAAACCTGGGTATCAAAAAAAAAAAAAAAAAAAAAAAAAAGATGGTGAGGATGAGGTATTCATACTAAAAATCCCAGCTACTTAGGTGGTGGTGTCCCATACGCAACACATTAAAAGGCTTATCAAAATATTCAGTCATCCCTCCCCCTCCTAAGGTGGCACTTACCCAACACTAGTACTCCCTCTCCCTGTCCCCGTGAGATAATTGTCGCTGTTTTTTTTATGTTAATACAAAAGAAGTTTGAGCAATAAATTTAAAAATTTAAAGTGATTTAATTATTCTAATAAAATTGTAAAACTTGTTATTGATACATCAATATAAATACTATTAATAACAATTTGTAAATTTTAATTAGCATAATTACATTAACTTAAAATTATTCCTCAAATCTCATTTGTACTAACGTACAATACCGTTTATTTCGAGACTACTTTAATAAGGCTTCATCCCTAATTTGACTTCTATCTATCAACCTTGGCTCGAACTGTCGCGTGATAATATTAACTCAAATTAATATCAAATAAAAAGAAAAAAAAAACAAAATAACCGCTCAAAACATCATTAGAGCAATCAAAAGCGTGCATGATTACCAACAAGCACTTAGATCACCTGATTAGGAGATGTTATAGCTTAGCCAGAAGTCTTGGGTTCGAGCATATTAAAATCCACATGTAAAAGCAACAAAACTATTATTTTCAAATTTTACCAGAGCATCGATGTTATTTCTTTGTTACTTACTACTATTACAATTTATAATATAATTTTTGTCTCAAAAAATTTACCATTCGTGTCAAAATCAATGTCTTTTTCATTAAAAAAATAATAATAAGAAAATAAATTTATGGTCTTTTACCAAATTATTTTTCACTAGTCTTTATACTTGCAATACTAAATGTTTGGAAAGAGGATTACAAAAATATCTATAAATCTTTGTCACTAAATTGTCTAAAAAATAGAGATTTTCAAAATGACTCTTAAAATAAAATTTGGACGTTCATTTAAGGAAGAAGAGAGTACCTTTTAACGATAAAGATGCATATATATTCTTGCTATCTACATTATAAACAATTTCTTGTTGCGTGTATAAAGTGACTATTAATTTTTTTTATGGTAAATAAAAATTTGGGGACAAAGTTTATTATTACCTTTGTCCTAAAATGAAATACCGTTTTTTCCCCAAATGAATGACTTATTGATCTTAAAATGTGTACCTAAATAATTTATTATTATTATTATTTTCAAAGTTCATTTATACTTGCAAAATTATTATTTTGAAAGCGGGTGATATTTTTATTTTATTTTTTGAGCTTTTACTATTAAAATTAATTTTTCAGAGCCGTGAATCGGAAAAAGTCATTAACTTTGAAAGAGAAGGAAGTACAACTAGGTTGTTAAACTATACGAGTTGGCTAGAGGACGGCAGCGCCGGTCTTGTAGTGTTTGAGGCCCAAAGCCAATTTTTTTATTGGGACCCTTAATTTTTAACGGCAACTTAGCGCATATACATCAAACTTAATATCATAAACTTAAACAAGCAGCACAATAAGTATAAGAGTGTGTTTTGGAAGCAAGTAAAATAAATAAACATACATTTGGAGGTCTAAATTGAATTGTATACTTATAAGTAACAATGAGTCTTTTATTGATGTGGTGATTGTAATTTAGACTGTAGGCTCGATAATTAGGTTATGATGACAATTTCTGGACTAAAATAATTGCCAAAAAAAATGCAGTAAATTTTATAGCAATTGCAATTATGGGAAATGATTCAAAGAAATATTGGTATAATATTAGAGTTAATTGTAAAGAAATCAGGAAAAAAATTGTAAACTATAAATCTTGTTTCTAATTAAACCAAGAAGAATGGAAAATGAAAAAAAAAAAAAAAAAAAAAAAAAAAAAGAAAGGAAAAATTGTCAATAGCAGAATTATTTTTATTTTTTTTGACAAAATTAAGAAAGTCGGCTCAGGACCGATAAAGTGTTGGTACATATTTCTAGCATTTATATGCACAAATTTAACAACTTGCCTATCTACTTTAATAATATTAAACCTATTGCAATTGGTCGACAAAATGGTAATGTCTGAAATGATAGCCTCAAGGTTGATGTCCCAGTTTGTTGGATGTTTGATGTAGTCTCTGGCTTGTGTCGAATAAGTGAGGATGATGATGTCGGTGTAGTTGTTGTAGACTGCCCATTCTAGTCCTTTCCATATGGTAAGGAATTCGGTCTGAAGGGGGGAAGTGCTAGTTTTACATGAAATGCTTCCCAATGCTATACGTCCATTTCTTGAGTACCATAGCTCACATCCTAGACCGGCCCATCTTGCATTCTTCTTCCATAATCCATCAGTGATCATAATTTGTGAAGTACCAATGTTTGAATTTTTCAGATATTCCTCTAGAGTCTTTCCATTCAACGAATCAAGACTCGCTGGTGTTTCACGAGGTGGGAGGAGGTTTTGACGTTGCGAGGTTGAGGTTCTGGTGGGTTTAATTCTTTTTTTATTTTTTCTGAAGGTTTAAGGAGGCTAGGGTTAGGATACTATGCATAAAAGGGTTTGCATAATTAAAAACAATGTCGTTTCAATTTTTTCAAATTTCCCAAAAAGCCAGGATAGTGAAAAAATGTCATCTTCAGAGGGTTGAGTTAAGATCCAGGAAGAAAACCAAGATAGTATCGATTGATTGGAAAGATGGGTCGGTGAGGAATGAATTTTTATTTGTGAAAGGTTGCAAGTGATTTGTGCTACATGGCAAGAAAGGAAAAGATGAATTTCATTTTCTTCGAATGATCGTTTCACTTGAAAATCCAATTCACATCCACGGGAACAATGCACACAATATTTTCAAGGTGAGGCCATTTTGTATATAGACAAAGTTGGCCCAAAAAAAGAGCAAACCTTGGGGGCCCAAAGTCATTGCTTTGGTGACTTTGGGTCAGGGCGGGGCCATGAGGTCGGCTCGGGTTCAGCTCGTGTAAGCTTGAGATGGAACTCCGTTCGAGCTCAAACCGATTGTCAAGCTTGTTTTATTATCTAGCTGACCGTGTTCGACTCGGTTAGCTCGTTAAAAGCTCGAGATCGGCGCGATAAGCTCGTTAAATGTGATTTGTTTTGTTTTCGATCGGGTTTAACTCGGCTCGGTAAGCTCGTTAGGAACACATTTTTATATTTAAAAAAAAAATAAGCTCGAGCTCAGCGTATTAAAACTCGATTTTGCTATCGACTCGAGTTGTTCTCGAACAGCTGCGAACTCGATTCGACTCGAGTTCGAACAAACTATTGGGCTCGAGTTCGAGCTCGAGACCCCAAAGCTCAACTCGATCTCAACACCCCAAAGTTTGACTCGGCTCGTTTACATCCATATTAGACTGAATGCATTGTTGTACCTAAGACCCGACAAAGTATTAGTGTCTTAGTAATCAACCGGTTAAGATTATTAAGTGTTGAACATATAAACGATTTACTCAAATTTTATGACGCTTTTGCTTTATTACTTTAATAAAATAAACATAATCTAGCTCATTGCATATGGGCATAAATAAGTTTCGGTCGTTTAAGTTATTGTCTGAGTTGGTGCGAATAACATACGGTGATTTAAAGAAGGAATACCATGTCTAATAACAACCTTACACTAATTTTTAGTGTCTCATTAAAAAATTATCTTTTAAAAAATATTCACCTTTTATTTCTTGTCTATTTACTTTATCTTAGATAGCTCTGAAAGCTAGCTAAGCAATTGTTCTTTATGAACCCTACCCTTAAGCCGACGTCGTTAATTGCCGGCCCTTGTTGGCCGCCGACCACCTCCCATGGCCTCGGCCTCCGACAATTATATCTCCTCGTGTCCACGCCCATATTCTTCTAGGATTACCACTAACCCTAGAACCGACGACGCTACTAATCAACAACAGCCACCTTCTCCAACCACGGTCAAATCATTTGCTAGTTTGCTTAAGGATTCGACTGTCTCTGCTCTACCCGGTGATCCCGATGATCCCTGCTGCATTCGACATGGTGAACCGACATTAAAATTCTCCAAAGAAATTATCAATACTTTAACGAAGTCTTTTACATACACGTTGGTTGGAAAAATCGCAAAGGGTAAACCATCAATGGATGATACTGGCCGTTATTTTCTCAAGTTTGGACTGAAGTCTGATTTTCAACTTGGTAATCTTGATTCTAAGCACTTCTTATCCGTCTCTCTAACGAAACATATTCCAATAGGATTTGGGCAAAAGAACTTTAGTTAGCGGGCAAATTCCCATTCATCTTTTCAACAAAATGTGTTTGTTCTCTATTGTTAAAATATTTGGAGAACCCCTGTTTATTGACCAAGCTACGGCATCACTCACAAGACCTAGTGTTGTGATGATTTTGGTTCAAGTCGACCTTCTTAAAAAGCTCACTATCGGGTATTTACTAAACATGGTGATAATGAAGGTTTTTACCAACATATGGAGCATTCCATAATTCATCCTTGTTATCTCTTTGTTGCTTTTTTTTTTTTTGTCAAACCTTCTTTGGGGCTGCTCTAGCCTCGGTAAAACTTTTGCAACAACTTTGTTACCCTTGCATCATGTTTGACATTATCATCTTTTCCTTGGGTGGAGAGTATTCTAGAGGAAAAATCACATTAAAAATATGTTAGAAAAGTAAGTGTTGTGAATGGGTAGGGAGAAAAAATAAGTTAGTGGATAATTGTTGTGAGTGAATAGGAGAGAAAAAATTAAATATTTTAAGTAAATAATTGTTAGTATGAGACGTTCAAAATATAAAAATAATTAGCGATTAGTTTGAGACGGAGCGGGAGAGTGAGTATTCAGTAAATGAAAAAAAAAAAAGAATAACAAAATAATGGCAGCATTCGGATGCGTGTGGCACATTCACCAGTAAAGAACATATTGCAAGCGATTTGGCTATTCACCGAACAAGAAAAGGTTTCTTCTTCCTCATTTCCTTCATCAGTATTCTTCTTCCTGCTCCAATTAGGGTTCTACTGAACTCTCTCCCTCCTTCAACTCTTTGATTTCAGTTTTTGTGTTTCCCTCAACCTACATCAGGTGCATCCAGTTCGTCGGCGAGTTCATACAGCGGTTGGTTTAACGGCTGATACAGATCCGGTCAGGTAAAGGCAATCAATCGCTCCATCCATCTCTTGATCATGAATCTTGATATCACTTCGTAATTGGCTATTGATCTAATTGACTTGCATATCTGATGAATCTAATTGATGGATAATGTTTGTTAACTGCCACCCGGGTGAATTTCAGCTTGCCATCCTATTTCAGTGAGTCTTTCATCGTGTATGATTTGAAAACGTTTTTGTTTTATGCAAGTATGTGTTTCTTGATGGTTTTGAGTTTTTAAGTACATATCCCTTGGATTTTTATCCAGTTGCTTGTCAAGAATCCACCCCCATGAGCAACTTGATTGAACTTTGAATAATCAGAATGGAGTAGCGGTGTATTAACATGATTACAAGAAATTGCTGGCGAGTTTCTTCTACTAGAAATGATTTAATGTATCTTTTGGTGCCAATGTCCTTAAAGAAAATTGTTGTCAGTATTTTATGAGATAGAGAATGTGTCTTGGGTGCGTGTCACAGCAACTTATCTCACAGTACATTATCCATTTCTTATGGTATTCCGATAGTTTATGTAACATTTTAATGATCAAATACAATTTCTCTTACTATTTGGAGTTGGATCGGGTATACTCCCTACGTCCCACTCAAAGTATAAATTACTTGACCAAGAATCCTAATTCGAGCGGGACGGAGGGAGTATACCTTTAAGAATCATCTTTTCTTACAATATCGACACGGTATGTTGTCAGAGCTTCCTATTACTTATTTCGTTAACTTTTTTTTTTTTTTTAGAATATTGATATTATTGAATAATTACGTAATGAATACCCTATTTGTTTGTCTTAACTTGCAAATGTTATTCTTGTAATATTTATATGTTATCAATAGTTTGTGGCTACATTTGTATCTACTCCCCCAGTCTCATATTTTTTGGCCACTTTTCACTTATGATGGTCAACATTAGTGAACTTAAACCAAACATTAATATCAATCTAATCATCCTCATTAAAATTTCAAAAGTGTTATTGACAAATCACTAATTTCTTTAACAATAACAATTTTTGTAGTTTTGTTACAATGATTAGATTGACATAATTACATATGCTTCCTGCTTTCACGTTTAATATTTCAAAATCTTAAATGGTACTATTATATATATATGTTTTTGTATTTTTGTATGCAAAATGAGGTCCGATGATATACATAACATTTGCTGGTACATATGATGAAAATGGTATTATGATACATGATATTTGTACTAACTTGATAACTATATTGTGAGAGGAAACAGATGTGAACTCTTATCATCCTGAAGATAATCTCAAACCGAAATAAACCAAGAAGTTCCAAACTTTCCTTAAAATAACATAGTAGACCATCTTTTCCATCTCGGAAGCATAGAATCAGTAAGGTGCAATGCTTTTACTGGAAATGAGCAAGCCAAAGTTTTTTTTTAAATCCAAATATTAGTTTTTGTGACCTTCCACCCACCCCAAAGGAAAGGAAAAGAAAAGATCTACCTCGTACCCACCATTTACTAGCTTGTGGTCTCCACCTACTTGCCCCACTTTTACTTAGTTCTCTCTTTACAAATTTCTTGTAAGCTAACATATTTACTCAATTAATTATTATCTTTATTATTATTATTTTGTAACATTCTAAAAATTTTAGGAATTATTAAATTAACTGCATTCACATTGTGTGTGTTGGTGTTATATATATATATATATATATATATATATATATTATATATATATATATATATATATATATATATATATTTATGTACCAGCCGTCCTGTTGGATATCTCTTTTTATTATATGTATCTAATCTTTATCATCTTCTTTTAATGCTTGATTCAGGAAGTCGTTTGTGATTCGTAGGAGGTCCTTTCGATACTCTTATTGTTATTATATATGGGCTGAGTACACATTTCATGGGAGGCGTAGAGGATGATGAACCACCCTCAAAACGTGTGAAAGCTTCCTCTGGAGAACTAAGAGGTCTTTCAAACGGTCAGTTTCTTAAAGAATCAGCAAGTTGCTCATTCAGGGATTCGATGGCTCGGCCCCTGAATTCCGAAGGGGACGATAAAGTTATTGGTTCAAAAGGAGTTAAGAAAGTAGAATTTGTTCGAATCATAACTGAAGCCTTGTATTCCCTTGGCTATAAGAATGCCGGGGCACATCTAGAGGAAGAATCAGAAATACCTTTTCACTCATCTGTGGTTAGTGTGTTTATGCAGAAAGTTCGTGATGGTAAATGGAACGAAAGTGTTGCCCTTTTACGTAATATTGGCATACATGATGAAGCTATTATCAAGGTAGCATCATTTGTTATATTGCAGCAGAAATTTTTTGAACTTCTGGAGGAAAATAAGGTTGTTGATGCTCTGAAGACTTTGAGGACAGAGATAGCACCTCTTTCTATATATAATGATAGAATCCGTGAGCTCTCAGCTTTCATTTTATCTCCTTCTCAACGTGCTCTCGTTGGGGTTTCTAGCCAAAATCTGGTCAAATTGAAATCTCGACCAGAGCTTCTAGAGGAATTGCAGAAATTGCTTCCCCCATCGGTTATGATACCTGAGGGAAGGCTACTAAAATTAGTAGAACAAGCTCTCGACTTGCAGCGGGATGCTTGCTTGTTTCACAATTCATCAGTTGGCGAAACATCATTGTACACTGACCATCAGTGTGGAAGAGATCAGATTCCTTGTCAAACGTTACAGGCATGAGCATTTTATCCTGGTTTTATTTGGCTTCTATTCAGATGATCCTAAATGTTATCAATCAGTTCATCTTTAACATATTCTGCTGATTGGTTAGTTGAGAAGCTTTATCATATTTATGTAAATTCACGATTTTGCTTGATGTGATGTGGACTGATTCATAAATAGTATATACACGCAAGTATTTATGTTGTTTCATTGCTTAGTGCTGCAGAAATCTGCAAAATGAGGAAGGCTCATGTTAAAGATCAATTCCACCCTATTGTTGGGGCTCGGAGTTCATAGATAACAGTTTGGACCCATAAAGATAGACCAATTTGGAAGTTGAACCTAGTTTAACACATCTTGCATATTGTGTTAGTTGTTGATAATTGAAGCTGTGGCCATCTATTGCTTGCATTCATTAATTGAATAGTGAGACCTAAGAATCTGATATGTGCACAAAATGTTTTAGCTTGCCAATACTATTGGTTGTCTGATGTGGTTAATGGTTAGTATTGGGAGATCTTGGTGGAAAGTCCACAGTAAGTTTGGTTAGTATTGGGAGATTTTTTCTTTGAGGGGTGGGTGGGTAATCTGGGTTTGGGAGTGGGCATGCTGTTTTTTCGTAGTTGCAGGCTTTGTAAAAGGATTTTGAGCATGATACTTGGTGCTGTTCTTGTATGGGGCGCCCCTCAATTTATTTGTATCATATAAAGCAAATATTTTCACTACAAATTTTACTTCCCCAAATTTTATTCGTCAAGGATTTGGAGGTCAAAGCCTTGGTTCGTGCTTTTAGCTATAAGCACTTATATTGCTTTATGGCGTCTCAATATTGATTATTGAAGCACTAACACAAGGCATTTCACTTACAAGTCTCCCTTTATTTTCAGCCCAAGAAACTAATATGTTGCCTTTTTTCATAATCAATTAAATGGCATTTTTTTTTATTGGTCATATTTCATTTATCCAAAAGTGGGTACTACATAAGTTCTGTATTTATTTTCACGTTTCAACCAAAATTTTAGTGAATTGTTCTTGTCTTTTCATTTCTTGTGGTTCTTTCTCCTTCACATGAACAATGTGAGTATTATCTTTCTCAAGAAATGTTTGATTTCACCACCAAGCCCCCCTCCCCCCCCTCAAAAAAAAATAAAATAAAAATAAAAGAAAAGAAAAAAATAAACAAGAAGTATGAAATGGAAATTTTAGGGCTTGTTCTGATAAGAATCCCTGAACAGTTTTATTCATGTTTAGCTCAAAATTGAACCCGCTTTCTTCCTACTTTTGATGTATGAAACTCGTAGTAGGACCATGTAGTCAGTTGATTTGTACTTTGTGTTAGTCCCCCCCCCCCCTCCCTCCTTTCCCCTTCCTTTTCCCTTTTGCAAATCAGGAGACCGCTGATTTTCCTGTTGTGAAATGGCAGATATTAGAAGCACACGGCGATGAAGTCTGGTTTCTGCAGTTTTCTCAGAATGGGAAGTTCTTAGCCTCATCTTCCAGTGATCATTCAGCAATTATATGGGAGGTAACTAATGTCTTCTTCTACTATGAAGTTGATTTCAGTTTCAACCTGTATGATTGGCCCATGATTGGCCTGTGGACATTTCTAATCATTCGCCATCTCTTTTCTATTCATTGAGAATAGAGTTACTTGCGTTTCAGGCAAGTAAATTTCTCTCTCAATGTTGTGCATGAACCGTTCATATTTGTCTGCACAGCATTTTACGTTTTGTTTATTCTTTTGACTGGCAACCTTAACTTATATGCTATAGTTCGGAAGAGTAAATATAAAGTCACAAAATTTGGTCTACGAAATGATGTGTCATGATTTTGTTGGTGCTTTTAATTAGAGTGTGCCGGGCACAATCGATGCAACCAATAAAATATTGCCACCTCATTTTGTATCCTTCTTTTTGTGAACTTCTTTTGTGCGCCCTAGCATTGCTTTAGTTCGGAATTCAGATTTATTTAAAAATCCTTTTTTTATTCTGATCGATAATCATTTTGAATATTAAGAATATGTTCATAGTCTACGCCAAGGTTTAAAAGACGCAAAACCATAAGATATATGACTATTTCTTCAATTCGTCCTTACGGTCATGTATCCTATCAGACAGTACATTTCTCTATTATGAATCTCCTGACTTTCACAGGTTAATCTGGATGGTAGAATATCCTTGAAACATCGATTAACTGGACATCAAAAACCTGTCTCTTGCGTTTCCTGGAGCCCTGATGGCCAGCAGCTCCTTACGTGTGGTTTAGAAGAGGTTGTCAGGCGCTGGGATATGTCTTCTGGTGAATGCCTTCATGTCTACGAAAAGGGTGGTCTTGGTTTAGTCTCTTGTGGATGGTCTCCAGATGGTAAATGGGTATTTTCGGGAATAACTGATAAAAGCATAATGATGTGGGACTTGGATGGTAAAGAGATGGACTGTTGGAAAGGGCAAAAAACTCTTAGAATCTCAGACTTGCACATAACTAGTAACGGGAAGATGATTATTACTATTTGCAAGGAAACTGCAATCCTTCTACTTGACCGAGAGTCAAAGGCTGAAAACTTGATACAGGAGGATCAGATTATAGTTTCATTTGTGCTGTCTGGCGACAACAAGTTCCTACTGGTTAGTCTTGTTAATGAAGAGATTCATCTTTGGAGCATTCAGGGCAAAATTCATCTAGTTGCAAAGTATAAAGGTCATAAACGTTCTCGCTTTGTTGTTAGAGCTTGCTTTGGTGGACTTGACCAAGCATTCATTGCGAGTGGCAGTGAAGATTCTCAGGTATGCTTTTCTTGTTATTTGATTGAGATATCCTCTTAAATTACATTATCTTTACTTTATGCAAATATTTTGGTATAGATTCTTCAATGTTACCAATGCTCCTAGTTAAGATATAGCTTCACCCGTAAGCGGAAGCTAGGAAGACTAGAACATGTTATAGACTTTTATGACAACATATCTTTACTTTATCCAAATATTTTGGTATGATTAGCGATGGACATCGACTGAACATAGTGCATCTAGTACAAGATGGCATACTTTCATGAGGAAAGGATTGTGTGATTTCTCATGATAGTCATCATGTTTTCAATTCTCTTTCTTATATTTACACTAAAACCACTACTCATCAATTGTGGTACTTTCCTCATCGTAAATTTGAAACTACAGCTGTGCAAATTTACACTTTGCGTGGTGTTTTACTCCAGTTTATAGTCGTGTTTTACTCCAGTTTATAGTCACTGTCTTGTCTGAGTTGTTAAGGTTGCCAGTTTCTTTTACTGCCTCATCCCTTCAATTTAAATCTGGGAAAATTACATTTTGATGCAACGTACCACACCTTTGATTACACCAAATGCAACATACTTAAAAGTTACCACATAATGCAACGTACTTTCCAATCAATCAATTTAAATCTCTAGTCACATGACATTTGCCTAAATGGACACATTAATAGCCTGAAATCTTTTGAGAGATCTGAAAGGTTCGTGCTTGTTTACCTTGACTTGTTGGCTTGCATGAATATGGTTATACGAAGTTTATAAGTTCTGGATTCTCGTCCTTTTTTGCTTCACATTTTCATTTCTCATCTTACAGAAAATTCTTTCGGGTTTTTTTTTTTCTGGGATATTGTTTCAAGTTGGAAAATATGGTTGCAGGTATATATATGGCACAGGGGATCAGGGGAGCTGATAGAGAGATTGGCAGGTCATTCTGGAGCCGTAAACTGTATTAGTTGGAATCCTGCAAACCCTCATATGTTGGCATCCGCTAGTGACGATCGAACAATCCGCATATGGGGACTAAATCAAATGAATGCCAAACAGAAAGGGGTTGTTACCAACGGCAAACATTATTGCAATGGAGCAAGTTGAAAAGAATTAAAAAGAAGGAAAAATTGAGGCAAGTGAGATCTTTAATCAACTGATACTTTACCTTCTTTGGCATTATCTTGTATGTAAATACTTTCCTTTTCTTCAGTTTCAAGTGGACATTCATAACAAAAATGCGATGTAATACTGCGTTATAATAAACCATCTCTGCTGATTATTTCAATGTTTGATTGGTTTATTTGGTTGACTTGTTTCTCAGTTATTTATCTGCATACATTTTCTATTTGGGTCGATCTATCTATTTATCTGGAGTTGATGTTTTTGGAGTAAATTTGCTGGCAGCAATTTTAATACACTGTCTCGGAATAAATGTCTTACTTTTTTCTTTTGTTTGTCCCAAAATAAATGTCTCATTTTGAAAACAGGATATGAAGTTGGTGATCTTTTTATGCTACCTATTTTACTAAACACAACTAAATGACTTCTCAACTATCACAGTTATTCCGGGGTAGAAAAAGGGTATTTGGTTCTTGGAAATAGATATTTCAGCTGAGTTTGGATCTAATCAATGACATTAGTGCAAGTTCACCGTATATAATGTGAGTCCAAATCCTCTGTGCCATTTTGTGTACCACTTCATGTGCCACAAGTGATCTAATGGCTCACAGTTATTGAGATTGGTATTATTGTAATATTATGCAAACATGTGAACGGTTAGATTACAAATGGTACATGGAGTGGCACACTAAAGTGGTACATGAGATCTCAACTCATATACTCCTTCCGTTTCATTTAAGTTGCAACATGGGTTGTGAAGCACAAAAATTAAGAAAGGAAAATAATGAGTGGTTAGGAGGAAGAGAGAGAATGAGTGGAGAATAATGAGTGGTTGGGAGGAAGAGAGAGAATGCGTGGAAGATTATAAAAGTAATAAAGAGTTTCCTTATTTAGTAATGTTGCAACTTTAAGTGAAATGCCTAAAACGGCAAAATGTTGCAACTTAAATGAAACGGAGGGTATAAGCAAGAGCAACATTCTTAATATTTGTGCAAGAACTTGTTGGGACAGATGTAGTATAAAATAGTGTGTAGATATATACTCCCTCTTGTCCAAAAATAACTGTCATTTTTTGTCAAATAGATGTAAATTTGACTAATAAATTTAAAAAAAATAATAAAAATCCTAATAAAAATCTAAAAATTGTTATTAAATAGATGTAAATTTGACTAATAAATTTAAAAAAATAATAATAATCCTAATAAAAATCTAAAATTGTTATTAAAAGTATTATTAATTATAATACAATGACAAATTTTAGATTTTTATTAGCATTATTATTTTTTATTTATATTATTGGTCAAGGTTACATCGGATTGATCAAAAGCGACAGTTATTTTGAACCAGAGGGAGTAGTACTTATAATTATCAAAAAGATTAGGAGGCAATCTATTGCTGACCAAAGAGCAATAAAATAAGATGTAGTGGCAGGTTATGATAAGGCATATACAAATATTCTCAAACTTGCAACTTATTTTCCTTTAATCTTTCACCCAAATATGGGCCTTTACAAAAAATAAAAATAAAAAAACAAACAAACAAACTACCTAGTGGATAAATGCCTACTTAAGACTATAAAAACAAAACTGACTGCAAGAAGCAGAAGCACCATATACACACATCAAACCAGCTCCATAAATACAAAAAAGAGAAGAAAATGGAGAATGTAAATAAAATCAAGAAATAACTTGCTCGTTTGTCCGATCCCAAGTGGCTGTAAATGACACCGTTGCTTGTGAGGTGGGTGCGGATGATAAGGGGGAATGGTCTTCTTGATAATCGGAGCCGGAGGAAGTGGTGGTGTTAATGGTGCTAGGTTCATTATCAGACTTGAGTTTAGGGTTGCTTCTAACTTTGAGGTCCATGAAATCCGAAATGAGTCCTGGTTTTGTTATCTCAAAGGCGTCTGCATCCCTCTCCCCGGTTAACATTTTGACCACAGTTGACATGGATGGCCTAAGCTTTGGAGTGTCTTGGGTGCAAAGAAGACCGATTTTCAAAAATCTTAAAGCCTCATTAGCATTGAAATCACCGTTAAGTGATGTGTCTACCAGCCTGATCAACTCCCTTCTCTCGTACAGATCCCATACCTGCCATACGAGAATCGATTTATATAAGCTATTCTGTGATACAAAACTCAACGGATGATCCAGTATTATGCTTTGAGGGAGCACTCATGAATTGAGGACCGATCTTCAAACAGTACAGCATTTTCTATGGAAAACACAGCTTTTTACCTGTAAAATGTGTATCAATGCAGTGTGTTTGAAACATATCGTTCTTAATTGTTAACCCCCCCCCCCCTAAATAAATAAATTAATTAAAAAATACAAAGAAAAAAAAAAATAGTAAAATGAAGCGTTTGGAAACACTCCATTCTGGAGCTTTTTGTTCAAATGGTTATGTGTACGTAAATATCACACTAATATTTACTCAATGTGTTCATAAAATGGCAGCATTCTGAACAGTTGTGTTCAGTATGCAACATTGGATGGTTGCTTCAACAAACAAGATGAACACAGGCGACCATCCAAGAAAGGCTACTTTTTAACGTTCACGTTTCAGAAACACTGCACAAAACTAACCTTCGTCAAATACTTAAACAACAAATTACATAAGGAAGATTTTAAGGGAGTTTGCTCTAGTTGCAATTTTATAGGGCTTGCTCAAGTAGTGAGTTGGGATCTAGGCATCTGGGGTACCAATTTCAGCAATCCAGAGTTCAACATCTGTCTCAGGCTAGTTGGAAAAACAGAGTGTGCATTGAATATGCGCTTTTTCTTATGGAGTACCATAGTTTTATACAAGAGGTTGACAAGCTTAATTGAACAAAAGCCCTTTTATCCAATTATGTAACCCCCAAACATGGACTTGGCTCCTAAACTGATTCTTCAGTCAATTTCCCGATACAACATTGGATGGTAGCCATAACAAATAGATGAACACGTTACGACCATCGAGTGGAGCATTTATGGAAATTGAGTGAAAGTATTTTTTTATTTTTTTTATTTTTTTGGTGGGGGGGGGGGGGGGGGGGGGGGGGGGGGGG